>KK122248.1:6507-35940 GCA_000611955.2 Stegodyphus mimosarum
GTAGAGATTGAAAGTAATGATAGGAAGGCGCAGTTAGCAAGCATTGAACCATCTGAAAGTTCATGTGATGCTGAGATGGAAGAAGCTGATGTACAACTTATGCAGAGTGATCCAGTATTGCAAGAAAATTTACCCATTTCGCAAACTGTATGTGTGTCTTATAATGAAGATTGTGTAGACATAGACTCGATTCTAAACCTGGATACTTCTGCTTGTGAAGGATCGGATTCTATTCATGGTCTTGGTGTAAACATTGGAACTCGCTTTCAGGAAATAGAGGTAAATAAGCATGTACCTCCTGCTGTGAGTATCGAGGTGAACTGCACACACGGTGCGAATAAACTACAGAGTGGTGAACGAACTGTTTCAGATCTTCCTGTGCACGAGAAGTCTGAAAGGACTGAATCTTCAGACTGTGATATGAAAAACAGAAATACATCTGAGAACTGCCGTGGAAAAGTATTTGACCCAGGTATAATTTAGTGAAAAGCCTAAGACTAAAATCCATTCTGAACTTTAATAGTATAGTTTAAAATTGTATATTTAAACATTATTTATATTTTATTATTTTAAATTGTATTATTTTAAACTAGTGTATATAATTTGTATATAATCTAAATGTTTGTTTCTATAGTAATTAGATATAGTTATTTTTGTTATGGGTACCCCGTATTTCGTAATGGTTTTATGGTTAATTGTATGACTTATGCATAGTTGCTTGTATATAGATCTTTGTAATTAGTGTAAATGTTTTTGTTATTTGTAAATACTGTAAATATTTGCAAATTTTGTTTTGTAGCTTTTTCGATTATTTCTTTTTGGCTCCCAACCAGGGATTGTACTGCCCGGGACGTGCAGTCCTTGGGAGGGGGCAGTGTTACGAAAAATTCGGCGGCTGAGCCTGTATGTAAGCTTTCCGGCATAGCACTAGGGTTGCCATAAAATAGTGTATGGCAGGGTTGCCAGATTGGCGACTTTATCGCCCATTTGGCGACCAAATTGGCGATATCCCATGGTCCAATCGGGAAGCTTCTAGAATAACTTCCTGTCGAGATATTTCTCGAAACGTGTCGAACTTAAAGAAAAGCTATATAAACCCTTGCGTTTCTGAGAGCAGTTAGTTGCGAGTTAGTTAGTTGTTGTTGCGAGATGCGAGTTAGTTGCGAAGTAAGTTGCGAAATTGTGAAGTGTTGCGAGCAGTGTGATTAGTTGTGAGAATAGCTGCTACGCGAGAGTTTTGTGAACGGAAAGCAATTGAGATAGTGCTTTGCCGTGAAGCTATCTTTACAGTATAGCTTGAAAGTGGATTGGTGATTGTTCCACGGTGTTTTATTATAAGTTTAGTGTTTCCGTGAAGCTACCTGTACAGTTACAGCCTGAAGCTGTGTTGCTGATTGTTTCAGCGTATTTATTGTAGATTTTCGACGCTTTTAAAGGTGATTTTGGAACTGTGCTGTAAATAGTGATTCCTGTAAATAAATTGTGCTTTTTATTGTTCTGCATCGTGTTTTCATCGGATACTCTCAAATCTACGAACCCGTGAAAACGCAACAATATGTAGAATGTTTTTAGATTGAAGAGATGAGACTCGGGCAGATAGCGTAAACGCAATCTGAGCTAAATTAATTAATTAAACTTTAATACTGGTCTTGGGTTTCAGACACATCTTATCAGTATAGGTTGACCGATACTCAGTTTTAGTTTTCCTACTGTTTAACTTACATATGCATCTTCTGATCTTGATTTCTTCGCGATCGATTAGATAAAAGAAGCTTACTTTAGGTTAAGCTTGCTAAATTTGTACTATGCTTTTGATTAAGTTTGAACATATGTATTATATCCCGCAAGCGAGAGGAGTTTATTTCTGTTAAACTCCTAATTTGGGCATTTTTCAGTTTCCTATGGTAATAATCTGTTTTATTCTAAATTTGTCCTTTAGTGATATATGTAAATAGCAGTCAGACTGGGCCAAAATTCGTTCGATATTCTTTTAAGGTTAGTCAGTCCTGAGAACGTATTGCGATTTCCTTTAGTTACATAAAGTATATCAAGACCATAATCAATTTATTTCCATATTTAATTTCGAATACCTTTTTGTTATACTTTCTCCATCACTTGAAATTGATCTTGAAGTCATGTGAGCTTGAGTGGAAAGGGATATAATATGTCATAAGATCCCAGAACTCAGGACAGCAGCTCGTAGTCTTTATGATTGTATAAACACTCCAACAGTTACTCCTTTACTATCGCTTTTCCTTTACATTCACTTCCAGTATATTGATTTTCACCTAATGAATGCTCTTACTGAATTATGGATTCATTCCAAAAATCCTTAAAACGACAGTACACAAAATAGTATCTCCTTTCTGTGGGCCTTTCTCTTTTCGGTTGTCGTAAAATACTTTTTCCGAGGAACTGTGATGAAATAAACACCTTCTCTCGGAGCTTTTATAATGCATGATATACTTTATTTTCTTTTCAGGTATATTTAATTCAAAATAAAGATCTACGGAATTGCGTTCCTTTGAATTTACATCAAATATTGAATAATATTGTATCAGGAAAGTTTGGACATATGTAACAGTTTGAAATTCTCTAGGATGATAAAGTGTCGTTATAAATTTGGATATGTTATATTAGAAAAGGTGGAGATAAGGAATTGCGTTTCCTATGGACGCATTTAGCTGACGAGTGTTTACATTTACGGAGCATTAAATGCTGATATATTTCCTGTATATTTGACATACGTGTAGAAGCATTAGGTTATTTAATGCAGGAGTACATGAAAATGCGCAATGTCGTCGCCGAGACTCGATCCTGGACCTCTTGAATTCGCGCCGAGTGTGCTATCGTTACAGCACAAAGACACGAAAAAAGGAGGGAGAAAATGCCTTATATTCTACCCCCTTTAAATGGCGACTGGGTGTTAGGAGATTCATTCGCCAAATGCGGGTGGTGAAGAATCATCATTCAATTCCGTTCTTAGCACCAGTGCCACTGACGAGTAATTAAGAATTTTTTGGATGTCAGAAAACTGAAGAAATCTGCATTGCCCTCGTCGGGACTCGAATCTGCTTATATGCTATTAAATTTATGATACTGTTGCGTGCTTACGGGTTCGTAATGGATTGAATGCACAAGTCGTTCAAAAGTTAATAAAATTTATTCTTTTCACAAGAAATAAGAAAAATGCTGAAATATTTCCTCAGAGATATTCGTACAATATCACAATACCTCAAACGTTAAACAAAACTCAATTAAAAACAGAGAAACTAATTCTATCTCACAGCGAATTCGCTACAATGAATAACAGCGTTTAGTAAATCCTATATCATAAATGCGAATGTAAGTTTGTCTGTTTGTTTGTTACGCTTTCACGCCTTAATTACTTAACCGATAAACATGAAATTTTCGAAAAATATTTTTGATATATTAGAAAAAGTTATATGCTATAAAGTGTAACTTATCTGTTGAAACTTAAACTATGTAATAGGTTTTATAGCTTAAAATGATTGTCGTTGTATAAACATTAAATGTTGAAAGTTTCATAACGATAAGTAAATGATATAAAATTTGCCTGCGCGCAGGTGCGTGTCTTAAACCACGCAAACATTTTTAACTTTCCTAATATATCAAAAATATTTCTTGAAAATTTCATGATGGTCGGTTAACTAATTAAGGCGTGAAAGTGTAACATTTATTAATTAAGCGTTTATTAAAGCTTTTATTAATTTTTATTTGTTTAATTTAATTTACTATTTAAAATCCTTCAGGATGTCTGGCTTTTGGCTCTTCTTTCACAAACATTTTTGATTTATTAGGAAATATACGTAGCAGTTTTACTAAATTTCGTAGCGATGCACCCCTCATAAATACAAAATATCCGCGGCTTATACGTATTGAGAAACGGCAGTATTTACTGAAATTTTATGCTGCGTACATTTTTAAAATTCACGCGGAGTTGAAACTTATTTAAGGACATTAACGCGAGCGAAGCCACGGCTAAAAGATAGGTACCTCTTTTTATTTATTTATTTATTTCCTTTTTTACAGTTTTTCCCTCCGTTTTCGAAATGCCTCGCAAACGTAAATCTAACATTTCTAGGAATTCATCTCGTGTTCGATCAGCAAAAATTCTTAATCAAAAGAATCTTCTTTACATGCACAATTAAGAAGACAAGACCAAGCAAGGCAAAGGAGGTGCAGGGAGAAATAAAAGAGTATTTGTTCAATAGATACAAGCACGGAAACAGAGCAAAGCACTTCATATCCTGCTGAGTTTTTAAATTCACTACAGCTATCAGGTGTACCCTTACATAAACTCCAAGTGAAACTGAAGGTACCGGTTATGCTTATACGAAATATAGATGCACCTCGACTATGTAATGGAACGGGGCTTCGGATTACATAATAAGGGCAGAATATAATCGGTTCCACTATTTTAACAGGTGTAGGAAAAGGGAAAAATGCTATCAAACATCGAATACCAATAATCCCCACTGACTTAACATTTCACTTTAAAACACTGCAGTTTCCAATCCAACTTAGTTTTTGTTGTTACTATTAACAAAGTTCTGCGGCAAACATTACAGGTAGCAGGGGTGCATTTGGAAATGTCATGCTTTTCCCATGGTCAACTATATGTTGCCTGTTCGCATGTATCGGAAGCCAGGAATTTATATGTATTAGCGTCGAATGCGAAAACGTATAATATAGTATACAGAAGCATCCTAGAATAATACTCTTATTTATGCTCTTCTGAAAAAGAATTAATGTTTTTAGCATTTTGTTTACACTTTAAACTTTTTGAAATCTTGGTAATGAAAATTATTTATTTTTGTAGTGAGATATCTTAATAAAGCATGTTTTTCAGTTTTTTAAAATTATATTTTAGTTTAGAATTTTTTAGTAAAACGACAAAAAATAAGATTACAATGTTTCATATATCAAAATCGAATTTTAAAAAATATGCAGAATAGAGTCTTGGCGACATCAATATGGATTTCTTTTTATCTCAATGAAGAAGGACATTATTTATTGAAATTTTACGCGGAGTGTATTTAACTTAGAAAATAAGTAATAGTGACTAAAATTTTATACTGATTATCCTATTCAGTATTTAACTTAGAAAATAAGTAATAGTGACTAAATTTTATACTGATTATCCTGGTCAGGCAATAAGTGTATTTAACTTAGAAAATAAGTAATAGTGACTAAAATTTTATACTGATTATCCTATTCAGGCAATAAGAAAAAAAACAATCAAATTATTTTATTTTATTTTCAATAGTCTTTGAAACTTATTTAAGGACATCAGCACGAGCGAAGCCGCGGGTAAAAGCTAGTAGCTAAGTAATTTCGAAATACGTAACAATATAAACTGGTGAAAATATTGTTGTGTAGATATTATTTTACAGTATATTAAGTATTATTTTACAGTGTTAATGGTTTTATTAATTTACAGTGAACAGTGAAATTTTTATCTTCAATGTTTGAGATGTAATTCTTAAATTATGTTGTTGTTTAAACTCTTTCAATTGATTTGGGTAAAGTTCTTTTATGTTAGCAGAAAGCTTGTACAGCTATAGGCAGTTTTTGCGTTCTCACGAACGGAGAGTTTTAGGGTCAAGGGTCGACGATCAGCTGCATTTTTTTCGTTTCCTTATCTTGAGGGGGCGAACATGTGTTTTTATCGTTCAAAGGCGAACTGCTTTAGCGGCGGCGATTCTTGGTAGATTTATGGGGTAAAAAGTATTTAGGATTTGTCTGAAGAGTAGCAACGTTAACCAATTTACAGTGTAAACATTCCTTGGCTTTACGTCACTGTGAAACAAGAGGTCTGAGTTTTCTTCGAATTTTGGTTAGTAATTATTGCTCTGGTTCTAGTGGTTAGAGAGGGTTACTGTTTTGTATCGGATTGGTGAATTTTAATTTCATAGACTTTTTGAACCAATAGTAATTATAGAGGCGGTCCACTTTTGAGCGTCCCGAGTTTTTTAAAATAGTCGCACACGGAGATTTTTAAGATTTGCTGAGATTTTCGAGACATTTTTTAGGAGAGAGAGAGGCCCGACGGCCACCACCCCCCCTCCCGGCGCTGACGCCGTCCGTTGTACGGTGTCGAGTATAGGATAATATAGGGGCGAGAACTTGTCTGAGAGCGCTGCGGGCCCCTGTCGGTGCATTTTCGGTGAAATTGACTGAAATCTTGCTGCTGCGTCCAATTCTCAGACGTTTGGTTCGGTTTAGTCTCTGATGTTTTTTCCCTTTGGGAGAAATGCGCTCAAAAGAAAAAGCAAGGCTGCTTCCGTTTGTATTTTTCCTGTCGTCATCGTCATCGAGGCACTTAACGCTCGCGCTGAAGATCAAGATTACTGTTGAGAACCTAGATGATGTGCCGACCTCGCCGTTGGTATTTTTCCCGCCGTCATCGTTATCGTGGAACTTCGAAAGAAATGGGAGGCTGCTTCTAGACTGAGTACTGCGCTGGATTTACGAAAAGTATTCCACCGTTGGAAAGTACTATTTCACCGTTGAAACACCGTTCGTATATTGTTTTCGACGATTTCAAGAAATAGTGCGACAGCTCTTCGTGTCCTGCAGTTGGTCGGTATACGGCTTTTCCGTGATGGATTTTTTTTTTCAATCTCGATATATTTATTACTAGTGATTGTATAATTTGAGGGAGTTATTTAATTTTTTTAAAGGTTTAATTGGCATGAGTCATTACTTTAATTAAGGGAGAATAAATGTGAGATTCTATCAAGAAATTTAATTATATCTATATGTCCGAAGATAAATATACTGAGATGTCACAGGTGAAAGAGTATGATTTATATCTATTTAAAGATTGAAAAATTGTTTGCAACTACTTGATTATTGCTCAGCGGTAATTTCGCAATTACTGTAATGTGCATGACTAGTAATTTTGGGTACAATATTGACAGTTGTGCTGATTGTCATATGAGAAATTTACGAGTAAATTTTTGGATAATGATTTTGTAGTAGTCTGATCAGCTATCCGTAATTAAATTTTTTGGAATACTTAATAAAAATATGTTATTGATTTACTATTGTATGTTTTTTTGTGTTTTTACCTGGTGGTCTACTGTAGATCACCCACATGATACTTTCGGAAAACATAGTTAAACTTCCATTCGAACCTTGGTAGTTTATTGCGGGCATAGAAAAATTTAATGATGTTTGCAACCATATGATCAGATATATTAGTTTTAACTGAAACTGATGTATTGACTTCTTAGTGTGAGATTTATTTTTCCCTGGTGTTTTGAATAGCTGTGTGTTATACTTAAATGAAAATTGTTTGTGGCTATTTCTAAAGTTGTATTGAAATTTATGTGTTTACAGGAAGCAGAGATGATTTTGTTAGCTTTATTGAGAGATAGCATTTTGACGCATTTGTTATGGTAAAGCAATTTTTGCTGATTAATAATCATTTGATTTTAACAAAACACCAGGGAGGATATTTTCATTTCTTTATTCTTGAGAACTGAGAGTTAATATTATATACCTTAATTTACTGTGTTGAGGATTAAAGGCAATTTAACGTAGCTTAAAGTATTAATTATTTTGTTTTCAATTACCACTCTCTATGATTCGATATAATGAATTCAGCATATTTTTACGAGAATTTTAGTATCGTATTTAAGTTTGTCCGGCACCAATCAAGAAGGTCAGGCAGAGAGTTAAATGCAGAAAGCAAACTCAATTTTTTTTTAATCGGAACAATATCCGGATTTCTTTCAAATGATCTTCATTTAAAAAATTGTTGCTGCTTGTAGTCGTGAAATAAGTTCAGTACTTTTAGTGAATTATTCTCCCTTCTGGCATGTTTACTCAAAATATTTATACGAACTTTTAATACACAAAAATGCTAATTCAGCATTTAAAAGCCCTAGAAAATATCAAAATATTTAGTTTAATTATTCTGCGATTTAAAACTGAGGATTTTTGGAAAACATGTAAGACGTTACTTTTATACGTTTATGTATGTGAATTTTAAACTTCTAATAATACAATCAGTAGGATGACATAAGTCTAATTATTATGCTTTGTTTTATGATTTGCGTTCTATTTTGATGTTAAGGCATTATGAAATGAAAAGGTTTTAAGTCATAAGCTGCTTACTTTAGTTATTGTTTCCCTTAGTCATTACTAATAGTAATTTTAGCTATTACTTCTAGGATTAGCAGTGACACCAGCGTCTTTGTCTACATGAATAAGAAAGGCGAAGAGAAAAATGGGCGAATAAAAAAGAACTTCTTCGTTTAATCTTTATTCTCATACTGAGTCTCAAAACTTAGCCGACATGTACAACTTTAAATTCAGGTTTATTCTCCACTTCTTATTTCTTCTATTCTCAATCCCAAGCAGTTCATACTGTGAGGTTGGTTTATTTGATTGTGGTAAAACAATAGAATGCTGTCTGCCCAAAAGAAGGGACGCCTTCATGGAAGACTTTCTAAGGAAAACAGGCTCGTATGCACATCATACTATAGGGTGCTTTATAAGGAGTTTATTCGAGAATTAGCAGCTTCCTAATTAGCTAAGGTTCTGTTGGAAATTATTAATGTGTCATTGTACAAAGACAACAACATGCTTCTCAGTTACCACAATAAACGTTGCGTAAATTTACTACTAAATTTTGTATCATTCATATTTAGAGTTCGGAATTTACATATTTTATAATGCATACATACCATGTTCTGTTACTTAGAAATTTCTATATAATAATATTACTTATTAATAGTATTTCCTATTACATAGGAATAGTATTTCCTATTACATAGAAAATATTGGTATTATAGAGACATTCGGATTTTTGGAAATAGGAGTGATGAAAAATGAACAACGCCTTTCCGGGGACTCGAACCACGGACCTCTGAAATACGCGTCCAGCTTGCTGACCACTACACCACGAAGGCATGCGAAGAAGGCGGCAGATATATCTTTTATACTCCCTCTTTTAAAGGGCGGCTGGGGTTTTGGGATCCCAATCGCCAAATACTGGTGGTGGAGAATCATCATCCATCACCCTTTTTAGTTCGGGGACCACTTGTAGATTCATTAGGTTATTTCGAAGCAGAAGAGATGTCCCTTTTCGGGCGCCACTGTAGGGACATTAGGATTTTTACAAGAGTGATGAAAAATGAACAACGGTTTCGTCGGGACTCGAACCACGGACGTCAGGAATACGCGCCTAGCGTGCTGAGCACTACACCACGAAGGCATGCGAAGAAGGCGGGAGAAATACCTTATAGCCTGAATTCAGAGATTAGCTTGAGAAAGATCGACAGAATCGGGAGTGTAATATAGGTTCAAATAATTCAATTTAATTTAACTTAATAATGCAATCAGAGGACGTAAATCTACCTGCCTATATATTAATACATACACTGTAATATTTTTAAAATACATCTATAGTAGTATACTTTTTAGTTGCATTTCTTTTCCTCTATCTTATTTTCCAAATATTTGACTAAATGTATGCCTTTAATTTAAATAACCCTACGTTTACACATACGTATTCTGTTAGATGAATTCGATATTTTTGTGCACCCAGTAGGGGCGAAGCGGTAACGCCGTTAAACACTTGTATCCCTGTCTGTGGCTCAGATCCCTGCGAACTAGCTAGTTGCATGGGCGTTTTTGTGGCTTCTCTTATGTGTACGATCCATTTTCCTTAGATCGTCCACCACGAAAGCAGCCTATCCTTAGGCAGATAGCATATGAGGGTTTTGCCGTGATCATATAATCCAAATCCTTATTTTCGAATAATGAAACTCTCTGCAGGGTTCGAAAATGAGTATGAAACTTTCGAGTTTAGGTGAACTCGTGGGATAGTTCGAAGTTTTTCTGCACCGTTCACTGTCGTCTTAGCAGCTTGAACTCGTAATGCATCTAGTGAGACTTCCTTACGAGTTTTATATAAGTTCTTTAACCATTTACCATATTAATTACTTTAACAGCTTCTAAAATTATTAACTTTGCTTTTTATACTCGAGATGAGCAGTTTTCTTAATGTTAAATACATAGTTGCTATTAACTCTGTTATTAACTGGTGATTATGTTATCTGCACTAGACTTTACGATACTCCATGATTTAGTATCGTGCTTAGATACTTGCATACGGAGTTCTTTTCATTTAAAAAATGTCTAACTGAACTCCAATCGACACACAAGAGGTGAATCTCAGATAAAATATTCATTTCCCACAGTTTGTAACTAAGTCTTAATATCAATAACACTGTCCACCGTTGCTTTCGAGATTTTTTATTAACATATACCTTTTTGTTTTAAGCTTTGGGATCCGATTTATTTGCTTCAACTAATGTTTGCTTTTCAAAAAGAAGAGAGATAACGCACCAGAACTAACAAAGCCGCATCTCGCTGCGGCACGAAATTGAGGATAAACAGATAACGTTACTTCGTAAAAGGACACTTTTCAGAATATGAGTTTCTTTCACATTAAAATTTAATTTGCACTAAGGAAAGGCTCCCGGGAAAAAAAGTTCGTAAATGAATTAACATAAAATGAATGGTTGGCTAAGTAAAACTGAAATAGTAGTTTTACGAATGAAATATGCAGCATAAATAACACGTAAATTGCGTGTACGTATTTATATTATAATTAGCTCTTTTTAGATTTTGTAAGTTTTTGTGGTTAATAAAGTTCTTTTGAGCTTTTAGCAGTTAAAATACACTGTTGGGTCTTTAACATAACACACATCTGTCAAGGCAATTTCAAAAACATTACAATAAACATATTAACATTGTATTTATTTTATCTTATATTTTACTGTCTATACTTATTTTATTTAGCAACTACAATTTGCATTCTGATGTATGCTTAACCATGTATTTATCTTAAAGTCTAATTAGATTTGTTCCTATTTAGTTAACTTACATATTTGCGAATCGATCTTTTTTTTCAAAGAGTTTAACTTATTTTGTGATTGTTGATTGAATTAATAAGAACACTGAAGAGTAATTGCTCTTAAATATTGGGCAAAGAATAGATTAATAATAAATGAATTTTTCATAAAGAACCGTCAGACGCTGAACAAAGAAAGAGGTAATACATGAATGTTATTGCTTGCTTTAATTTAATTGCTGTGTGTTTCAATTTAGGATGGTAACTGAAAGAAGTATTTAATGCATTAAAATTGATTACTGCATAATATTTGTCTTAATAACAACGATCTGACATTTGTTATTTTATAAAATTTAATTGTATTCCGCTTAAGAACATTAATAAAATTTAGCAAAATTAAATTATTATAGAAAATTGAATTGCTTCTAAAATGTTTTGCAACTTATATATTTCAAAATACATAAAAAATGTACAGTAATTAAATTTTTCCTACGTATCTTCTTAATATATTGCATAACCGTCTTTGCTAAAGCCAAAACATATTACCTTTAGAGTCTTGAAGCAGAATACGGAATAACTTAGTTTTAATTTAAAATCTATTTCATAAAAATTATTCAGTTAAATTAAGCAGTTATAGAATTTCTACACAGAACATAAAAATTATGTATTTCATTTATAAAGCATTTTCTGTGAATGAATAAAACTAACATGGAATAGAGCTTTCTTTAAAAATTCAGATTTCCACAGCTCCTAATATGCAATGTTTAGTTATCTTTCAAAGTTTAATGTTGACACAGCACCAAAGCACTGCAGGAACGACTTTCATGTAAATGTTTAACTCAGATTAAATGTTAAATCGTGAAACTCGTTTCTCTCCAAACAAAGATTTTTCAGATTCGTAGCTACAGCGTGGTACCAAAAATATCATATTAACAATCCTAATTTAAAGGTAATTGAAGTTTACTTTTAAAGCATCTTTAATTTTATATCATTCTCAAACTAAATACTAATAATGTACATGACTGTAGGTGCATTGGGAATTATTTCTGCGGCATGGTCTGAAAAAATATGAAAATGCAATTACAGTGGTACCTCGATGTCAGTTATGTATGTATGTCAAACTGCTCGTATCTCAAAGCAATTTTCCCCATTGAAATTAATTGAAATGCCATTAATCCGTTCCAGCTTCCAAAACACCACCTCAGTTGTTTTTCTTAAGTGCTTTTGAGTAAGAAAAATGTATTTACAAGAAGAAACATTTATTTATAAATAACAAACTCATATTCTATAAAAACATAATAAAAGAAAAAGTGAAGTGCTTACGAAAGCTTTTAATTTTCGTCACTGGTCTTCCCCTTATTCGACACGCTTTGCTCATTTTCATCTGCAGATCGTTCAAAAAAACTGTCCAAGGAGGTTTGTTTCTTTCTCCCTTTCAGAATACTGCGGAAATGAGTTAAGCAAGTTTAGTTGAACAACACTGTGAATGAATAAAACTAACATGGAATAGAGCTTTCTTTAAAAATTCAGATTTCCACAGCTCCTAATATGCAATGTTTAGTTATCTTTCAAAGTTTAATGTTGACACAGCACCAAAGCACTGCAGGAACGACTTTCATGTAAATGTTTAACTCAGATTAAATGTTAAATCGTGAAACTCGTTTCTCTCCAAACAAAGATTTTTCAGATTCGTAGCTACAGCGTGGTACCAAAAATATCATATTAACAATCCTAATTTAAAGGTAATTGAAGTTTACTTTTAAAGCATCTTTAATTTTATATCATTCTCAAACTAAATACTAATAATGTACATGACTGTAGGTGCATTGGGAATTATTTCTGCGGCATGGTCTGAAAAAATATGAAAATGCAATTACAGTGGTACCTCGATGTCAGTTATGTATGTATGTCAAACTGCTCGTATCTCAAAGCAATTTTCCCCATTGAAATTAATTGAAATGCCATTAATCCGTTCCAGCTTCCAAAACACCACCTCAGTTGTTTTTCTTAAGTGCTTTTGAGTAAGAAAAATGTATTTACAAGAAGAAACATTTATTTATAAATAACAAACTCATATTCTATAAAAACATAATAAAAGAAAAAGTGAAGTGCTTACGAAAGCTTTTAATTTTCGTCACTGGTCTTCCCCTTATTCGACACGCTTTGCTCATTTTCATCTGCAGATCGTTCAAAAAAACTGTCCAAGGAGGTTTGTTTCTTTCTCCCTTTCAGAATACTGCGGAAATGAGTTAAGCAAGTTTAGTTGAACAACTCCGATGCACGACCAGTTGCAACTTTTTAGAGGTGATTTTTATCCACGAACTCTACAACTTTCTTTCACATTCCCAAGATCTCCTTTATATCTCTTGTAGGGATAACCTTCTCCATCTCTGGCCCCTCTTCAAAACTAATTTTTCTGCACCAACACACTGTTAGACGCTGCACACGACCGCGCATGTTGGGATCGTGTGCAGCGGTGTATTGTGCGATTCCTCGTATCTCAAATCTTGCTCTCATCTCAAAGCAAAATATCGCTCGCTCGGCGGCTCGTATCTCAAAACACTCGTATATTAGGGCACTCGTATATCGAGGTACCACTGCACTTTAGTGTTTATTTTTTTCTAATAGATACAGTTAACATTTTTACACTCTATTACTAACATACTTTATTTACACTCATTTAAGATTAGACCATAGTGTATTAAACAATTTATTTAATTTTTTGTAGTAAAAGAAAACTAAGTGATAAAGAACTGATGACTATATATATACTCATCAGTTATTTCTCAGAATATATGTATATACAATATAAAGTAAGAAAGTCAAACTCGCATATGGACATATAAATTCTTAATTTTAATTAATACATCCCCTCTTGAAGAACAGACGTTGCTGCATTTCGCGTCATCATTTTTCTGCACTCTAAAATCTGTTGCCCAAAACAAACAAGAACTCAAACAAAGAATTTCCGAGTGTAATTCCGAGTACATACTAAGAATTTCGCTCATCTAACGCAATAGTACTTTCGGCTTATAATGAAAATGAGATTGGTATTTTCCTTTGTAGAGCTGTCATCTAAAATCAAGTTATCTACAAATAAATTAATCATCACACATATATGCAAAGGAATAACTATTCCATCAAATTCCGAAAAGCGCAAACTCTGGTTCCTAAATTATCTTATACATGAGTAATAAGCAAATAAACAGGCAAAGCTTTACGAATACTGGAAACCATAAGTAGTAACAATTCCAAAACTCTGAAATATTCCTCTAAGAACTGTAAAACATAGCAAAAGTTATTATTATAAAAGTACATCGTTATCGTAAATTTGCATTCTTAAGCTTATACTGTACACGTTTGACTTATAATCATGAAGAATGAAAAATCTTTCTGATAATGTTTACGTCCTTTCTCTCTATATATATAAGTATGGGAAATTAGATTTTCATTAAAAAAAGGACTGAATATATTATTTTTAATATATTTTAATACATTTATTTTTAATATATTTTAATACATAAATATATCGTTAGTCCAATGGAAAGATAAAATATCTTATATATGTATGAAGTAGTGCTATACAGAAAATACTATTTACATCCAAAACATCTAGTACATTGAGAAATACAAGTGATGAGAATGAGTTTCTATCAGACTTTTCCCCTGGATATCACTTTTAGAAACTGGATGATGTATATATAGCCATTATACTTTTTTACATACAAAATTTTACCCTTTTAGAATATTAAAAATTCTTTAATAATCTGATAAAAATATGTATAATTTTAAAATAATGATAACAGTTACAATAAACTTATGTTTTAACCAACCAAGGATTTTTGTGAGAAAGAGTACTTTAATCAATCAGTAATGAACTATAAGCATTTGCGTTACATTTGTAAAAAAAGCATTGATTACATAAACAATAAATGTTTGTTCAAGACAATAACATTTGCTTTGATGTTACACAACGGTACAACTCTGTTGGGTAATTGCGATTTTATATGTAAGGTATAAGCAAAGTTATTGAATCCCTACTGTCAAAGATCTTCAGCTGCTCTTTTAGCCTCAGAAGCGAACGTCATCTTTGAGGATTATACAGGGTATTTCGAAGTTCATAAGCAAAAACTTAAGAGGTAATACAAATGTGTTTTACGAATGCCTCACAAGTAAAGGTGCATTCATTTATGAATAACACACGTGCACTGAAATCAGGCAGCGCTGGTAGCTGTTGCAAAAATCAAAGTGCAAACTCGACACGTGGGGCATTATCTGCATGTATCAAGGCTTGCCTCTCCTGAATATGGTAGGGATGTAATTCTTCGTCCCCTAATACTCGCCAAACAATTAGTGGGGCACATTTACGACACAGGAAATCTCTCGCTTATTACAGACGATCACCCACTCTTTGCAAAATGTCCTCTACAACTTATGGCTTCCTCAGAGTCCTACCATCCCCTGTATTATGCATGCCGGTGACAAAGGATCCCGTTTCACGCAGGCGAAGATAAAATCGTTCGACCATATTTCGGTCTGGCACGTGTCTTGTCAGGAGAGCTGCCTGCACAGCCCTTCGGCTTCCAGAGTAATCCCATTTGCAAGACCATACATAAAATACATGCCCGCTTTTTCCTGATTACTGTGCGTCGAAATTCCGTCAGAAACCCCAGCTAGAAGTAACGATGTATAAGAACACTAGTGCTTTATGGTTTCGAAATTCTCTGTATATACGATTTCCCATATCACTTACCTGTAAAATCATTTTAGCAAGAAAAGATTAATGTTTCGGAAATAAGTAACAAATATAAATTTTAAAAGTATATTAATATCTTAGCTAAATTAAAGTTTCTTAAGATCTAGAATATTGAAGAACAGTTTAGCGACTATTCGCTCAGTTCTTGAAAGTAACACTTCCAAAGAATAGTTAAATTTATTCCAACTCAAAATAAATGAACAGTGGAACCCTTCTCGGGCTTACAATAAGCCTCTACCTAGGTTCTAACTTAAGATAGAAAGTATAAAACTAATTAATGCTAACTAAAATAAATCAGCCGAAGCTGCAGAGAATTAACTAACAGAGTTGGGTCTTAATTAACATCACCGGCCTATACTAGCAGGCATGTAACAATACGACAGTGTAACGGTATACTTGCTTAGACTAGAAGCAGCAACTTAGTAGAAAGGCAGAACAGGCTTTCATATAATCTTCTACTGAAGAGACACAGTTTGCAGCATCAATACTCTGCCTTATTTACGTAAATCGTAATCCTGAAAACTCATTCTGACCCTGAGATATAGGTGGGAAATGAGAAGGTAAAGGAAAGGCTTGTTTCGAAATAAAATTAAATATTTGAAAAATAAAGCAAACCCTACAAGAATATGAAAAAACGTGAATATCAGTCATTTATGGCTATTAGCTCTCATTATATAAAATACATTGAAACAGAAATTTTTGCAATATTTTTCTAAGCGTCATTTGTAAGGTTTATTTCAATCAATATGACATTTTTTATGTTGCACCTCTCTGCACGTCTACTGCGTCTTTAGTTCCACCAGAAAATGAAAATGAAAAGAGTTTAAATAAAGAGGCAGAATATAAGTTTAAATAGAGAAAGAGATTCGGTTAATCTCCTGAAATGTGTTTGTCGCTGTTTTCTTTAAGGCTGTGCTAGGATCTGTGCTGGTGTTGAAAATCTCCTTCACGCTATGCGAGGAGCTGTGCTTTGACTTGGAGCCAACTGGTTAACTTTTAAATTAAAGCTGTGACTTGCAAATAATTTCGTATGTGCAAGTCATAGCTTTAATTTATTTTTTTCATTTTTATTCATCATTTTTGCTTGTCAAGCCAAGAAGCAGAAGATAATATTTTTTAATTTTATGTAATTTTTAATTGAAGAAAATTAAAAAGTTGGAAAGGAAATGAGTGAACGAAAATTTCCCCAACAGTTTGAAAAGTTGCACAATAATTAGGAATTTTTTTGGAAGCAGGAGATGTGAAGAAATGTGCAATGTCCTCGCTGAGACTCGAAACTCTCGAATACGCGTCAAGCGTGCTGACCACTACACCACGAAGGCGTGCTAACAAGATAGGAGAAATCCCTTATAAAGTTTAAACTAATATCAAGCCTAAAAAAGTTAAAACAGCTACACAAAACCTTATATGCCAAAATGAATTCTTTAAGTACAAATAAGATTAGAAAACGCAAATACTAAATAGTACTAATTTAGTGCATATACTAATGTTAAGAAGTACGTAATACGCTTACGCAGCTTTTAAATTCGACTTAAAATTGTATATTTGTTTAACAATTTCATCATCTTCTTCTACAATAAATCATAGAACGAACAATTAATAATGAATCCCATGTCATTTTTAGTAATGAATGAACTTGATTATTTTGCAACATTCATAAAAAATAAGATTTTATTTTTTACAGCTGGATACTTCTATTCACAGTGTTCTGTACCAAACTTCCACTATTTTACAAAGAAACATTCCCTATACAAAGAATGTGAAAATCCAGAATATGTAATCCCTTGTGTCGTATGTGATGATAAATTATGTTGGCTTACCAAAGATGTGCTACTTTAAATTAACTCTAACGAAAAAATGAAATATGTGATTAGTAATAATCCTAAGAGAAAAGGAAAAACTTTGCATTTATGTATTAAGGAACATTCAGAATATCCTTATACTTTTTGTTAGAGACGATATATTTCTTAACATAAATTTTGATCTCGCATTTCTAATTTTCTAGATGCTCGAACCTTTCCTGAAAGAAGCTTAATTCTTTCGTTTTCTTAATAAGGATTATCTATCATATTTGCTTTTGGAAGCTCTAAAGGGATGATCCGTATTGAAAGATGAAAAAAACTGAGTCCTTAGAAATATTAATTTAATTCGAGGTTTATACATTACGGCAAAGAAATGTTTTATCCAGCTTCAAATCGCTTATGATTCTAATATTTTATCCATCTCGTTATCCCCTGGATTTTGAATTCTTTGGACGTAAACAGCAAGTGAAAAACAAAAACGAAATACTTGTCTTCGCTTTTGCTGGAATGAATAATTACAGGATATAAGATAACTTAGCGCAAAGCTGCAATTTTTGTTGTTTGGGATGAAGTTTCACAAAGATTTTACTCAGTAGGTAAGCTATATTTTTTTCTCCTACTTCGTTCGAATTTGTTAGTTTGCTAAGCTAGAATATTAAATCAGAAAAAAAAATATCACAAACTAAGATTGGGAGCCTGGTGTTAAATGATGACAGTTTCAAACAAATATCATTGAAATGGTTTTTATATTTTCCTAAATACCTAGTAATGATTTTATTAATATTTGTGTTTATTTTACTGTATTTTGTTTTTTGTGTATTTTAAAATATTATGTATTGTTTTAACGTCTTTATTTCCTTATTTGGTGTATTTTGTATAAAGGTTTCACTACGTATTGTTGTAAAATAGAATTTCTAGGTACTTTTGTATTTGTAAATATTGGTTTGTATATTATGTTGTAAATCTTATAATTTTGAATCGAGTGATATTCGAATTGTAAAAATATCATGATTAACTCAACTGTAGCTCCAATTGTCTTGAAGGGCTTTTGTGACAAAGTTTTACCAAGCTGATGACTTTTATTTCTTTTTGTCACCAATTTGGCGATATTCTCGAAAGTATTCAGAAAATGCATTTTCGAAACCCTAGGAACAATTTTTCTGAAGTATCCAGAAAGCTTACGTGAAAAGCAGTGTTTCAGCCATTTCAGCCAGAATAGATTGACTGAATTTACTGTTAGGAATTAAGTAATGGCTGAACACAGAATTGTAGAATAATATCAATAATTCCTGCTTTGAAATTCAGTTTGTGAGTTATATAGATGATCTGTAATTTCTCGCGTGTTGAGGAGAATTTTCTAATCTCTATTTCCTTCTAGAGCTATTTATAAGTGTTACTATGCTGTGACGTGTTATTTATTTCATTGAACTGCAAATTCCTACTTGCTGAACTAACGATGTTATTAAATATATGCATACGGATCCATTGCCTGCAATGGCATTATCTGGCGAATTCTTAGAAAATGGTCATGTCTATTGATTTAGTATGGGATATTAAAAGGATTAAAATACCTTAAACAGATTAAAATACGGCTATTTATTAAAAATTGCTGAAATTGAATAAAAATACATTTATTTTTCATTAGAGTAAATCTGAGTTTGAATTCGAAGACTTTCAAAAAGGAAAATTTTGAAAATGCACTGGAAAGCTTTGAAACGCATTGCATTTGATGTTGTTTAAATTTCAAACAAAAGTAAAAAAATAATTTGGTCAAATTATCTCGAAAGTGAGAAATAATTTCCTCTCTTGCTTGATCTGAAGAGTTGTTAGCCTTTCCTAATTTGCTATATCAGTAAACTCGGGTTCGAATCCCCCCCAAAAGTCTGAAATTACCCCCAAATGGGCACCTTTTAACGTTTCGCGTGTTACCTTTATTTATTAAATATCATTTTCTTCGCACTTAAACCATAAAATGCAGTTCAACTGCAATATCACAAACTAATTTTAAAATGAGCATATCTTTAGAAGTTCCCATACACAGTCTCACGCGCTTCAGATAAAAATCTTTTCTTTCTGTACAACGTTGCCATTGCCCCCTTTGAAATTTTGTTAATCAAAAATTCGTTAAAGTTTTACAAAATATGAAATCCAAAATAAAAAATTCCAAATTCCAAATTTGGACTTCAAGATGCCCATATGCGGGTGGAAACGTAATTTATTCGATTCAAAATTTTATGGCTCTAGCTACCGTCGTTTCATTACAATGCGAGAAACATACATACATTTACGCAGATTATTCATGATTTAATTTCTTTAAAAATAATACAGAGCGATAACATTCGGTGGCAACAATTTGAAAAGTGAAACAACGCTTTTAGTGAAGCAGTGCAAAATGCGAAAAGGAAATTAATAGTCCTTCTAGTCAAAGTGCCCATTTGGATTAAAAAAAGCATCATATCTGTAATTGCACAATGTGTGTGCAACATAGGGCACTCAGAAAGCCAAAATTCTTGTCGAGGGGATGAGAAAAAGGAAATGAGAGAGATGGAAGAACCTGAGTCTTCTTTTCAGGCGTACTCTCTCTCAAAATTGGCAAACTTGTACTGTCACCAATGTGATATCCAAAACCTATGCCAACAATAGATGCAGTTTTGTGTTTATTGGTATGATAAAATTTGTGTACCCATTTCGTTATGTGAGATAACCTACAAGATATATAACAGATAGTGAGATAACCTACAACTCAGTATGCATAAAAATTACCAAATTATATTTTTGTTTTATTAAATTTATACTGCTTAATTTGAAATTTATATGCATTTTATAGGTGACATATCGATCTATAAATCTATATATCATCTATAAAATTCTCGAAATGTGTCAACATTAACATATAAGTAGTTTAAAAAATTGAAATGTTAAATAAAGGACAGTTACTGTATATCTACGGTACCACATATGTATTAATAACCAACCGAAGATATTTTGACAACCTTGATATATTTTATTATGATAATATCGTTATATTTTTCTGTAATGAGAATAATGCTGACGTAAATTCTGTAATCTCGATTATAAGCTGTTTCTCCAGATTAATTATTATTTCTAATGATGTCAGATCCCTTAATAAGTAAATTTGAGCTTAACGTTTAAAGAAAGAAAATAAATTCGTTTCGCCAATTCTTCTTCTCTTAAAACAGCTGCAGTTTAAACCCTGGATAATTCTACATTTTCAGGGAGTAATCAAAGAATCAATCACTCTTCTGAAGTTTCAGTTAAGCGAAAATATAATCAATCAATACTCAGGCCTTTCTCTATTTCCACAAATCGCTCAATCGACCGAAATGCTGAATGAACACAAAACTGTTTAAAAAAACAGTTTTTCCTTTTTATGTTACAACCCCAAGAGAAAGGTTCTCGATATTGTCACCAGGCAAACACTTGAAACACATACGAGAAACACGCCAAAGTAAAACATAAAATTAGCAGAGAAACATATATATATATATATATGTGTGTGTGTTCATATATATATAACCAATATCAAAATTCATTTATACAATATTGTATAGATGTATGTGTAAGTTTTAAGCAAAATCACTCTATTATCGATTTCAAGGGCGATCAGACACAAGTCACTTTTATTCAGGACACACACACACACACACAAAAAGAAAGGTTTCATATTTTAAATTACTTCCAAAGGTGTTACCAAACGTGTTGTGTGTTACCTTTATTTATTAAATATCGTGTTCTTCGCAATTAAACCATAAAATTCATTTAAAGAACAATATCGCAAAATAATTTTAAACTGAGCATAACTTTAGAATTTTCTGTACACAGTCTCACGCCCTGAAGATAAAAATGTTTTTTTCTGTACAGCGTTGCCATTGCTCGCTTTGAAATGCTTGATTTTGTTAATCAAAAATACGTGAAAGTTTTACAAAATATGAAATCGATGATAAAATCAATTCCAATTTCAAATTTGGGCTTCCAGATGCCCATATTCACAGCAGGATTACGTCATTCAAAATTGGATGGCTTTATGTATCGTCGTTTTATCACAGTCCGAGAAACTTACATAAATTTATGCATAATTTTCATTATTTAATTTCATTAAATTTAATACAGGGCTGCAATAGTTGATGGCAAAAGTTTAAAAAGTTAACCGACATTTCATGTTTCCGACGCAAAATCACGAAACCAAAGTTCTAGTCCTTCACGGGCAAATCCCCTTTGGACTAAAAATTGCGAAATGGGAGTAGCGAGGGTCTTTTAAACCGAAAACAAGAGGAGGTGCAAAGCGGAAAAAATTTTGCCTGATCAC
Organism: Stegodyphus mimosarum; assembly: GCA_000611955.2. Taxonomy (NCBI): domain Eukaryota; kingdom Metazoa; phylum Arthropoda; class Arachnida; order Araneae; family Eresidae; genus Stegodyphus; species Stegodyphus mimosarum. The sequence goes on from KK122248.1 coordinate 28,287, forward strand.
ATTCGATATTTCCCTTTTCACTTAATTTTTAATTTTAATTTTGCAAGTATGCCTTCCTGTTAATAATTGTTAATTAATTTTAAATTAAGCCAAAGAAAGGAAAAGCTGCTTAAGATACGAATAGATTTTGAGTAAATTTATTGACTTAGAAGGCGAAACATAGATCCATCTTTTTTCAGGAGTAAAATAATTCAAAATGGGGCGGGGTTAGAAGCGACCAATAATTTGTATAGAAATAAAAGGGAACACCAAAGTAAAAAGAAATGTATCGTCATGTCACCAAGAAATTAAAAATAAACTATGAAAATGGTAAGAAATTAGAATCTTGGTATCTTTGGGAATAAGCTTAGTGTTACGTTTTTGTCTAAGTTTACAATTTATGTTGGCGATTTTCTCTTCCAAATAAATTATTAGCAATTATATTGCCTAAAATCATCTTTTATTTGAGAAAAGCATGTCATAAAATCCTCCATGAATGCGTTCCTCACCTTAGGCAGATAATCTTCGATGATTTTGCAATAATCAGATAAACCAAACCAAACTAAATTCTCTTTCTCTCTCTCTATATATATATATTAAATTTTCTATGTTCATTTCCTAAGATAGTTTCTTCTCTAGTGCTTAAGGCCCTTTTCTATTTGCTAAGCTTTTCATATATGTTTTGAAATACACTTAAAATAAGTGTAAAACCTTAACGCTATTTAAAGTCTAAATAAAACAGGATCTCACCAAGTGTCAAATGAATTAACTGAAACCAACCAAATTTACATAGAACTATTCCCTAATCAGTTTACTGAATATAAGACTATTCACCTTTCACTTATTTAAAAATATTGTAAAAGAATTAAAATGAGAGATTATTATTCTTGAGCTAGGTAAGCATTTTAGGGAAAAGTGTTCTCTGAAGATTTTTCTTAAAACAATTGCCGTCTTTCATTAATTGAAATTACTGTTGATGTCAGCTGCTTTGTAAGTTCTGACAGAATGAAAGACCATAAGCTTGACAAATGCTAGCCGCTTTGTATCTCGTAAACTGCCTTAAACAATGAAAAAGAAAGCATATTAGAGCATTTTAATTTATTTCCGCAATCATTTCTTATGTTAAATTCAAATAGGCATTTTCATTTCATGAACGAACATCTTGTGCTAGGCACATAAAGGAAGATTTCGCCAAATATACATTGCTCATCTATCAAGAAAATTAGAAAGCATGAGACACGCAACCAAAATAATTGAATGTACAACGTAAATAGCATGGTATGTCTAATAGCATATAATGGCTATGGTGAAAAAATTCTGCAAAACATTAGGACTTTCAGAAGTACATTACTCAATAAATTATTTGAAAATTTCTTTTCCTAGAAATACATTTTAGGCTATTTATACATCCTATTCCGAAGAATGACTCACATATTGCTGCTGTATTTTATGTAAAACAGTTAACACGCGAAGTAGAACAAGGTGTGGGGGAGAAAAGTGTTTTATATTCTTCCAGATGCAAACTATATACAAAGGACTGGCGTAATTCCATGCTTAGTGCACCGAACCAGTTATATGACACACCTGCTTTCATCTATGGGCGACAGCACAACTAATTTGTCGCCAATCTCATTGTTAAGCTGCACTTCCTCTCTATGAATTCAGTGTATCAATGTCTAAATGTATTTTTTCATTTACATTATTTATCCTAAATACATATTTTTATGTGTATTTAAAGCAATAAATGCAACGAGATATATTATTATCTAACGCTTGGATACTTTAAATGTATATCCTTAAAAGTTCTTTAATTTAAAATTATCCGTTTTATTGATTAGCACCATTTCATACAATGATTTATATCTAGCTCAAATCCGAGCTTGTTTTAGTAAATGAAGCAAGACTTGTATATGCATGTACGAGTATTTTCAGTTGTCTTGGTTTTTAAAAAGTAAATCGTCGTTTCTTGCATTCTGAAAGCAGTTGCTTCACACTCTGTGCTTTATGCCTTTGTTGGTGATTAATGCTTTGTTATACTTAGCATTTTTCGCATAAAAAACAATTTCATTACTTGCTTTTGCAATAAGAGAATATTAACATTTTTAAAGGAAACAACAGCGCACGAAATATCATCTAAGGAAATTGAATGTGAAAAGATGCCCGATTTTAATGAATTTGTCGAAATCATTAGCTCTTAGGTTGCTGAAATAAAAGAAAATCAAATAAATATACTGCATGTTGTATGAGTGGCAAATCGACAACCTTGCGATTTTAAATTGTTTGCCATCAAAATCGATAGAGTCGTGACTAAATCTATGCCAAACACAAGGTTGTTGCTAAGCTAAGTTTTCTGTTTTACTTTAACATGCTTTTCTTCTATCTTGGGAGTGCATTTTGTTACATTTTACACTTATTTTTGAAAGTCAAAGAATGATTTTAACAGTGTTTTCAGATAAAAGACATCGTACACTCTTCTTAATTTGATTATCTCGATATCAGACAATCAGTTTAAGAAACAATGATGATCACAATTAAGATATTTTCTCAGTGAACCTTCAATAAAATAAATAGCTTTCCACATAGTGATCTTAATAAAGAATGGTTAGTTGCTGCCCTGGAATTGATTGAAGACATTTCCGAATCTATAAATGAGTGCAAAAGTTCTCTCCAGAGGAAAAATAACGAACAAGTATCTGCTGATTTCCCAATGTATGGGAATCTATCTCTGTTAGAAAGAGGAACTCTCGAAATTGGTATCAGAAAGAATATTGCGAGGGAAGTTAATTACGTGGTCCATGATAGTTAGAGCTATCACCATAAACACTTATGATATATATGTTCTTTAACTAGTCTGTCGTTTCTTTAGTAATGCTTTTAGCATGTAATTTTGAAATATATTTAAATATATATACATACAGTATGAATAAAGTTTACACACTGAGTAACTTACATACAAGAATAAATAGAAACTTGATTTTAAAATTCATACTGGAGCAAATCGACTTATATCATTGAAGACCATCATCCGATCTAGAGTTGTACCTTATGGACAAGTCCAACCGAGGAAGGGTTTTCATCGGAACATATTTTACAGCATCGGGAGCAGATAGAAGGAGGTAGTCGTAAAAGACATAGGTACGGAAGAGTGAGCGAAAAAAAGCCTTTTATTTTTCTCTGTTGTTGATATAACGGTTTAGTAACGTTTGATCACTCTGCACCATTCTTAGGAATAACTCCACCGAAATATCCACAAAGGCATAAAAGCAAAATGGTATTTTCCTAGAACTTTGGACTCACCCATTTTTACCTTTACTATGGACTCGTTTAGTGATTCAAACACGAAGACATATTATTGTGAAAAGTAATTCCTCTCACGGATAATAGTAGCATTCCTATGCAAGGTGACTAAGGAAAAATAACTTGCCGTTACCATAAAACTCTTCAGTGACAGCGAATAAAGTTACGTCTGTTGGCCCTACCCTGAGATTCTTCCACAGAACAGGCATCATTTCGAATGGATTTCTAGTACAGAAGCCTACTCCGTGGCGTACGAGACATCCATCTCCATGCCGCTTGCGGTTCTTCGACAGCTGAATATGTAAATCCTCATCCGCTGTATTGTTTACTGAACTTTGATTGTGTTTTTTCTTTTACACCTGTTTATACACTATTGCTTTAATTTCTAAGCTCATATTTCACTAAGTATAACATTATTAGAAACCGTTTTTTGGGAGTTTGTTATTTCTTTTCTGCTTGCTATATAACTGTGCACTGTTTACCTCCTGTCGCGATGGCTGCTGCTGCAGTTAGTACTGTTATCAAGGCTTGTTGCAGTTAGGTGTAGTGTTTCATGTTCTCTCTCGTGTCTCACTTATAATGTGTTCCTGCTATGTGTGTTTCTTCTGTCATGCGATATATTATCTATCTGTATTGATGTGATATTTCGACATAAACTACTTTAAGGAACTCATCAATGTTCGAAAATCGGCAATTAAGCATTTCGGGATAGCGATACCCGTTCAAGTGAGCTCAAAGTCTACCTGACCCGATGTTACATGATTGTTTTGAACCTATGATTCTACTCATTCAAGAAGAGAATTTTTCGGATACTCAGCTCCGAGACCCTATCATTGCGGCTATCTAGAATGTGCAAGAAGAGCGTAACATTATGTAAATGTATGGATGAGCGTTTCTGAGACCCTACGATTCTTTGAACCTATGGCGGTAATGACATATATTATCCAAGAAGAAAATAATAATGATTTGGCAAAATAGTCTAAATAGATTTAATTTTCTCAACTAACCTGATTCCATTGATTCGCATATATTATGTTGGGAGGTTGGTTTATTCTTCAATTAGTTCCTCCCACAATAATCTATAATATTACCATCTATGCTATTAGGGCAAACGCTTAGCTGCTACTTAGTGAGGTACATTTTTATTCCTCAGTTTGTCTCCATTTCACATTATATAAATAACAGCTTTACGACATGCGTCAGAGGAATATAGTGATCTGCAAAGCATCTCTCATCAAAGACTCTCGATTTCCAATAGCTGACCGACCATTGCTCCTTCAGCTTTGTGATATCTAAAATACAGCCAGAGCATCTAAAATACAGTCAAAAAATTCAAAGAGCATGACTAATGGAGCTTACAAAATGAACCAGATGGAGCAAATACATCCGATAACTCTGAAACTCACTCACAGAGAGATTACTGCTGCTAACATGATCCTCACATAGTGAGGACAATAACTACACTTACCTTTTGAAAGCTTATGTATTTTTATACTGTTTATAATTATGTTATTACTGTTTATTTATTACTGTTTATATTTTAGAAGAGCTTTTATGGTATTACGATTCTCGTGGGTTTAAAATAAAGATATCTTAGTTTAATCGTAGTTAAATGTTACAATCGCACATACAATTAATCTGCCAGTCGCCTCAATGGAGTCGTTTAAATATGCAAAATTATATAATAATTATAATATGAGTCCTATTATTAGCTATATATGAGCTGATATTTTAAACTTTTTATAAAGCGAAAAATCTGCGAGTTACTCGGACTGTGAAAATCATTGTACTCTAGTATTACGAAATGTTGGGTCCAATTAGTGCAGCACACGAACAAGAATACTTAGAAGCCAGAATTTTGAATTTTGGTTTTGATTTTTATTTATGTGTTGTGAATATTTAAGAATTTTTAAAATATTCACATACATTCATATATGAAACATACATTTTCATATATTCAACATATAAGGTAATTCTACCAGTAATAAATTTTGTTTTCACCTCAGGATTTTAAGAACTGATTTTTTAGTGATTTATTTTAATTATTTACTTATGGGAAATTACTTGTGGCTAGTCCAAATCATAAGTCAACTGCCTTCTCTAAACTCAACTTTGCGCTTTGGAAACTTTAACTGGCGATTTATAACTTTCAAAAACTCCCTTTAGGAAAGTTCAAATTGATTAATTCAGACATTTTCAAACTTTTGGATGTGAGAACCATTTTTAAAAATTAGAATGTGTGGCGAATCACCTAAATCTTGTTTTCTTCGAAAGCAAATTTTTAGGTATGTTATTCTTAGTATAGTTTAAAATAAAAGTGATTAATACTAAGTCAATTTTAGATTGGATTTGAAAAATTATACTAATAGAATAAATATATTTGTTTTTAATAATTCACACCTATGCAGCTTGGGGTAATCTTTGTCCCCTAAAATATTAAATAAATATTTGTGCTCCGGTTATTGAGATGCACGAAACTATCGATTTTTGCCCAACTGTTTGGATGTAAGCTAGGAAGAAGCACTGCAATCACAGTGCTTTAAATCTCACTTTTATTGTTGAAACTAGATTGAGAATTCCGTAGGTATATCAATTGTAATAAATTTAATAAAATATCAGTGTTGGGAGAGAAACTGATAGACTATTCATGTGTTATTACCGGTGAATTTTAGCTTTTGACTGGTATTTGCAGATAATTTGAATTTGTTATTTATTTATTTACTTACTTATTTTTAATTATTATTATTTTAAATCTAGGAAAACCACAAGTCAAGTTTCGATTACCACTTGTAGTCCATAGACCACAGATTGAGATACGGTGGATTAATTCATTAAAGGAATCATGTGACTAATATTGGTCTAGCAGATGTTTAATTTCTGTTACAAGCACGTTCTTAAAGCAAGGATCTAAATTCTTTTCATCTACAGGAATTACATTTTCCAAAAAATCCTCTACACCAAGAAATCTACATCAAAAAAATATCAGCATAATCTCGATTGTCCTTATGTCTCAGTTTTTTTTCGATATATTTTTTTATTTAAGATTAACTCATCTAAAACTTTTCAACTGTCAAGTGAGTTGTCATTCAGAGCATAGCAATTTTGGCTTCATATGTAAGCCATTGCTTATTTCATCAATTAATAGAAACTGCATTCAAATTCCTTAAAGTGTCGGCTAAAATTAATGTTTTCTAGAAAATACTAAGAGCTCATGAATTTCGAATCTAACTTTTTACCTCCAGAGTAACGTCTAATGCAAATTTTAATAGTCACTTCTAATTCTAAGAATAATAATAATAATAAGAAGAAGAATTAATAATTAATTTAAATTTTAATAATAATAATAATATTCGTATCTTTTCTTCCTCTAAATAACAGAAAAAAAAAATATTTATTATTTTAATTGACGAAAGAAAATAAATAATAATAAATGCAAATTTAATAATAAAAAATTATTATAATATCTCTCATCTATGATTCTAAAATAAAATTATATTAAGATATCTATGCATCCAAAAATTTTTAGCAAATGGAGAAATATTTTTTGAATTTAAGGAACAATGAGCTAGTTTTCTTCTTTTAGCTCCTGTCTCTAAAATTTGAATAATATTTCGTCAGTTGTAATGAACGTGGTATGAAAGGTGAAATATATATATATATTATTTTTATTTCATTTCATTTGCTATTTAGCGAAAAGGAACTTGAGAAATAAAATAAAAATCCTTAACAATCCCGCTTCTTAATTTAGGAGGCAGATGTTTCAGTTACCGAGACCTCATTATTTTCTCAAAATTGTTCACGAAGTGTGTGGTTAAAAAATACCATTTCACATATGTAATTAATAAAGGATCTCCTCATTTTTTGCAGCACCAAGCTAGTGGAATATTTTTTGCCGATTAAAAAAAAGAAAGAAAGAATTTACGAAATAAAACTTTCATTTTTACATTTTCTTGAATTTACATTCCTTTTTCTCCTATCGTGTGAGTTTTAAATCTACTTTCACAGAAATTATTTGGCACAAAAATATTTTCGTATTTTAGAAGAACTTTTAATGAAACAGTTTTAAAAAAATTCAAAAATAATTTTCTGCTCATTTAGCCTTTTTGCTTAAACCCTGTTTATTATTAACCCATTAAAAAATTCGAATTTGCAATTTTTATATTCTCAAAATACTTATTTTATTCCTAGTTAATATAAGCATACATTATTTTAAGGCTTTCTGTTTGTACAATTATTTCCTAGCAAAGTTGAATAGTTAAAGGCATATTCGTAGACTTTAAAAGCGATTGAATTACTTAAGGTAAGGCTTACATATTCTAAAAACTGAAATTTTGAAATCCAAATGTGAAGAGTGAGCATTAAAGCCTAACATAGGGAA
>KK122248.1:36024-59984 GCA_000611955.2 Stegodyphus mimosarum
AGAATTTCCAAGAAATGAAACAACTTTGCAAAAATGCTAAGCTACCTAATACGAAATTTGAACAGGAGATTGTTTTTTAGTAGCGAGACTAACACGCAGTGGAAAACGTGTCTGTTTACAAAAGGAGCCTACTTGATGTAAGGGAAATATACGTTTCAGTGACTGCCTTGAACTTAACAAAACAGATGAACAGCGCATGTCAACTTGTGACATATGAGAAAAAGCATATGATGCTTAGGTGATTAACTTGATTGATATAAAACTACTGCGTTGCATGACTGAGGGTTACTTATCCATTACATTAGTTCTGCAATTCCATACCTATTTTCATAGTAATTGCAGCCAACGACACTGCTAAATTCTTATTTCCATTCGAGTCTTCGACAGCTACATTCCTTATCAAGATTCCGTACATGACAGTGCCTTTCTATGCTGGAGAGAATCACGGTAATGGCCGCGTCGATATCTAGGATGACAGACACCAAGGTTAGGCACATCAGAAACACAGTCGACATATTTCTTCTGTCCTATCGTGGGATTATAAAACACTAGACGTTTTACCTCTTCAGCTTTGCGTAGTCGTAAGGGGGAGTGGAAATCTGCCAACAGAGATAATTTCAGAACCACATTAATTATAAAAATGTATGCAAAAAATAAATTATTTTGTCAAGCGTACTTCATCAAGGAAGCAGAAGACAGTCAAAGAGTTAGAAACGATAAATTTGGAGTCAAAGAAGTGAACGATAAGTTTCGAAAGCAGCAATTGATCATTAAAATGCCAAGTTTACAAAAAACATTTACAATAAGCATTAAACAATTTACAATAAGCTTTGCTGTGGATGTTAGATTACTTAAAGGAGGCTGACTCCAATCAGCATGTTCTACTTCAGCGAAGGCTTCATTGTTTGAATGTTGACTTCCTTCACCCCTAGTCATGGAGGTAAGAATAATTTCCTAGTCTATGCCCTCAGTGTATCTATACCAGTTTATCCTCTGGGGCAGTGCCTCTTGTGCACCATTCTTGTAAAAATACAATATGCGTCGCCTTAGCTGATCGAATACTTAGGCTCATTACTAGTTCAAACTACAAGGTGCCTGTTCAACTCCAGGAAACTCTTGATTGTTTGAGTCTGTACTTTCCCCTTTTCGCTACTCTAACAGCGTTTGTTCTTTGCTGTAATGCAATTGGGGCAAGATTCTCAGTGATACGGAATGAGCGTCGCCAAGAATGGTATAGTTAGGATAACATGAGCGCTTGTTCCGAGTGTGCATGTTCTGGAGATTGCGTCATTGTTTGAATGTTTCCTCCCCACTTTATGCGAATCTAATAGTGACCTACCTCTTACGATGGTACATACTGCACAATACTATCATTGGTACGATAGCTAAATATCTACAACAGTGAGAACAGAGTCAAATACTTCGAACTGAGCATTGTTTTCAAGCAACATGGAGGGTCATTGATACGTGGATGGATGACTACCTGGACCTTCTACGTGTCTTTCCCTTTCCTTTCTTCACGAGGCAAGCATTGGCGCTGCCAGCTAAAACTTTTTGTCATATGCGATTCATTTATTTATAAACTTTGTGTAACATATATACTCACTAGAATGTTTTTTTTATGTTTTTAGTGTCGACTGAAAGCTTTCGTTTGGTTTCTTTTTCAGACTCAGAAATACAGAAGCTCGAAAGTCATCTAAATGTATTTATCTGGGTTAATGCATCAGCGCAGGAGCCGCTACATGAATTTTGTGCACCTGACTTATACAAATGACTAATGGATTCCGCCATTCCTTCCGAATGCTTCGGAAGTAAGAGTCCAGCAATTTCTGAGAAAGGGGAAGGGAAATGACAAACATAAATAAGTATTTTAATTTAAATCGACTCGTTCATGTAACTGAATAAGAGTGTGGTACACAAGCAAATATGAACAAATAAATGCCTTAAGAATGAAAATATAAAAAGGAACTAAATACAAACATTTGACAACTATTTATAATAACGGTTTTGACAATCAGAATTTTATTTTTGAAGGTAATTTTACAAAAGCTTAATGTACTCTTTTCGAAAGCTTTAATTTTTCTGTATAACTAACACTGATTTTTCTCAAATACAATAACACTGAACCGAGATAAAAGACTTCATCTTAAAATCAAGGCTAAGTATAAATCACTTGAATAAAACTTCCTTCCAAGAAATCTGTAATGCCGTGGGCTATTGTTTTTTCTTCGCGCTATACAATAGATCAAATGCATAAAATTCATGTGGGAGGTATTTGGAGATACACCAGGTATGCTGCTAAATGGAGTAAAGCATATTCTTCTTTCTGCTCTTAAATGTCTTCAGCGCTGATTTTTTTACAGTGATGTGGAGCTGATGTCCTTACCTTAGCAAGTGGAAACATTACTTTGATCAAAGGTTCCACGCAGGAATATCGTAATAAAATATTAGCTATCAAATATCAGCAGGTTTACATGCTTATTTTCGGTGCAAATTGTCTAGTATAATTTCGGTGTTATATTACGAAACCTTTAACATAATGACGATTAAATGAGGCAATAACGTTTCATTAACTCTTCATCAGTTGTGGGAATCATATTTGAAAATTTTTGTCTTCTAGTGGTTTGGAAAGAGTAATTATTTTCTGCCACAATAAATAAATATAGGCTTCATTTATCGCATTTAAATTTTATTCGTTCCTAATTGTATCACCTATTTTGGAATTCATTCTAAATTTTAGCAACATAAAATCCGATATTTTCTTACTTGCTTTGTAATTCTATAACAGGAAGAAGAAGCTGTTCTTAACTTAATATCATTTTTATTAAGATTTTGAAATTCAGTAACCTTTTATTCCCTAAAATGGTAAATAAAACATTTTCAAGTGTCCCTTTGCTTAACTTGCTGTTGACTGAGGGAGGTAGATAGCAAAAAATATATTTTCTCTTGGTTTCTGTTGAATTTAATTTAACCTATTTAATGCCACATTTTATTTTGTATTCATGTAAATGTTCTTGTGAAAACTCACTTTAAACTATGGAGGCGAAGGCGATAGAAGAAGCAAATCATCACGCAAGAGATCTTTATGAAGCATGCTAACGCAGATAAATGCTCTCATCCGCTCATAGTCAGTGATGTCGTTCACCTGTCTATTGCATCTTTTAGTATATAGAGTTTTCAAAAGATGGCAAAAATAATCGCAAACAACAGATATATTGCATGTGTTTACATTTGTGTAAAAAAGGAACATTATAACCTAGAATGCAATATTAAGCAATTTAAAATTATTTACAACATACTAGGTGATATATAGTCTGCTTGGTTTTCTTTTTATCACAGGTATTTTGATATTTATTTATTTTAATGCCGTCCATCCAGTTGAAAGAATACCTGTTTATTAAGGTGTGATTACCTAGATTGTAAGAACTATTATTAAGATGGCTTCGGAACAGGAAATATTAAAAATTCGCAATACTCTCATGGCGATTCAAACTTTGGTTCTAACCGGTTGACCTTCAAATTACACTATGATGGCATTTTGTAAGGCACGTAATTTTATTAAAGCATATTATGCAACACTACAATCATTATTCTTTATTTTAAAACTACAGTGAATCTTCCCTTGGCGATCTTTTCTAAAAGGATCATTTCTAAATGTATCATTTTATAGTACCATGAACCAGCTTTGTCATTTAATTTTGATCTTTGTAAGACAATCATCTCTTTTTAAAATAAATCTTCTGGAAACATGGATGCATATCTTGTAAATGTTTATATTATTTTCATACCTTGCACATTTTGGTGAACATCCACGCCACAGCACTTATACCAAGATTTTAAAATGCATTAAGATTTTATATATTTGAATGAAAAATGCCCCCATTTCATTTAGGTACGTTACGTTATATTGAAATACGTTATTATTTTAAACATGTTATAGAGCTTAATAAAACGCTCTTAGGTATAATATTTTCCCACCAAAACACATTTCGCATATGCAACCATTCAAATATACCTTAGATATATAATTAATAATCAGATGAAATAAGTATACACATATTTCTAATAAATTACAGAATAAATCTCAGTAATATTAGAAATACTATTTTATTCATAAGTTAAACATCTTGTATAGTTGTCAAACAACCTCAGGATACTCCATGTGCTTGGAAAGACATCTGTTTTCTCAACCAGCTCAAACACTCATAATTTCCTGCCATCCACTTTGTAAAATCACGTATGGGAAAGGATCCGAATACTTCTCACTAGTAATTATTTCTCTAAAGTCAGGTCTAGAATGCAAGTCATTTGCAAAAAGGTATAGAGAAATAAATATTTGTCAGAATTTAATTTCCTTAACCAAATACATTTTTTTTCTTTCGCATAAGGTACTTCCTTTGATTCTACTGAACTTACTAGCATCAAGAAAAATCTAATAACTAAAGCAAGGAAGTCAAAGGAATTCGGGTAAAATAAAAAAAAAAACACACAACGTAGATGTTTCTTAAGTCAAACACTTTTAATACTATTAAAGGTAAACATTTAAACATTCGTATTTCTAGTACTTGTTTATTTGCATTAGCAAAGTTTCTTCCTCCATTTTATATTTCATGCTGAGATGGGTATCATTGTCTCGCATTTTCTTGAAATAAAGCAGAAACTAAATTCTTGCAATTTAATACATTTTTGATAATATTAAGAACGCTTAGCTAGATATACAAATATTACAGTAAACTCGAACTTGCTGAAATCAATTTTGCGATTAAACGATATTTTAACTGTGGTCATTTAATTTGCCCTTGGTAAGAATTTCTATTATACGCGGTACGCTGCGGAGCGTGGACTACATTGCGATAGTTTTCTTTAAAGACTAGTTTGAAAAGTCATTCATTAAGACAGTCAGACATTACTCATAATAGCAAAACAAAAGCTTTGAAGTCATAAATATTCTCTATAATGTTCTAGCATACGGTGTTGAAGTCCTCACAGCACTGCATGCAAATGAACAGGTTTTATTTCTTCCGCCGAACGCCACTTGCATAATCCAACCAGATTAGGGCATGATAAAATATCCAAAGCCTGTTATGTGAGGCATGCTTGCATTTCTATAAGCAAAACACTAGACGAAGGAAAATAGAGCACTCTAATGGCATTTTAGAAACAATTCCTTAGAAAACACTGCGCAGATATCTAGTGATAACTCACATGGGAATCAATGAATTTATCAACAATGATTTTTTTGCTGGCATCCGCTCTGACCCGTAGACATCAACAATTTTAAAAGATTGTGATCGATGGAAAATGATGTCAAGAAAATCATACAAATTTCAAAAGCAAGAGGTACCAAAGGAGTTTCAAATATGTAAGAATTAGGGAAGGGGAAATGGAAGAATTGTTCAAAATGATGATCATGAAATGTCAAAAGAACAATTGGATAACTACACCATCCGACAGACAAAACAGTGATAGTGACGAAGATAAACAGCCTTTAAAATACAAAAAGTTAAACGAGTCCTTAAACAAGACACAGGAACTGTCTGGTTCTGTAATGGAAATTGACCCAAATGAAGAAAGAAGGGATAATTTATGAAAGGTATTGAAAGATTGCTCACTTCTTACCGCGAAACGTTTAATGAGTTGCGTCAAGCATTGTCACAAACAAAAATTACCAAATATTTACAAAAATAATCGTATGATCTACCTACTTATTTAGTAGTAACAGCAATCCTTTCAGTTAACGTCTGTTTCATTTTCCCATTTTAATTACAATAATAGCTTGGTTTGTATAAATTATACATACTTTTTAATCTGAACAATGCTTAACCTTTTTTTTCACAAAAAATAAATGTACGGAACTTGATTCTGCCGTACGTACAATATGTTAATCACATTGTGCTAGCAAGCCGGCATCTGGAAATATTGGCTTGGATAACAGATAATAATCACTTCAATCAAACTCCTCTGTACGGGATGCAGTGGAGTTCCAAATACCCACATTGTTTTTTTCTGAGCTATAGTGACACATTGCTGTTTTCGAATTGCTAAAACATAATGGTGTATCTGTCTTTCAGATACTTTTTTCATGTGAAGATACTCATACAGAATGAGCAAAATAGATGCTTTACATAGATACTATCTTGCTGCTATCTCCTTGAATTTTAATCTCTTCTCACTCGATACTTTCATCTGGACACCAGCAATAATTTTTGACGCCAATGCCTCCAATAGTCAACCTTCACGAGCCCAGTTTTGGTTTTGGATTTTCAGACCATGTGAGATTGTTTACTAATTTTATCATAGAAACTCATTCCCTAGAATAAGAAGGAAATGAGTCACCATGCGTATGATACAAGCGTTGCTTCATTCCTTTGGAATTAAGACTTCTAAAAATTCTCTGCCTTTTAAAAACTTCCTAAAAATTAATCTTGTAAATACACTCAATTTTTAATATTTCAGAACAAATTAGTAAATCAAAGCATTCAGTAAAGTGTCAAAGAATGAAGGTGATTTCTTTAATTAAAATTTTACATACATTCGTTTAGTGTGCCATTACATCTCAGCAAAAGAAACTTATTACCAAACGCATTTTTACATGTGAGTCTAGATACTTTTTGGGGTCTACTTATCTTTTGGACCTTAAGTTATTTTCGTTAAACTACCAGAAATATACAAGTTTTTATTTTCATTATGGCGATATGATAACATACGAGATAGATATCACTGCCAAAATAGTGCTTCTGATAAGTATATGTCCTCAGAAAGATGAATTTAAAATTTAAACTTCGGAGAATTATAAAAAATGGATACTATCCAATATTAAATACGATAGTAATTTTTATGATTAAATTGAAAACGTTATGGTAATTTTGGTGTAGAATAATTGCAATTATGTAATAAATAACTGATAATAATTCTTTAAGCATTGGCATTATTTTATTTTCATGATATTTAAATCGCGAATTTAACTGCTCAGCGATATAAAAATAATAAATGACACATTTAAAGAACTGTTAAGACGTTAAATCTTTCTCCTATAATGAGAATTCGAAATTGCACTTTGTTTTTCACTCAAAGTAAATACGCGTTTCAAGTTAGCTGGAAAGGAAGCATACTAAAGCGATTTCAGTGATCGAAAATCGGCCAACTTAATGTTCTCAGGAGTATAACGAATAATGATTTTTAAGTTCATGCTAGCTTTCCTTAAGTTTGCTAACCGTTTAAGGCTCTTAGAGCAAAGATTTTCTCTCCAAACACCATTTGAGCTTCCAGCTGCATAGCACTTACCATCATCCAAGGAGATCTCTTATCGCTTCGCCCCGCCCTCTTACGGAATAAATGTCAAGTTTCACATTTCCGAATATTGAGTATGCAGTAAATGTAGCGCAATATATGCTGAGGTATTCACTCTGTTTACTTGGTTGAAGGTAATATTTCCTCGAGCTGTTAGTGGATGCAAAATTTGCTCCTGCTTTACTAAAAGCTGTTACTGTGCAAATGTAAAGTATTCCTTTTGAAATTAGTCGTTTAGATTCTTCGGATGCATACACTGTTTCATCAGTTATTGCTAAAGGTATTACAAAAGTGCAAAAACGTGCTTGTGCTTAATTTGGTTTAAAGTACTTGCATATGTATTACCAGCTTTATTAAACAGAAATAAGCACTTTTTTCAGGAATTCATGTGAAACTACAAAGTATAGCTCGGTTGTAATATATTTATGCTGTAGTTTTAAAACCATAATATTAATCATTTTTCGAAAAGTAAAATAATCCATGCGCTTTTCTTCACAGCCCGAAGCTCGGTTGTAATATATTTATGCTGTAGTTTTAAAACCATAATATTAATCATTTTTCGAAGAGTAAAATAATCCATGCGCTTTTCTTCACAGCCCGAATTTTATGTTCGCCTATTTAATGTCGGGAATTCATTTGCGTAAATGCACTTTAACTTATATAAAATACAATATTTAGCAAAGCAGAGTAGAGATTTTTACTGCAGTTTTGATTTAATTTCTGCCATTGGAAAGCAAAATAGAATAATGATTGTATTTTACAAAAAAACTAATATTCAGTTGTTAAAAAAAATGACTTAACAGTAGTTACATAGCAAGCAAGGAACAAAATATAAAAGTTAAGACTTTATCAGTTAATTCAAGATAATGTTACAATATTATGATGGAGCTACTAACGGAATTTCATCATGGCAACCGACATAACATAATAACAAGAATAATATTCAAGGTTTAATTTCCATTCAACGGTAAATTTCCACGCGAACAAAGTTTTTATCTTATTGCAGTAAATAACTAATTATTACTAGTAAATGACTTGTTAATAACATGAATCGAGCTTTCGAAATCTGAAGACATAATTTATTTGAGCACATTATTAAGATCTGAGATTAAGTAGTTGTTAAGGTTTCAACTGTAACTGAAATTTTATACGACCACTGTTTAAGAATAGTGTGCAGGAAAAATGAAGCAATGCTACGTCATAATAAAGGAGAAAGGTTGAATGTCTTAGGAAACATATGTAAAACAGGTAATACTTTTAAGTAAACATTTGATTTAATTGAGTCTTTCACTAAGTTTTTAAAATTTTTAGTTACCATTCTTGTTAGGCATACTAACTGATGACGGTATATATGCGATGAAATTTAGCTCATTGCAGATAATTTGCTGTTATATCTCTGCTTGCCTAGGGAAGACAACGAATTGTGATGCAGTAGAGAGTGGATTCAAGATAGAATATCATTAAAATATTAATTACCTAGTAGAAGTTACCGAGAAGTTTTGAAGAGCTAAAACATCATTTGATAATCCAACATATCTTTATTACTTGTTGATTACGGTATGACACAACACAATAAAGACAATTTGCGCTCCACAATTTTGTGTATCACGCATTATATTTTTAACAATAAGAGATGCCCTTTAGCTAGCAAGCATAGACAGCAGAAGAGGAGGCTTAGTTAGGCGCATTCCTATTTATAAGTTAAGGAATTCTTTGTTTTAGTTCTGAATAGGAAATAGGCAAAAGATGCCCAGAAGCGGTTTTGCTTTAACTGAAATTTAGTAATTTTTAAAGTCCATTTTCAGTTTGTTTTAATTAGCTTTAATTTTATTATACATTTTTCCTTATCTTTCGATGTCTTACATAAACATACATATTAAACATAGTAAAATACAATTCGAATTTTAATTCGTAATAATCTTTTAAATATCCTTTTAAATATGGTTACTGAAAATAATAGTATACTTATAATAAATTGGTCTGCAATGTGCCATTTTAATAGTAAACCCTATTATGTGACTCTTATATAAAGCTCATAATGCATGTATTTATATACATTACAGAAAAAGCAAGTTAAACAATAATAATGATAAATTTCGAAACTAAAGCTTTTTAAAATCAATAGAAATAAAGCCGACCATAACTTTACTACACTGAGTTCCATATCGTAATCTATATCTTCTTCCCTTGCCACATTTCTATGATAACCTGTATTCTGCTGAATCTCTTTTTTACTCGAATTATATTGCTATAAATATGTTAAAAGCAGCCATGTAATTACTAAAGAAAGAGAGTATTTAGTCCCAATTTAGCTGTGTATGTTTATTTCAAGACTAGATTGTCAGTAATAAAAGCATGTTCAATCAGTTATGATCTTAGCTTGTATTTTTATGCAAAAGTTCTTTTATCACATTCTGTGTCACACAAAAAAGAAAGCTGCCTCATGACATTTGTATAACAGTTCTAAAATAGATATGAATTTTTAAAAAGTGGTTTTAAGCAATTAGTAAATTTGAATAAAAATTTAATTGCATTATAATTTTTATTTTAACAGAAATTTGTATAATAGTTCCAATATCGACTTGAACTTTTAACAAAATTACTTTAACCAATTAAGCAATTTTATTAAAAATTTATAGAATTAAACAATATTTTTCGCTATTCATAATCATACTTATACTGTAATAGTAAACATCATAAAATTTTGAGTATTACGATATCTATAACGGACATACTAAATTCATAATTAAAATATGAAATCCTGATATGACTGTGGGGATAAACTAATATATTCACATTTTTCATAATAAAGTGGCTTATTTTGAAAACACAGTCCTTAAGAAAATGATACCCTTTTTTAGTTTTGATTTTAGTACATGTTACGTATACTATTAAAAATATTAAATGCATGTTTATGTACAGAGTAAACAATCATTAAAAACGTTATAATGTAAATATATAAAATTAAATAAAAGCAAAACAAAGATCAAACATTATTTTTAAAAGTAATTATATACAAGTATTGGAAAATATATTTTATATTAAAATAGCTAATGCATTTTTAAGAAAATTTCATGTATTAATAAAGATATTTGAATTTGAGAAGGGTATTAGGCAAAGGAATAAAAAAAATAAGTTATTAGATATAGCCATTTCAGGAAGAAAAAAAATCGCTTATTAATGAAAATAAAGTTTAGTATGAATTGAATACAAAGTCAAGTAACATGTTATTATGTAGAACACTTGAATATTACGTTTTCAATTGTGCCAAAATATGAATTCTAAAATTTCAAAATATTAGCATGAAGGCTAAAGTAATAAAATGGCTTTTACAACTTTAATTTGTTTTCTTTAGGGTGATCATCTTTTTCTCTAATTCTTCAAATCATTAAAAAATATTAGTTTTAGATGAAACTTACTTGAATTTTCGTACTGCATTGTGTTAATTATACTACTTTTAACCACGTGAATTACCTCAAAATTTTTTATAATTTTATTAGTTCGAAAGCATGCAGAGGGAATTTAAACTTGGTGTATATTAATGTTACATTATTGCCACAATTTTTCCTAAGCATCATTTGAAGCGTGTTTAAGGACTTACTAGTGGGTGAGCGGGTAATATCGCTGGATGCTTGTCATAGGTTCGAATCCAGGCGAAAGTGACAGCTGCATGGTTGGTTTCCGTGGTTTTCCTCATGTGTTTCCGTGGTTTTCCTCATATTACGGATTTTGTATTTATTTAGCTATTTTAATATAATTGTAATTAATTTTTTTTTATTTTCCGGTGCAACGAAGCGCGTGACGTATTGTAAGAGAAAGCTTAGCCTGAGCCAGAAAAGTAAGCGCACAAGAGAGCGCGCATTTAATATTTAATAAATCAAAATCTCGTAATAGATTTTAATATCCAGGCAAATCGAGAAAATCAGAGAATAATCTTGTGCCGATTCAAAAGCTTATAAAAGCTGAATTAAAACATCTCAGCTCAGTTTCTGATGTTTTAAGCGAACTGTTGTTTACGTACTGCTGTACTGCTTGAGTTGTATTCAACGTTTTAAGTACTTCAAAATATAATTACTGTGAGATATTGTGATATTGCACGAACAACTCTGAGGAAATATTTCAGCATTTTGTAGTATTTCTTGTGAAAAGAATAAATGTTATTAAATTTTTATCGACTTGTACATTCAATCCATTACGAACCCGTACGCACGCAACAATTGTTGGTGTCAGAAGAGTGGGGTTTGTATGCCAATTACACGAGCGCCGGAATAACGTTTAAGATAGCTGATGGTAGACTTTGCTGCATTTAAATACGAGATGAAAGATTCCGTTAAAGAAGAGTTGAGAGCTGACTAACATTCTGTTAAAGAGGAGATGAATGCGGGTAAAGAAAAGATGGAAGCTGGTCAAGTTTCTGTTAAAGAAGAGATGAAGGTTGTTCAAGAAAAGATTGAAGCTCGTCAAGAGGAAATCAAAAGAGAAATTACGAGTAATACGTAGAAAATAAATTCGAAGCTATGGAAGAGAGAATTGACGCTGTTGAAAATAAAGTTCGACAAATCGGAGAAAGAGTTTATTTGGTGAAAGAACGAATAGAAGGAAGAATTTCCGCCATCCAAAAACAAATTGATGATAGGGTTTCTGCAGAAGTCGAAAAAGAATGTGACACCTTAAAGAAGCGCATAGCGACAGCAGGAGACAATTCGGATGGTTTTAAATTCTTATCCGTGCCTGCTCGTCTCTCACTGAAGCTATTCACGCATGATGGCAAGACCTCTTGCTACTTTTATAAGACACAATTTTCAATAGTGGTGGAAGCAAATAGGTCGGCTTGCCATCTCGCCGCTTCTCTGAAAGCAGACGCAGCGGATATCCTTCAGACTCTTCCCGAAATTCAAAGGCTAGATTTCGAAGGTCTGTCTGCGGCGTTGGAGCTGCGCTTTGGGGAAAAGTGTTTAAAAAACTACAGCAGGCTCCAATTAAAATCCCGTCAACAGAAGCCGAAAACACTCCAGGAACTCGCCACGGATGTTGAAAGGCTATCTCCCCTCGCCTTTTCGGAGTGCCCGACAGACACAAGGAAATCCTGTCTCTTCAATACTTCATCGACGGCATCCAGGATCCTGAAATACAGAAAGCTCTGCGAATGGCGGATGTTAAGGATTTGAAAAGCGCTTTAGTGTGTGCCATGAAATTCGAGGCAGCCCAGTAAGCCATTCGTAGAGACCCCCCCACTCAATCAGAGCTGCTCATGTACAGAAAACAGTGGATCAAATGGCTGCTCGCCTAGACGATTCAACCAAACAACTGAATACCTTGAGACGGATTGGTGTCAAGAAACCGACCGTAAAGTGCTAGAACGTCAGTTCTGCACTGCAGGAGACCACAGCGCACGGATGTTTAGACAGTGCCTATCAAGAAGGAGGGAAACTACTTTGTGGCCATCTTGCAAGACGGAAGTTGCAAGATAATGAAAAGCCACAGTTTAAAGCGCTCAAGATTTCTGCAGTGAGTGGCAAAAGTAATAGACTATCCATTAAGGCATATCGATGGTGTTTCTTGCAATATGATCATTGACACAGAAGCCTATGTTACCATCATTCGGAAATATTTAGCTCAACAATTTAAAGATAGACTCATTTGGACGAAGTCCTGTGTTACCCTCCACACTGCGTCTGGCGCGAAAATTGCCATAAATGGGAAATTAAACGCGAACATCACGCTTGGAGGGGCCGCCTACCATCACACGGCATATGTGGCGGTTATTACAGATCCTTGCATACTTGGATCGGAACTCTTAAGGAAATACCATTTTTCCTTGGACTTCAAAGACAACAAACTGTTTTGATAATCAGAGGACATAATTATCCATCAGCAGAATAGCTCCTCACCTCGAAACACCGACGCATTATCTGAAAGTAACGGCTACGAAAGCTGCCGAAACCATACGAAGGCGAAGAGAAACCTGAGACTACCGTGTATTCTTCACCCCAGATGCTCATCGGTCATAATCTTAGTCTGCCTGGAGATCTCTTGTTTGGTTGCCCAACGGATGCGCCTTCATCACCTAAGGAGTACATAAAAGCCAATGAATATGTATTGTTAAGAAGGAAAGCTTTTCCGCAACAGAAGTGGTTCCGTCCGAACGCAGAAGGTAACAGCTGCGCATGTGCGAAATATCTGTCGCCAAAGCACCAAAGCTCGAAGCCTGCCTCGAATTTCAAAAGTCAATTTACCAAGAGTTCATAAGCCGAATATCGTTTTAAATTTCTTTATGGGAAAAGAAAATATTTTTTCGCGCAAGTAAATTAATTAATAGATTAGTTACTTTGAGCAAAAATGTAAGAAAATCCAAGTTCAATTTATCGCGAAACTTCAAAAAAGAAACGTTTTTTCAAAGAACGCTTCGTAACATGTGTTCCTCAATTTCCTGTACACATCGCGGAAGGGGAAATTCTCGATGCAAAGTTCCGTCGCCAAATCCCTTGGCGATATTTCCCTCCGCGCTGCAGTGGCGTAACAGCAAATTGGTTTACATTACGTCTATGGAATCTTTCCTTCTTTACATAGACCTTCTTTCTCAAAATATACAGGCCGGCTTGAAGTGATGTACCATTCTGCACGAGAGCTAGTCAATTTGGCGACGGAGAACAAGAAGACCCAAAACGACACAAGAGCTACTGGACATCGTTTCAAAGGAGGAGACAAGGTCTTATTGTGGAATCCGACTCAACAGAATAGACGAAGCTACTGTCACCTTGGGATTGTCAGTACAAAATCCTAAACAGGCTGAAGGACGTCGTGGTTCGGATCTCCTCGAAATCTAAGCCTAAAGTCGTCTATTACGACGGCTAGCTCCTTACTATGGCCATAGTACGTAGTGTATATAATTGTAAACAGTAATGTAAGTAGTATAAGGCCGTGGTCATTTTTGTGTTTAGTATTTGTAGTATTTGATCTGTATTTACTATTTGATATTATTTGATCCTTATTTAGTATTTGATTTTTTAGGCTACTTATCGCAATTAGTGTTTATGTTGTTTTCTATTGTAATGTAGTGGTTGTTATTGCATTGATGCCTTAGTTGTAAGTTTCACTTCCTGTCCAGGGATTGTACTGCTCGGGGCATGCAGTCTTTGGGAAGGAGACAGTGTTACGGTTTTTGTATTTATTTATCTATTTTTATAGAACTATAATTAAAACTGTTTTATTTTCCCGTGCAATGCAGCGCGTGACGAATTGTAAAGAAAGCTGAGCCGGAAAAGTACAAGAGCGCGTGCATTTAATATTTAATAAATAAATATCTCTTAGTTGCTTTTAATATCCAGCAAAATTTGGAAAATAAGAGAATGATCTCGCGCTGATTAAAAAGCTTATAAAAGACGAATTAAATATCTCAGCTGAATTGCTGTTGTTTTAAGAGACCTTTTCTTTACGTACTTCTGTTATTGGTCGTAGGCAATTCGCTGTGAGACCGAATTAGTTTCTCTTTGTTTTGAATTGAGTTATATTCAACGTTTAAGTTGTTCAAAATATTGTGAGATATTGTGATATTGTACGAACATCTCTGAGAAAATATTTCAGCATTTTGGTATATTTCTTGTGAAAAGAATAAATTTTATTAACTTTTTATCAACTTGTGCATTCAATCCATTAGGAATCCATACTCACACAATAATACGACCAGTTTTCCATAGAAACTCCTCTACGAAAGTATCTCTCCCTTTAGGCAGATAGCCTTTCTGAGCTTCACTGTAATCCATCAATCAATATAGTATATTTATATCAGGGCAAAGTTTAAGTATTTAGTTGCAGCCCAAACGGGACAAATATTAGTGAATATGACTGCCGTACTGAACAGTCCGGTTTCGAATCTCTTTAAAGGGTGATCGTTTGTAAATGCATGGTGTCTGTGCGACATGAGAACACTAAATAAATGCGGCCAGGCGAAGTCCTCTGGAGAGGTGAAGGTAGGAGAAAAGGTGTAGGAGACCCTCGTACCGGTCCCTGTAGGCTGTTCTCCTTTAGAATTGTAAGACGGAATTGAGCAAAGTGGTACTGTCACCTGTACGGTGTTTAAGGCTCTTGACAGCGTAGGCGTACACCTCCTTGCCCTGATGAATTTTGTGGGTTTGTTGTGGTAACAGACGATCGAGATTAATCACAACGTCAATAAGTATTTAACTTACTCTTAATAGTTATATTTCGACATGATATTATCAGCTAATGAGTGTGGCAATACATATATTTAACATTTAATCTTTAAATTATCTGTTCATTAGCTTAAATTCAAAGGAACTTAATTTTATTATTAAGAGAAAACTGAAATTTATCTATGATATTTTATTTCTCAGTATATTATAAATAAATTACATCTTCCTGAAATGATTCATCTCTTTAAGCTCATTGAAGTATGATATTAAAATTGCAATTCATAGTTTTAATTGATTATGTTGAACTTTTAGATACTTCGAAAGTAAACGAGGATGAAATTTGTAAAGGGAAAGTTTATTTCCTCATTAGTTGTCTTGAATTTTAACAAAGTACAGCTAATGAGTCTTTCAATTTCCATCAAATTTGCCGAAGGCTACGTAAGTGATTCCCTGAGAGTAATGAAAATTGAACTTTACATCATTAACAAATAATTAAGTAACTGTAAACAGGGGAATTTCAAGGATAGCCTATTATTTAGTAAAATATCATGTAAATCTACATAATTTTATGTGAATTATAACACAACCTTCTCATATTTCAAAACTTCATTAACTTTCCTGAGTGATTTTCCTAATTAATATAAGCGAAATTTGAGATAATAACGGATTTTAATTTTTTGCCTGATGTGATAGTAATTCATGGTAGCTTAATAAAGCAATGGATAATTTTCTTTCTAGAAATCTCATTTACTTGTTCTATTAAAAGTTTATTAGAGTAATTCAAAGTCACTTTTTATTTGCCTTTCATGGAAAAGTGTATGATCAATTTGTCCACCTAGACTGAGAATAAACACTGCCTATCTATATTTCAGCTGCAAGAATTCAATATATAATGAATACGCCAAGAGAATTTGCACAAATTGTGTTGAAAATACTTAAAATAATGTACAGCAGTTTTTAATATTCCTTATATATTATCCATTTCTTGCATTGTTTTATATAATCTAGATTCTGTAGATGGAAATTTTATTAAAAAGTTAGGTTTTTAGGCATTTGCAAGTAAGTAGTGTTTATTTTATTTATTTGATTAAGTGTTCCATACATTTTCATGTGTGTTTAAAAAATTAATTTTTAATGCATTAATTTTAGAGTTTCTAAAAATTTCTAAAAAGAAATAATTACTTCAATGCAACAAGCGATGTCTATCAATGCTTATATAATAACAATAGTATATTATTTTAAAATTTTATACTTTTAAAATTCATAAAATAGAGCGCGGTCTGAGAGACCCCTCCTCTGTACTTATAAGTACTCTCTACAAGTACTCTGTACAATATATATATTGTTTCGAATTTAGAGTGATAATTTTCTGACAGGTATACCTGACAGAAAATTAACGTGTGTATTTAAGAGTTAAGATTTAAGAAAATTTTATTAAAAATATTTTTCTCGTATACCTGCAGTTTAAGATCTAATAATGATTTATGACTTGTTTTTTTACTCGAATTCCAGTCACCATTTGAAATACTTTTCAAATTTCAAAACATTTTAAGTTGTTTTTTTCTTTCGTTATTTTAGTAGATCTTTAAAATAATACATAATTACGCTTTTATACTTATACAGAATTCATATTTCATAACCATATAATTACCGTAATATGTTTTTTCCTATGGTAACGCTCATTTTGAATTCTGTAAACTTCTCCTCTACGCCGCAAGAAAACTCATTACGTTCCTTAAATCAAATATGATTTCTTACCGAGTTATATTCAAATCTAGATAAATTTGGGAAGCATTTATTTAAATTTTCTTCTAATGAAATCAAATGGTTGCAAATCAGAACCTGGATATTTCCATTATGAACGCATTGATATTCTTTCTGATATACTGCAGAATTTCTCACGAAAGGTATTTAAAAATATTTTAAGCTTATTATTCATCACGTACTTTTTTCTTTCTAAATCCAAAGGAATGGTTTAAAATTTTTAATCTGAGGGCTATTCAGATGCTTAGTATTGAGGGACAGTTACGAATTATTGTTTGAGAAAATCAATTTCTTAATCATTCCAGAAATTTTTTTTTGCCTCTGCTTTGGATATGGAAATATGTCTTTGCAATTTTCCAAATTTATAATAAGTAAACATTATAGTTTTTAATTAATTATAGATCTTTAAAATATAGACTTTAATAAAATGGGATTGGCTTATTAATTGAGTCACATTCTTTAGTATTAAATTTATTTCAGATTACCGCCAGCTACTATGAGGACTTAGCAGTAACTGCTCTTTTTGCAGCTTGGCAGAAGTTATACAGAACTTTCTAAATGGATTAATTCCTGCAGTAACAAAAACAAAAAAAAAGCATTAAGGTATGCAACTGATAGTAATTTTTTACATCTAAATTCCATTTCAAATTCTTGTTCTGCTAATCTGAACTTACAGATGTTAAGAAGCTAATATAAACTGAGAACGTATATTCTGTTCTGATATTTGCTTTTTACCTTTCTTGCAATTACAAATAAATAAATAATATAATTGTTAAGCGGGAGCAAGTCATGCAAATGTTTTCATCAGTTTACATTTCAAATGTAATAGTATAGCGATTACAAAATAAATACAATGTACAAAATAAAAAAAATAAAATCTGAAAGGTTTCAGATTTTAAATTACGTCCGAAAGAAGAGTTTTTTTTAACATTTTGTGTGTTACCTTTATTCATTAAATATCATGTTCTTCCCACTTAAGCCATAAAATTCAGTTGAAGAGCAATATCGCAAAATAATTTAAAATTGAGCATATCTTTAGAATTTCCGATACGCAGTCTCACACGCTGGAGATAAAATTCTTTTTTCTGTACAACGTTGCCATTGCTCGCTTTGAAATTGTTGAGTTTGTTAATCAAAAATTCGTTAAAGTTTTACAAAATATGAAATCGATAACAAAGCAAAGTCCAAATTTCAAATTTGGGCTTAATGGCTCTAGGTACCGTTGTTTTATCACAATTCGAGAAACATATATACATTTGTGCAGATTCTTCATTATTTAATTGCTTCAAATATAAGATAGGATCATAAAATTTGGTGGCAACAATTTAAAAAGTGAAACGGACATTCAGAGTGATTCAACACAAAATCGCAAAAGGAAAACAATAGTCCTTCAGGGACAAAGCCCCTTTGGACTAATAAATGAATGATAAAAAAAAATCAAATTTTCTAATTAAAAAAAAGAATTTAAAAGGCTTCAGATTTTAAATTACGTCCAAAGGGGCGTTTCTTTAATATTTTGTGTGTTACCTTTATTTATTAAATATCATATTCTTCGCACTTAAACCAAAAAATTCAGTTCAAGAGTAATATCGCAAAATAATTTTAAATTGAACATATCTTTAGAATTTCCGATACACAGTTTCACTCGCTGGAGATAAAAATGTTGTTCTGTACAACGTAGCCATTGCTCGCTTTGAAATCCTTGAGTTTGTTAATCAAACATTTGTTTAAATCTTAGAAATTATGCAATCGATAATAAAATAACTTCCAAATTTGAAATTTGGGCTTCCAGATGCCCATATTCTGGTGGAAATGTTCAATATTCAAAATTTGATGATTCTAGTTACCGTTGTTTTATCACAATGAGAGCAACATACATACATTTATGAAGATACTTTATTATTTAATTTCTTTAAATATAATATAGGGCGATAATATTTGGTGGTAACAATTTGAAAAGTGAAACAACGCTTTTAGTGAATCGTCGTAAAATGCTAAAACGAAATAATGCCCTTCTGGGCAAATTGTCGCTTTGGTCTAATAAAACAAAAATAAATAAATAAATAAATATAAATAATTGTTAAATTCCTTTAGTGTTGTAGCTGGGAATTTCTATGTTGTTGTTGTCCTGCCTAATCTTACTTGTCTGACTTATTCATATAAGTCCAGGAGTTTTGTCTTGGCAAGGTGTTGAAGATTGAGTACAGCATTGCTTCTCTACGGGAGACAGATTCACTAACTACTGTCCCATTGAATCTAGGGAATATTTTTTCATACATTCTGCCAATAATGGGATCAATTCTGCGGAGCCAAGGTATTGGCACTTTGGGCTCCTAACCTTTACTTAAGCTTCTAACCACTGCTAGTTATCGCTATTTAATATATATCTCTAATGCACGTATTATAATATTAAATGGTTTTAAATTTGCATGCATCTGGAGGGAGTTCATATAGCAATAAGGAGAAATAATTCATCAATACGAACATAATTTAAGTTAATAAATCTAGTTAAAGATATCTGAAGCACAGGAAAAAATTATAAAATATAGCATTCCAATTTTGTATAGTTTAATTATTATTTAGTATCATAAATTATCATTTATAATAAAAAATATATTATCAGATTTCATATTTTCGATTTTATATTATCCGAAATATTTATAAACGTTGCGACAATGTTACTTTTATATTAATAAAAACGCGATACTGTGAAGTATTTTGTGCATTGTGTGTTGATTAATTTCATCTCGGATTATTTGTATTATGTATATTTCGTAGTATAATTAGCCAAATGTATACACGTACTGAAAGCAGAGGAGAAAATGCTGTGTATTAGAATTTGCGAAAAACTGTTCTTCTCTAAAATATTGTAATAGAATCAAATCTCTCTCTTTCGATAGTACTATCTTTCAGATATTATACGGAAATTTTTGTTGTTTTTAATACCTTTCTTTGCGAAATAATCCATTTATATGTCACATGTTATTGATTATGGGAGTAAAGTTATTGATGACTAAATTATTCATACAGATCTTTTCTTACATTTATCTTCTAAACAGAAGATGTCTCAAGAAATAATGGAGAAAACGTTAACAAATAAGTCTTCCATTTATCTTTCGATTATAACCTCGAAGTAATTAATTTTCTTTCGCATTAGCATAGACAGCTGCATTGTGGCAAATTTTATGTTTTTCACAGGATGTTCACTGAAAATTTAGAGAGTTTGAATTATTTGATATAATTTTTGAAATACATAAATCAGATTTATTATAAATACAACAGATGATAGTTTTCTGTTTAATATTATGAAACGTTAAAAATTATTGCTCACTGAACTATTCATGATATTAATTTCATTTATTATTTATACTTATTCTTTAATTCTTCTGGAGTTCTGAATTATGCGTTCCGAATATAAAATACAATCGCGATTCGGTAGCATGAGAGAAAAATTAATTTTAAGACTGTACTAATCACCAATTTCCAGGCTGATTAAACCGCAGGTCACTGATAGTTTGTCTCTGCCTCAAATTCAGGTCCACTGGCGGCGGAGCAGTAAAGGCGTTGAATACCGCTAATGCCAACTGAGTTTCACTTCCAGACAATCCTAATGGCTGCATGCTAGGTTTCGTGGATTTCTTCACACGTAACGTAAATCTGAGCAAGTTTACCTTAGAAAGTTCTCCTTAAAGTGCTGCCCAACCGGTATAGTGGTTAGTGATCCTGAATACCATAGTGATGGGCCCAGGTTCGAATTACGGAGATGGCTTGCTTATAACTGTCCGTCCTTTCACAAGACGCCATGGTGGAAAATCATTAGACGTTTCAATAATGAAATGGCTACTAGTTTCTGCCTTTGTAGCGGCGCAAAGCTGATGGCTATTAAATGAAATACCCGCTCATTGAAAAAAGGTTTGCATGAAATCATCCCTTCCCTTAGGAAGACAGCTCCAGCGTGCTTTACCATAAACAAAACCCAACCACCTCAAATCTCTGTAAGTGGGTTAGCTCAACGAGCTGCATGTTTCTCTGATTTGTCTCATTTGCAATGAAAACACTAAACCGTTTTCCGCAGAAAGTTTTATACGAACGCTTCTTTCCCTTAAGAGAAGTGATTCCTTGCCTGTGTTTCATTCATCAATTAACGAAACTTTGTCACTTTATTTTAAACACAAA
Organism: Stegodyphus mimosarum; assembly: GCA_000611955.2. Classification (NCBI taxonomy): domain Eukaryota; kingdom Metazoa; phylum Arthropoda; class Arachnida; order Araneae; family Eresidae; genus Stegodyphus; species Stegodyphus mimosarum. Next base: position 57,408 of record KK122248.1, read on the forward strand.
TGATGTTTAGGAGAAAAAAGTTCAAGATTTAAGTATATCATACATATATGTGTGTGTGTGTTGTCAGAAATTTAAATAAAACGGGATTCAACACATTTGAGGTTTAGGACATTTATTTACCATAACTATTTTAACATTTGGCCCTTCAATCTTTGATGAACTGAACAGAGGTACTGTAACGCGTTGTATATACCGTTATCTCCACAATGTTTGGGCAACATATCTTATATCTTATGTTTTGTCTAGCAAGGCAGAAAATCTGCGGCAAAATTTTATCCTTTTATTACATTGAACTTTATAGAAATTCGAAAGAGTAAATAAATGCTGCTTTATACAGTCAAAGGACATTGCACATCTCGATTTCCTTTTATTCAGTTGGGTTGTATAAAATCTACGTGCTGTCTTTGCACAAAACTTTGTCCATATTAAGATCATATTCCCAGAGTTGAAGAAAGGTTTCATCGTCCGAAGTTGTTTCTGGGTACCAAGAAAACACGTATTGTTTGGATGCGTGATGTACGACACATGGTGCCTACACTGAATTTTTAAAAGCAAGTGAATTGTTAACGCAACAACTTCAGATAATGCAGTTTTCATATACTATTGGTTCAGTACTATTTATTCAATAAATATATTTTATCTGTAACACCATTTCGATATATTTTGGGGCAAATGTTCGGACAGAAAATACTAAATCTTTTTATGCATATAAAATGCTTTTTATGTTTAAATAAAATGCTTTTTATTTTTAAATAAAAAATGTAGTTATATTTGATTAGTATCTCAGACTTGGTTCGGTCAGATACTTTGTTAATATCATTCAACACTTTTCATAACATTTACAAGTTCCTAATTTACGTTGTGTAATTTAGCCTTCAGGGAGAACCATCAGATACAACCATCATGAAAGGTCTTCAATTAAACTGTAAATGTAGCCTAAAATTTTATTTATCGAAGAAAAACTTGGTATAAGCTAGTTATACTCAGCAAAAGTACTCACCATAGTTTTAAGAACAAAAGGAAGACGATCTAGTTAAAGATGCAATGAGTAATACGGAACAGTAAAGATTTCTGGAGTAAGTTCTACTACAGACAGCAAATAAAAAAAAAGCGAACTATTGTTTAAAAATTATTAATGCAGTGTTTCAAAAGAGATTGTGACAAATTTTATTTACTAAAATAACTAATTATAATTTATAAATATCTCAAAATGACATAAAATTTATGAAAATAGTACCAAAACTGCAAGTGGCAAGATTTTCAAATAACATGAAAAACTTTTGATGAGGCTTCTGTTATCGAAAAAGTCCTTTTAATAAAATAACTGTACTTCATCGTGTGCTTTCTTTTTTTAACTAATTTTATCATTGACAAACCTACAGAAGAAAATCTGAGAGTAACTTGATTTCTCAAGACCGTGGTTACAGTAAAAACAAACAAACAAGAAATCTGAAAGGCTTCAGATTTTAACTGTCACCCAAATTGGTTTGTTAAGGTTTTTTACTCTCTCGCTGACATTGCAAACTACAAGTCCACTGTTACGCTCATGCCTACTAATTCATGTTTTTTGTCTTTTTAGCTTTCTTACTAAGAATAGTTTTCTTCACACTTACGCCATATATAGTTCAACAGCAAAATTACAAAATCTTTTAAAGCAGCAGAGCAGTATACGCTTAAATTTTCCGATGCAGCGCTAAGTGTTGGCATGAACTTTTTTTTTTAATCTTTTCTTAGTTTATCATATCATTGTTCAGCTTCCTTGCTAGGGTTTATAGAACTTTTTTTTATTATTAACATTCTGTGTGCTTACTTTATTTATCCAATTTCGCATTTTCGGCCCTTACATCACTTAAAATTCGATTAATCGGCAAAACCACAAAATATTTAAAGGTAGCATATCTTTAGAGTTTCCAATAGACAATCTCGCGCACATTTGGTAGCAACTGGTAACAATATTATTTCTTGAAAGAAATTACATTCCAATAACTATACATAGGATTATTAACATTACAATATGTAGAGGACAATGAGTCTATAACTGACGACAACTGGCAACAATATTGACAAAAATTGATAATTGAAGATAATATGTTTACAAAATGCTTATTTCCTTAACCAAACCTTAAACTGAGAAGATATTCCAGAACAGATTTACTTCTCAGATCAGTTTTGAGTGCTTATTTTTGTAGGAATTTAGGATGTTTCGGCACATTTAGGGAGCATATATAAAAGAAGAGTTTGTGGCTAATTGCCCCATATTAAGTAAATAAAAAAAATCTGAATTAAAAATCGTAAATAAATTTGAAATGCTCATGATGACAATCATTATCCATGTTTCTGCGAATTAAGTGTTTAGGATTTTGTATGAAAATTATTAAAACATAGCTATTGTGTTATTAATGAAATTTCTATCTTACGAGAATCACACGAATAGAGCTAAATTTTGCATTTATTCAAACATCCACAGTTCTGAAACTACTCCAATAAAACTTTAGACGCTTTTTGGTAGAAAACGCATGTGTAAGGTATTTAACTTTCATTGCCGAAAATTTATGGTTTCAGTAAAATAGATAGTTA
>KK122248.1:59995-103350 GCA_000611955.2 Stegodyphus mimosarum
TTCCTGCTTTAGTTTTCTCCTATAAAGCTTGATGGTGACTATGATTTAAATCATGAATTACTTTGATGAATTAACGTTACTTGCAGTTTGTTGACAAAACTGAGGACCTACTTAGGGAGAAACAAATTAGCAACTTTTGAAAATGAAGACAGTGTTCCTGAGGAAAGTGCGCTTCATTAAAACATCTGAATATAAGGAGTAACGAATGGAACTAGATATGTTATATAATAATACTAGTGCTATCTGTCAAAGTGAAGGAATGCCTTCGTGGAGAAATGTCTCTGGAGGGGATATTCTAAGCTATAACTCGAAATATCATCTGTCCCTAAAGAGTATTTACTACTTTGGTAAGAGTTAATTATCACCTTTACGCAATACAATTTGGTGCCATTTTTCGCAGTCGTGTTCGTACGTATATAAATTGTAATCAATTAAAACTATACCTAATTAAATTCTTAATGGAACCGCGTCAAAGATGAGCTTTGAAACTGAGGAAAAAAATTATTCTAAAGAGAAAATCTTAAATTCGTAATCCCAGGCAAAATATTTTTCTCTTATTCCTTATGCCATCTTCTTAGCAATGTTAATAACTTTTACTTACTGATGCGCTTTTTTTCTTACGTTTGTAACAATTTTTAATCCTATTTTCCCTCCAAAAAAAGCCGGATATAATCGTTTATCTGTATTTTTTTTACTTCGTTTTCATGTTTCTAAAACATGGTAAGAAGAGTCTGCTGCCAAGAGATTCTTCACTGGGGAATCTGGAGAAAGCAGTCGATAGCGGTGTTTGAGATGCAGCTGTCCTTCACTTTAATGAATAGCTCGCGGCTGCCAGTAACTTGTCCTATTCGATTAGCATAAATCCTTTCCGTTTAACTTTCGCTGCCTTTAGTAATCGCATCAACAGTCTTGGAGCACAGATGCCCCGAAGTCTTCTCTTTGCTCTTGTGCCAGATTGCTTTTACGGTAGCGTAGAGAAGGAATGTGTACAAATCAGATTCCCAAGTTGTGAACATACACTACTTCTGTTATTGAAATTTGGTAATACACCCGAAGAGAACTTGAAATGGAAACTGTTACTGTAAATAGTTTGTACTTATCCCAAATGGGATAACATAAGGCACTTACATAATAAAGCATAGCTAGTAACAAATATGATTAAATAGCTTAGTTTAATTTAAGAGGATCACACAACGAATGTTTTTGTGAAAACAGCTTTATTGCATTAGTGTAGCTCATAACATTAGTGTAATTCAATAACGCCTAAACGCACTCCCCAGAGCCTCGGCTGTCCCGATCACGTATTTATTATTTTCCGCATACTGCGTTTATGTTTTTTCAATTAATTTGATTATTCGAATCGTTAGAGCATAAAATATCTTACACATACTTGAAGACTTCTATCTGCAAACTTTCTGTTACACTGGTCACTCTTCGAGAGTTTCTAAACTTCCAACAAAGTATGCAACTATTAAATGGTTCGCAATTATGTAATTAAAACGGAAAGCTTCGGAAGAATTCAAATGTAGACGTATAAAAGAAGATCGCTGTTTGAATCTTTAGAACAAGGTATATAAACTATAGTAATATCATTTATGTAATAAAGCATTCTTTTGCTAGTTATACCACAGCCACATTTATGAGACAGATCCTCTAATTATACTGATCTGTTGATAAAATAAAGATAAGGTATTATCACTGAAATACATAAATAACTGCGATATAAAGCACTGTGTAAGAAATGGAAATAGATTTAAAATTGCTGCTGAAACGTTTGCGTGAATATTACCATCGGCATTAAATGACATATAAAACCATTAAAATATAGCTTATTAATAAAAATTATGAACAAAGCGCAATTAATAATACATGTGCTTCTGAAATTGAATTTTGAATAAAATGTGTAAGTCTGGACCATTGATGGCGATCTTTATGATTCGATAGCCCTTGGAATTACTATAGATGCTATTAAAATTCTTCTTATGCCAGGTAGCATAACACCTCGACTGCCTGATCATAAGCTTCTTAGACCGTTGATAAAGGGCGCATTTCTACGCTAGATCTTAGAAATAGTCATTATAGTCAGCAGAGTTTGTTTATTTAGAGTTTATAAATAGTTCAGATTATTTAAATTTATATACGTTAGCTATTTTAAAGAATTATCTGCGAGTTTTAATTAGACACTGTGAAAAATGTATCCATGTAATTTAATAAAATTTTTCTATGCAAAATAATTTTAAATATTTTCGATTACTTGCTGTTTCTCGCAGATTTGATCTTAGACAATTTTGTCTGTAAATTAATAATTTATCATTGAAATGTCCTCACATAAACCTTTTAATCATTACTTGTTATTCTGAAGTTAGCATTTTACAAGCAGTGATAAAATTTCATTTTTGAATGCAGTGTTTTATATATTCTATGAACAACATAAATAAAGTAATTTAACTTCAGACAAACCGTCAAAAGGTGCTAAAAATTTTTCCATTCTTACCAAATAACATTAAGTTAGAAAAGCCTCCTTCTGAATTTCACATATCCTTTTAATGCTAAATTCATTTAGTAAAAGCTGAAAGAGAAGATTTGTGTATTATTCTTGTTATTAAATTACTTCACATTCCTACATCCTACATACTTTAATCTTTGCGAGTTGTTTATGGAATGTAAAATGAATTTTGAATGAAGGTATGTTTGAATTATTTAGAATATGAAAAAGGAGACGAGGACAGGTCGACGCTGGAAAACCAGTGATGCTGCTGGCTAGGATCTGTATTTAGGCAGCCTCGGGCATGCGGGTACATAGTTACTCTTCACAGGATTAGAACCTCCGTTCATTTGGAGGACGGTTCAGGCTCGACAGGGACCATATGGTACCGTCTTGTCTGCCCTTGGCTGTGGGGGCATTACATGGTTTGATATCGAAGGTTTTCCTTGGGGGTTTGGCTCACCTTGGTCAACAATGGGGAATGATTGATGTCTAACTATGTTCTTCGTTTTCTTAGGTGGATGCTCTGCAGTCCACAAATGACTTTGTTTGCTTATACCCAAACTATGTGAAATAAAAAATTGTCCGCCTGGATTGACCGGCGAAGAGGCGAAAGAATTACTGCACGTTTATTTGCTATTTATACAAGTTGGTGCACAAAGTACAGCTAATCTGTGATTGGTTAATTTTGGGTTTTAGTTCTATTTTTTGAATCAGCTTTATGTAATTTCGAATGCTGTCGAATTTGGGAGAAAAGATGAACTTAGGGGGAGAACACCAAATTTAGAAAGTCAATTTTGAGGTCACCAATTATTTTTTAAAGCCGGTATCATATTTTGTTGTATCTTATATATATATCTCTCAAATTTGGTTATATATTCAATAAACATATACGAAACACAATTATGAAACTTAACCTACTGACAACAGACATTTAAATTCATAAATTTTAATTAAACTGATCCCCGAATCAAGAATACCTTCTGCCCCGTCTTTCGTCATTCTGTAAGATGTTACGTCACTCTTTTCCTGTAATTTCTCTGCACTGCGAAGTCTTTAGCCGAATCTCTGCTCAGGTTGAAGATAGAGACGTTCCTGCTATAAATACGACCGCAGGTATTATGCATTACATTTTTTCTCTTGTTGTTGCTTGAGTAAATCATGACTCTCGCTTCGCCGTCATTCTCTGCTGTTAAAAGCATGATTGAATATTTAAAGATTTTGGGGAGTAGATCTTCCCCATTATGCTTTACTACTCAATATGATATTTGAACAGCGTAATTGTCAAATAATAAACACGGAGATCTGTGTTTGATCGCCCTAGAAATCGTTAGAGTTCTGATCTGATTGTATGACAAATAAACCTTGATTTTCTGCCTAATTTCGTAGGCAATACTATGTTCAGTTGACTTTTCAATATTTTAAGCATTAATTTCGTTTTTATAACGTTTCATACTTAATTTTAAGAAACGTTATGAGCGTAGTTACGCATGTAAGATCATCATTTATGAGAATAAAATTTAATGTTGCATTTTTTAAATACACTGCAGTAAATTGAGGTAATTAAAATGTTTTACTAACATTCATTCTATTCAACATTCTCCTGTCACGCATTGTTGTTTTACACACATCTAATCAAAATTTCATCCTTAAAATCTAAAAACAAAGCTGATTATATTTGACTTTAATTATCATAAACATTTTACAGTATTGGTATCTTAGGAATGCTAAGATGAAATTAAATTTGTAATGAATGGAATTTGTAAATGTTTAAATTACGATTTCGTATGAGAATTGTAATTAACGGTTTACCGAAGCAAATGCAATTGTTAATACAAGAAATCTTTAACGGTGAGTTGGGAATTAATTCTCATAGGTATTTTAGATAATCTTGATTTAATAGGATTTATGCATTATTAGATTGTTCAAAGTAATATATGTTTGGTATTAATTACAACAGACAGTACGGTATTATATCGCATTCTAAACTCGTTTAAATGTACCATACAGGAAATGATATTTGCTAGACTTTAATTTTTCTGGATCAGCGCTAAGCAAAATAGCCGCTTTGTTAAATCTAGAAAGTGTGTTGTCATATGTTACTTAGGCAAATAATTTTCTAGTTACTTTGCAGCGTCTGTAGCATATTTTCAGTTCTCTGGATCATATCACTCCAATGCAATATGAGGCGATACAAAAAAACGAGAAAACGATTACGATTATATTATAATAGTTCATTTATTATTAATTGTATTCCACTGAAAACTGTTAGCTGCCTTTCCCTTCTCTTAATTGCGTGGCTTTAACTAAAGCAATGAAGTTCAATATTTATTTATTAGCCATTTTGAATTCTTGCCTTTGTAAGTGAGATCAATCTTTTTGAGGACCGTCATTCCCTGTGATTTATCTCTCTGACATATTTTAACATTCCTGGCATGGAAGTTTTTTAATTTCGATTATTTGGTTGGTACGACTGAAATGTCTCTAGGTCACAAGCATCGGTAGAATGAAGCCATGTGAGTTATATTTCAATGTCAAAAGGTCACGACAGGCTGTAGTGGTCAGTCAGTCAATAGGTAAAAGCTGTTGAAGAGGTCATCGGAGAAATACAACATACAAAGTCCATGCAAGCCATACAAAACACTCAACATTGAGCATTTTTATCCTATAAATTGGATCTAAGATCCATTGTATTTCACACAGATGTAGTTAAAAAATGCATAATGCACCCATGGTTCGGACATTTCTTTCTGGTGATATCCAACTCTAAAAAATTAGACCCTGCGGTCAATAACGGTTCCCCTATTACACATGAACTCCGAGGCTAATTTTGGATAAAATATATTTGCTATTACATACAAGCTTGATAAAAACCAAACTACTATTCGTCCTCGGGGCCATCAGTAAAGTAAAAATATTAGACAAACGCGTGCCATATGATTAACATCTGCCAAGAAAACAAGCCACCTAGAAATGTGTAATTTGTATTTCTCTGAAAAATAAACTTTAAAGTATTTTGCGTGTGATTCTCACATAAGATAAAAAATGCAACGTCAGAACGTTCTTAGGAATTCGAAGCCCTTCAACACATATGGCCCCCTCACATTGCTTGAAAGTGCAATCTTATATGAAAACAAAAAGACTGGCAAACTCTTACGAAAGACTGGCAAACTCTTACAAAAGACTGGCAAACTCTCACTTATATTGCAGTATGAAATCCTTTTTCATTGCCCTATTCTGATGACTCATCCGCCAATAATCATCTAACCCCCCTTCTTTAGTACTTCTTATACGAAACAAATTTGTTGACGTCAAGCAGTTGCAGGTTGCAAATGCAACTTCTTTGCGCAATGAAATTCTCACTCTAGGGAATCAAGTCGTTGGCAAAGTGTTAAGTCGTAGTGTTAAGCTAGTTTACGTAGAATTTCTAGCTGGCGCATGCCTATCGGACATTCTAGTCGGACTAAAGTAAGTTTATAGTAACTGTTACTTCTCCTCGCTATGAAAGACTTAACTGGGTAAGTGTCATATTCATTCAAACAGCAGGGTCTGAGTTTGTTTACATTTTTAGCTTTATGTAACAGATAGAATTTTAGCTAACAATGCAATTTTATTTTTTTTTCTTCTTGAATGCTTATTTAGTAAGTTCTATATTAATACTATAAGGTATTTCTCCCGCCTTCTTACCATGCCTTCTTGGTGTAGTGGTTAACATTCTCGGAGCGTGTATTGGAGAGGTTCGAGTCCAGGCGAGGGCATTGCTCATTTTTCACATCTCTCCAGCTTTCAAAAAATACCTAATGTCTCTACAATACAGCGTTTTCAAAAAGCAGTGAAGATGAAGCTTGAATTAATGAAAACGAATTAACGTATATAATTAAAGAAAAATTAATTAAAAATGCTAGAATTTACGAAATTTTAAAAGCTAATGTAACTGTGAAAATGCATCAGACTGATGACTGACGCATGGAATTTCAGACATCTTGGTACTCTTAAAACTGCAATGTATTGAGCAGTTGCTTTATTTTTTTTCAGAGGGCGGGGAGGTATATTCTTTGAACTTCGCCAAACTTTCAGAGACTGAAAGGAGCAATGAATCAGCTTATGCGGACAGCATTGTCAGGAAAGAATTTGAGTGATGGATGCTGATATTTTTTATCAAAAGAGTAATCGTAAAATACTGCATTGTTTAAGACTGTAATTTTCTACAACTTGCCTCATGTTGTAGTGTACCGCGTAGAGAGAAATAAAGTGTTGAAAACTTGTTCCAAACAAAGTGAAATGTTCGATGACAACAGCATAATAATTAATGATCTGGGAATGAGCTGAACAAATTATTTACATACATTTCTGTTAAGATTAAACATTTATTTTAAAGCGTTGAAAGGAATTTAAAACAACTATGTTGAGCTTTATTATTTGCGGAAATGCTAAAGTCTGTAGGACAAGAAATCTGTCATATTTGTCACATGTTAATTTATTATGCTGAAGGTTAGGCCAATGTTAATTTGAATGATAGGAAATATTGCTTTCTGAACTCTTCAGTTATTAACTTAAAATGCAAGAAAAATTAGGGTACATAGGGTACATATTTGAAAGACTAAGTGAATAAAAGTAACAAAAAGTGATTTTATATGCTTAGGAATATCATTTGTTTTCATACGTGTTTGCAGACGTATTATGAAATTTATGTAAGAGATAAATACGTAGAATTAACGATTCAAGAATAATTCAAGGACAATGTTTTTAATTTCATTTTTAAACTGACATTTTTATTTAAATATGATGTTAAAACGTACACTGCGGGGGGAAAAATATGGGACAGTTCTATAACTTGCGTTTTTCGTGTCTCGAAAGCGCGACTTAGGGCATGTATTAGATTTATATTTAGCATCATTCTAACATGGGTATGTTGAAACAAAGTCGGACTTTCTCTGAAATGACATGCAAGTTTTTTTTTATGCTGCATGGGGGTACTCTAAATATGCGGAGAGCCGAAAGTCATCTTGAGAGATTAGTTGTAGGGGAAGAGACCCTTGGAACCTTCCTCCCCGTGGTGCTGTGTCTTAAAATCGGAGGCAAAACTCAGCAAAGTCGAGCTGTTATCTACATGGTGCTTACGGTTAAATAAGATTGGTAAAAACAACAGCACAAATGTTACAAATGATTCCAATCGGAACAGATCTCTAGCTTGGCTAGTTGTTACTATCGCTTAATTCTTAAAACAATTCTATAACATATAAGTTTATTTACGTACAGATCATGCATACATTTGTGTTATTACACTATATAAATATAAGTATGCTTAGTTAAATATGTTCTTCAATCAAAAATTGAATGTTTAATACTTTAAATTACAATACTGAAGAATGTTACCAAGTATGTTATTCAGATGCGTATTTTCGATTGATTAAGCACTGGATTTATTTGTAATCTTAATTTATTCAATTTCGCTGAAGCATTTTGGGTTATTATCGTAACTTTTTCTTGCATGTCCTATGTAACCATTTTTCAATGTCTTTCACTTTTTGAATGATCTGTAGGGTAAACCTGCATTAATTTGTGATACCAAATATTTCAAGCATGAAAAAAATACGCATACATACATTGATGTTTGGCATATTTTATATTTTAAGAAAGTCTCTCTCTCTCTCTCTATATATATATATAAGCAAAACTGTGATGACAAGAACAATGTAAACAATGCACACATGTAAATGCCATGAAACGTGTTTGGTCACTACTCTTGAAACACTTGTTCACATTTCTCACCTATGTAACAGTTTTAGAACAAACACACACAATAACATTTTTCCAGATGAAGTTGTACAGGCATTAGAATTTTTTAAGATGCAAGAGACATGAAAAATAAGCAATGCCCTTGGCGGGACTCCAACCTAGACCTCTCGATTACTCGCCGAGTGTGCTAACCAGTACACCACGAAGGCATGCAGAAAATAGCCCCTTTTAAATCTCAAACTGGCAAGGCCGTATATATACGGCCTAGAATATTTTTGTGATATCTGTACGAACGTATATATACGTGCATATTAATTTATGTCAAAGAAATTAAGGCAATATATTAAAAGCACATATGGATTGGGTATTAGGTAACCCAATCGCCAAATCCTGGTGGTGAAGAATTATCATCTACCGCCGTTTATAGTTCATACGCTACTGAAGAGTGATTAAGAATTTTGTGATGAAAGAGACATGAAAAAAGAGCAATTTCCTCGCCGGAACTCGAACCTGGACCACTCGAATACACGCCGAGTGTACTAACCATTATACTACGAATGCATGAAGAAAGGAAGAAGAAAATACTTTCTAAACTTACTGACACAAAAATACTTTGGAGCATTATTTTGTGTGATACTTGCAATGCCATTGTGGTTCCAAAAGTGTTTTTCATTGTTTGCGATTTCCTTGCCATCTGTTGAGAAACAATGCTTCATACATGCTTTAGTCCATGATGAATAAATATGTCTCGTATCATAAAATAAATTATAAAACGAAATTGGTAGACTTACCCCGTATCTTATTTCGGAAGCTAGATAATAAAGTTTCTTTAGAAAAATTTACAATTTTCGTCAAAACTTAAGATTAAAGTAAAAGATCTAACACATTATCAATGAAAAAAATGTAATTTGCCAACTAACAGTATATAAAGCTTTCAGTTTAATTAATTGTTGCAAGTACTGTTAAAAATGATAAAAGAAAGAAAAACCAAACTTGTCGAGGAAAATTAAAGTCTGACTGTCTAATTTAATTAACTGTTACGAGTAATTTCAAAATGCTTCAGATCCAACTTTTTTCCGATTTTCTTATACTTTAATGAAAGACTATAATTACATGCTTACTTCCATATTTAATATCGCTAAAACCATGATCGTGTATAAAAGATACCATATTGAATAAATACTGCAGACAGGAAATTAAGGTTTTCGAAATTTAAAAAAGAATACTCGTTCGCCTTTATTCCCAATATAAATAAAGAGCTGTCTCATTTTTAAGATGGCTTTTAAGTATTTTATAAATTTTGGCTACATATATTGCTTATTCATATTTAATAGACTTATTTATGTCCTTTAATATATAAAAACGGGGATTTAAGTGATAATTATATGGTATATTGTATATGAATTTCAAGCAGGAGAATTGCTTAATATAATTTGGAAATTTGTAGGGTACTTCAGAAAATTTCTGTTGTTATTATTAAAATTGCATTAATTAAATGCTAAGCTTATTCCGCTTCCAAAATACTTGACCGACATCCTAATTTTTCCATGGTGTGTTACGAAATAGTAAAATCTTCTACTACACCCTTTCAACAATCTATATATATTTTTATATATAGTATATATATTTTATATATAGTATGTCTGTTTGTGTGTTTATAACATTAACATAACTCGATCACCACTATAGCTATCGTCACCAAGCTTTCTGCAGTTCTTTTCTGAATACTGGAAAAGGTCGACGTCCCCTGTTTTAATTAAAAACTCTGAAAACGCTGATTTTGTCCTCATTCTTCCGAGTGGCAACAGTCTCGCACGCTGGAGATAAATATCTGTTTTATTTCGAGAAGTGTTTCCACTGCTCGCTTTCAAATCATAGAGTTTCTTCATGAAAAATTTCTAAGTTTTACAAGGAAATAAAAATAACATTGCCAAACATTAAATATATTATTGCCGATTCCAAAAATTCGTGGAAGTTCTTTTCACTGTCCCCATCTTCGTGGGACTTTAATCAGCCAAGATATTAATTAAAATCTCTGAAAACATTAATTTTCAAACTCATTTTTCCGAGTGGCAACAGTGTCGCGTGTTGGATATAAAAACACTTTAAGTCGAAAAGTTTTGCGACTGCTCGCTTTTCAAATCGTAGAGTTTGTTAATGAAAAATTGACAAATTTTACAAAATCTGTATATATAAAGAAGTATGTGTGTTTGTTTGCTTGTTCACGTTATGGATTTCTGATCAATTATGATCAATGGTTTGCCACATTTAATCGACTAAAATTGAATATAAGTGAAATATTAGATGGAACTTGAGCTTTTACGAGCATTTGATTAGAAAGACAAAAATCATTGAAAACTGTGTGCCATTGTTTCTGATATAAGGAGAGAGAATTAGCTTATTTTTCTATCGAAATGTTGTATGTGGGTTCCATATCGCATGATATTGAAAAATTTATGACTATGAATCATATTTTTTGCATCATTATTAGAGAAGGGTTCCAGCAGTAACGTTCTCTCTGTTGTTATCATCATCACTTTCAATCTGTCATGGGGTACTTCCGATAGCATTTTGTAAGTTTCTGTTTGCGATTTTCATATTCGAAAGTTAAGTATTAGAGATAGAACTTGCCGTTCTACTGGACAACAAACGCATGCTGTCTATAGGCACTTACAGAATTCTTTTTATTACTTTTAGTATTATCGCACATATTTTCGTAAATTCCATTTTTTATTAAAAATGTGACATTAGAAACTGGATTTTCCATTTTAAATCAAAATTTCGATATTAAGATAGCTTTCAGATTTTATGTAATTAATCAAACCATCAAACTTTTTGCAAATGTTATAGAAAAGGGTTGTAATAGTATTCCACTTAAAACTCATGCTATTTGCGATTACAGCACCTAGAATTGAGTTAAATAATTAAATCTTGAATATTTATTTTTGCACAAAATATGAATATTATTCAATCTGCAGTAGTAGTAACGGAGGACGTGGGCACCAATTCCTCTACCATTACGGTTAATCGTTTCTGCCCAGGTCCGCCTTTGTCTAGTACTTATTATTAATTCTTGAATTTTTACACTATCATACTGTGGCTAGTTTACAGATAAATTCTATATAATAATTGTATTCACGTTAACGTAAATTATTACATGAAAATTTTGGTTGGAGAATTATCTCTAATGAATTCATTAGTTTTTCTATCTGTAGATAAAAACGACTTTTTCGCCCTCAAAAATGAAATTTGAAGACAAGAAGGTTATATATATCTCCCGACCTAATCGCTGGCGAAATAAAATCATAAATTGAGATTGACGAATATGTTTCACAATTTAATGCAATTTGAATTTATGATTCCTTTCCTTTCTAACACTTCCCAGTTATGTCTTTGGCGACTCAACATGAGCAATTAATATTATACATAAGTAATTATAAGTTTCTCGTTGAACTCATTACTAACATAATTTGCATAGTTTGAAAATTATACAGCATATGACATCAATTTTAAAAAGACAGTAAGTGTAAATGTGCTACCAACTCAGTCACAAAATTACAGCAGCATTTGGCTATACAGAGTTACAAATTAAGCGTACTTACCAAAATTTAAGAGACAAATGAAGATAACTATTTTCAAACTATATAATGAAGTGCAATTGATGGGATTCTTCTATTTACGAGAAATGCGTTAGAATCACTTAGGCCAGAAAAAAAAATAGGTAAGCATCTTCCAATCTTGCGATTAACGAAGTTATACCATAACACAGGCACTGGTTAGTATGCTATTGTTGGACAATGTATTACAGTCGAGAATTCTAATTTATAATTCTTTTAAATACAATGTATAACAATAAGAAATAATCAAAAAGCATAGAAAAACTACAAACACAAACAACGGGAAAACGAATTGCAAAATAAATGCATTTACTGAAAAGTAAGTTGCAGAGGAACTAAAAAAAAAATAAAAGTTCGTAAAGAGTTGTATGCATCCTACTACTTTGCTATACCATTTTCTTCCATTGAAAGACTATAATAGCTTTAACAGATGAGAAGTCACAAGTTGGAAATTATAGATGAAAAGCATGCGCAGGTGTTGAGTCATTAGGTTGTTTGAGTAAGAGACATGAAACATGAGGAACGCCTTCGCCGAGACTCGAAACTAGACCTATCGAATACGATCTGAGTGTGCTACTGTTACACTACAAAGGCATACAGAAAGGAGGGAGAACATATCATATATACTTCCCCTTTGCAAGAGCGACTGGGGATTAGGGGACCCAATCGCCAAATCCTGGTGCAAAAGTATCATCATCCACTACTTTTTAGTTCGGGCGCCACTGCACACTCATTAGGATGTTTTTAAGTAGGAGAAGTGAAATGTGCAATGTTCTCGTCGGCAATCGAGCATGGACTTCTCGAAAATTTGCTGAGTGTGCTAGGTGGAGATCATATGATTTCTTTGGAATTTTCATATGGTTTTTAATAGTATAGTCATGTGCTTTTTGAAGTTAATGATTTATAAATGATAATTTTCTGCTAAGAAGTTAAACTGCACATTATACCTCAAATGTCAGTACCCACGCTGAAAGAAAAGTATAGAGCTTACATTACCCATTTGCTAGAAGTCCGCGAGAAAATTTGTAAATGATTTTGAATTTAAAAATTCTGATGTGTATATCACATGGTTTCCTTTTACGGAATATTAAACTGCACACGTTTTTCCCTGCATTTCATTTAAACTTGTTGGATTTAATTAAATCTACTTCCTCAATAGTGCATAATCTACAATAAAATAAATGCATTCTTTAAATTTCACTACATTTGTTTACCATAGCGACACCCTGGCGCTAGTCTCACTTAACAGAGTTACATCTTATTCATTTTATAACTAAGAGATCACAAAAATTATATCATCTGAAGAATTATCTAATTGTTGCCACATGTTGTATTTAATTACTATAATCAATCTAAAATGATGTATAAAAGGAATTAAACAAATAAGAAAGAAACAGTGTTTCACAGACGAGTCAGCACCGCTGCCCTAATGGGCATGCGCTACTCGTAAACCTTCTGCTCTGTCCGAGACAGACTGGCGACAATATTTGCTGCTTATCGAAACACCTATGTACGCGAATTTTACTAGAGATACATTTCTCATTCAATTAATTCTGTTCTGAATTCGGGACAAGGCCAAAATACATAAAACCTCAAAATATCTGCACTAAAAATTGAAAATTATAAATTGAAAGCAAAAAGTGAGGTGCACAACTACATATTATAGCAATTTTATATACAAAATTTCAACATTCTGAGTCTACTCGTTTTTGAGTTATGCGAGATACATACATACGAGTACATACGTAAATACGTACGTACGTTCAGACGCCATGAAAAAGACATTTTCTGAATCCATTTTAAATCAATTCAAAAAAGGGGTCCTTTATTCTGTCCATACGTACAGATGTCACGCAAAAAAGATCGCTAAATTGCATTCGGTAGCGGTCAAAATGGATATTTTCGTTGAAATATGATACTCGGAAGTTTTCGTAATTACCAAAGTTCCTTTACTTCGTACAAGGAAGCAAAGATCGACTGCCAATCAAGAAAAAACTGATTTCTCAGAACGAAGCTTCATGATTTCATCTTCGCAATAATAGCAGATCTAATCCTTAGGTTATGATAATGTATAATTAGGTTATGTTCGGCTATACGTTAGGAATTAAAGATAGAAGAGAAGAAATGTATTGGTGGATGAGAAATTCTTTCAGAACTTAATTTTGTATGGCGTTTTAGAAGGCAAAGTGTATTATTGAGAATTTGTATGGAAATCCGTCAATTCCGTTGAACGTCTTTTAACCTTCAAAATATTGTCATTAAAAATCATTTTCGAACTATTGGTAATATGATAACCTTCTTTCAACCAAAAAATAAAATCACTGAAATCACCGATATTTATAAATTAATATTTGGTACACTTTATTGAACTTTTAGCAATTACACATAAGCCTCAGAACTCTGAAATTACAGGCATGCGCGTTTAAATTCCTGTATTCCTAGGTATCTCTCAGTTGCTTGGTTCAAATTACCTCTGAGAATCCTCAGCAATTCATCTGCCTCGGTTCCTTGACAATATATGTTGCCTTAACAATATATGTTTACATCGAAGCTGCTAGGAGGATCCTTGGCAATTTATTTTTGTAGGAGTTACACGGAGCATCATTGGCAACTTATTTACGTTGGAGATCTTGGCAATTTATTTAGGTCGGGAAGTTAAATGTGAAATAGGCGCATCATTGTAACTCTTCCATAACTCTAAAATATGATTAATACTAGATTTTAGTTAAAAAGCTTCTGCATTTTCTATGCGTCACAGAATTATTTGTGAATTAAATTAAATTAATTAAATATATTTCAATTATTATACATGTTTCGTAAAAATAGTTTCTAAAACTTTTTAAAGTATATATATTAAATTTCTAAAACACGAATATTTTGTATGCAACGTTAAATTTATACACGTTTTTCTGTCTCTTTCGTTTTATGTTCTTTTTCAATACAATATCTGAAGAAAATACGAAATACATTTCGCCTGAGTAACTCACAACTATAATTTATAACCATTCGGCTATATAATGTATGGCGAGTACTGTCAAAATATATTTAAAAATTCATACATTGAGCATATTAAGTCCAAGAAGCCGCACAGATCATTACGAGGAATAGCGGTATCGGCTACTAAACAAAGCTAGCCCAGAATTAAAAACCTCAGAAAAGGTTTGCGTATTGGTAGTTGTCTATCTCCCCTTCTCGCAAGTGTAATATCGGTAATTAAATCTTTATATTAAAATTTAATGAAATAATTAAGAAAAACAAATAATGCCTTTCTTTTTCAAATACATTTCTTTCGATAGTCTTGACGTCTATGGCGCCATGTTGTCACAGTAATAAAGAAGCCGGCAGCCTCAGTCACAGGTTCTAATCCAGACGAAGATATGAATGTTTGTATAGTGGCTTTGGGGCATCAACATAAAATACTATCAAGTCTAATTGAGAGGTTGGATTTAGCGGAAAAGAGATAGAGGTCCTTCATCTCTTCCTCGGGAACTTCTTAAAATCTAAGATAGAGCTGGGCAAAGTCGAGCTGCCGGCTCTGAAGCGCCCAGGACCGAAGCCAACACCTGTTCGCCGCAATAATATTTGGGGCCTTTATCTTATGATACTGTCAGAAAAATGGGATAAGTCACAACAGATTTTCTACATTCAGTTGTCTCCATGAATTCTTTCGTTTACTATCCTTCAGGAAGTAGTTCATGCCAAAACCTGAGAACACGAGTATCTTCCTCCTATAGGAGGCAATTTACGCTACGTATTTTGAATTAAAAGCTGACAAGGAACTAAAAAAATTCACAATAATATAAAATAATAATTAATAACTTCGAACAATTAAATGAATAAATTTAATCAATTGGAATTCAATATTAATAATAAATAATAATAAATAATAATAAAATTTATTCACAGCATCTGCGGATACTTCAAACTGACTAACCAGGAATATTTTACATGTCGCCGATACTAACAAAAGAAAAATTTTTGAGCATGTGAATAAGACACTGACATGTTATCAAAGAATTTCTTTTTGTCATTACGCATATTATGTATCACAAAATTCTCCTCTGTTGAAGTTCGTTATTACGGCATCATTTCTTACTGTAGCTAGTTTAGAGCATCTGTTAACTCCGGTTTTACGATGTTGAGAGTTCCTTGAATATGATTTATTTCAATACTGTTGGAGAAGCTGTAGATTAGATTTTTTGATGCTGCAGACGTGAAAAATGAGCAGTGCCCTCACCCGGACTCGAACTTAGACGCCGAGTGTGCTACCGCTACACCAAGAGGGCATGCAGAAAGGCGGGAGAAAATACCTTTTATTCTTCCCTTTTTAAAGGGTGACTGGGGATTAGGGAACCCAATCGCCAAATCCTGGTGGTGAAGAATCATCATCCGCCAACCTTTAGGTCGGGCGTTGTAGAGACATTAGGATTTTTGAAGCGGGAGACATGAAAAACGAGACTCGAACCTGAAGCTCTGGAATACTCGCCGAGTGTGCTACCGTTATACCAGTAAGGCATGCAAAAAGGAGGGAGAAAATACCTTATAAAGTGACTGCATAATTAATGAATCGAAAAATATTATTTTTTTACTAGGTAAGTTATGATAATAAATTGCAATATTTTGCCCCTCCAAAATGTTCATACAACAATATCGTCTTGTAATTATTAATGTATATTATTAGTGTAATAAACAAGAAAATTACTTATTAATAACATGCAGTATTAATTTGGTTGCATTTAAAATTACACTATTACTTAAATTAACTTAACTGCGCGTACTTATGCGTATAAAATATGATTCTTCATTGAGAAAACTACTCGTCTGACCATTTATGTGTAACTGAACTGCAGCGATTTGAGATTCATTTAGAAATAATTGACATAAAATTGCATAATATGATTTATTGTAATAACTCTGAAATTTAATATTAGCAATGTAAAGGAATAATGTGCGATTAGTAAATAATTATACAATGAAAACTCGCGTAAAGTTTTTCATTATATTATACATGCGCCTTCTATCGGAGATTAATTTTCACAAACAAATTTATAAATAAAGTGGAGGCAGCTATAGTTATATCTGACAACAGAAATATTTGCTTGATAAAAATGGAGCAGGGGTCAATTCACATATTTTTTTTATAAATGTAAGATTACGTTTTCCAAAATGTAATAAGCTATCAATACGATATATATACATATAACCGTTCACTGTTATTTTTGTATTTACGTTCTGTGTAATTCTACTGGTTTCATGAATATTGGGTGATGTTTTACATATTTATGACGAATTTTGAATTTTCTTGGTTTTTAATTTCCTTTTATTCAAAATGGGGTGGATTTGGTTCCAAATTCGTCATTTCTTGTCTCTCGTTCTCTCTCTCTCTCACTATATATATACACTCATGGACAAAAAAATTAGCGCACCAAGAAGGAGTCGTCAAAATGAAACTAAATTTTACATACGTAATGACTGCTTTGATATAAGTAAATGATAAGGAAATCAAAGAAAAAGGATAATTTATTTCAGAGAAAAAGGCAAAAGAACTGAGGACTTAATACTCCGTTGGACCCCTTCTAGCGCGAATGCACGATGCGATACGATCGGGTATTGAGTCATACAAGTTCTGTATGCTGTCTTGAGACATTTAGTTCCATATTTGATTGTCTTGTTGAAAAATGGCTCCTGGAAGCCGTTGCATGAGTGGCAACACATGTGGTTGCAGGATTTCATGAACGTATCGCTGGGCTGTCATGGTGCCACGGTACAATACTAGGAGTGACCGTGTATTGTAAGCAATGGCAACCCATACCATCACACCAGCTGTGGGAGCGATGTGTCTCTGTACAGCAAAGGCAGGATTGAGGCGTTCACCACGGGATCTCCACACACGAACACGATTGTCATCACTGCCGAGATTGAATCTGGATTCGTCTCTAAAGACGACCTGGTTCCATTCCACTGCAGTCCAGTTTCCTCGTGCTCGACACCACTCCAAACGAAGGCGTCGATGGGTGGGCATCAAGGGCAGCACATGTAATAAGCGCCGCGATACCAAATGTCCTTCAGCCAGGCGCCTTCGTATGGTTCGAGAAGACACAGGGGCCCCTAGTGAAGGTGCTACCTGTGCCTGGATGGCGGCCGATGAAGCAGTTGGCTGTGCGCGTGCATTTCTTACGATGTGGCGGTCTTCTCGACGACTGGTCTGTCAAGGGCGTCCTGAGCCTTGTTTTCGTGTACATGACATCTCTCGGGTCCACTGGTCCCAACACCTCCTCACAACACAATCAGAGCGGCCTCATTGACGAGCTACTCGCCTAGCTGACCACCCAGCTTCCATCATCCCGACGATTCTCCCCCTCTCAAACTGCGACAACTGCTCATATTGTCTTCAAACACGGCGTAATGGCATCTCTACCTCAGCTCTTTCTTTGTAAATGATTCAGCGCACTCGAACAGAGCTTTGGTTACCTGTTTTATACTCCCCAGAGTACGACGTTCAACGCCCTCTACCGGCTATACGTAATGTGCAATCAGGCTGCATTTCTAATCATTTGCGTATGTCCCCGACATGTACCTTCATTGCAAGTTTCGTTACGATCCCACAATTATTTCTCGGTGCGCTAATTTTTTTGTCCATGAGTGTCTATATATTAACTTGAAATTTAGAGTACGGAATACAAACTTTTTTAAATGAGAATCTAAAAAAGTTTTTATGATATAACTTTTAAAATAAATGCCTACTTAGATGTTTCACCTGAATTAGCACCAGAATAAGAAGAAAAATATTGGGTCATCCGAAAAGTTCTGTGGGTTTTCAAATCTAACGGTATTTTCTTCTAATTATGCTGTTACTTCTGATAGGAAATGACATTGATTGAACTGGTTGTTTAAATAGATTTTTTACTGTTTACGTTGCATAATTCCAGCATGTATGCCATGCCAACATAATTGCAACATATATTAGGAATACATCTTCTTTCTATGCAGTGCTAAGAATGAAGAACTTGAAAATTTTGTTTCGTGATATTATGCTGTTTAATTTTAAAACAGGAACAAAATGCAACTAAGACCTCACCTAAAATCTGTGCTATGTATGGAAAATGTGTTTTTCTATTGATGCAGTTCGAAGGTGGTTTGCGAAGTCAAAGCCTGCAAGTTTCAGCCACGAAGACGATGCCTGCTCTGGACGACCATTCTCTGTAAACTAACATGTATTAAAAGAAGTTATCGACGAAAATGTCACACAGCTCAAGGACTATGCGACAGACTAAGTATTCCAAAGAGTGCAGCACACAATCATTTGAAGGATACTGTATACACGATGTGTTTTTCATACTTCAGCAAAGTACAACGTATCTGCTCGAGTTTTGTCATGTGTTTCTGAAACAATATCTTTGGTTAAAAACCCAAAGAATTTCGTTTTTATAAACGGCCACACTACAGGAGGTGAGAAGCGGATACTATACAATAACGTTACTAATGCTTTGCATATGAGAGACTAAGAAATTGTATGCTATGAATTATTGCAATCAAATCAGACAATAAATTTGGAAAAACACTGTTCCTAAATGACAGTTTTAAAAAGGAAATCGAAGCAAAGTGCCTGGAAATCACCAATTGTCTTCCGATGTTTGGCCCTCACAATTCGGTAAAAGTCAGAGAAAAACTTATTGAGAACTTTTTGTATCACTTCCCTTATTCAAAATACCTTGCCGTCTTCATCTCTTCAGGTCAACTTAAAATTCTCTGAGTAACCTACAGTTCATATATTTGAAGACTGCCAAACAGCTCGCCAATAATTTCTACACGGATAAACCCAATGACATTTAAAAGAAAGGAATTTTCCAGCTGCCTGTAAGAAGGTAAAAACTCATATAATAAAATAGTGCTTATATGATTCAACAAAAGTTTCTCATGATTTTATATTGCTTCAATTGTTTATATCAACAAAAACAGCAGAACATTTTGTGTGATCCAATGTACCATTTAAAGCTTAATTTTGAATACAACTATTCTGTTCAATTTCAGTGAATGTGTATTTTATAGATCATGCATTTCAAGCTTTCTATGCATAATTTTGAGGCTAACCTTGCTCATCAAAACAAATTAAATTTTATTTTGGATGTCTAAAACTTTGTATCCTTATTTCTAAACCTTTACTTTCTGAGATCGCCCCGTTTCGCCATAATGTTACTATCTCGGCGAAAAACGGCTTTTTAAAGTACCCTAGAGAGCTATTTGGATTAAGTGAGAAGCTGAAGGATTAAGCAAATGAAATGCGACAACCATCTCTGAAGTAATCTTTTCCTTTAATGTCAGAAGTTTGTTACGCAAAAGCTAATCTTTAAGAAACGCCAGACAGTTCCCGAACATTTACGTTTAAATATAATGTTAGATAAATTATTAATTAATGACAAAATGTGCATTTCCATTTTGAATTCTCTTCAAATTTTGTTAATACAATTAAAATTTAGAATTACAGTTAAAATAACAATTTGGTTTTCTAAATATTTATGTCATTATTGCGCAACGTTTAATAAAATATCACACTTCTACTTCATCTAAATATCACTTGTACTTATATTTTTCATAGAAATAGTATTCTAATTGCATATGCAATAAAACGGAGGCATGAGTTAACGTCATGTTTGAAGCGTACATCCGTTATGAATGTACTGTATTCCTCTTCCCGATATTCATTTCGTTTTATTTCAAACATTCTGCATCAAAACTAAAATAAATTTCATGTTTCATTTCTGTCTCTTCTCATTTTGATAGTAAACTATCGAAGCTATCAAAATATTTTACATAATTCATAAATTCGAGAAAAATATATATGAATTAAATCCAATCCCCTCAACTTTCTCTAATGGCGTAAGTTGTTAGGACGCCCACGTGGCAAAAGGAAATTGGTGGCTTGAATCCCAGCTATCACATATATGAGTGTTTCTTTTTATAATAGATCTGGAACTAAAATATGGTGGATTACAACTTATCATCTCTTAGATTTGGTTGACTGGGTGTCTTGAATCTCCCCAGTCGCCTTAAGTGAGAAATTGTAGAAGGAATTATCTATTCACCCAGTTATTTATACCACGTTGTAAGTAGTTAACAATTCCACCTGGCAACATTGCTGTGATCCCGCTATACTGTGCTAGGATTCATTTTCTGTCAGGCCATACTTGATATTTTGTAGTTCCTGCTCAGGATGTAACCTAATTTCTCTCAAATCATATGCTTCTCCCATTCCTGGAAAACTTTCTTCGTATTCAAAATTAACAATAACTATGTGTAAAATAATTGTTCTACGATTTCATGTATTTCTCACATATTAAAATTATATACAATGATTGTAATTAAGCTTGATAATTCTAATCAGTGATAAATTTAAGATAATAGATGATTGAGTTTGTCTTGACAAGGTAATGAAATATGAATATAGGCAGATTTATGACGTAACAAACTATTTAAGTGAAATTTTATGAGGTTTTAAATATCGTCTTTGCCCCTTAAATTATATTTTTATCTCCATTTTTTAGTTTCACCTTTATTATTTTTGGTCGCTATAAGTGCGCTATTATACGAAAGCACTGTGAGTGTTGGAATTGCAAGAAAAAGGAAAACAGCAGCAATTAACTAGAAAAGGATTTATTGTTTATTGCTGTGAGAACGGAAGCATGCGTACTCAATTAGGGAACTTTTTTTTGAGGGAATACTTTCTTGTGGAGTGGAGTTCTGTACTCTTGTTAATTGACAGCCTTCCTTCAGTTCGCAAACTCTAGTAAGGCAATTAGCGATACTGGTCCAGTGAACTTTAGTTTTCTACTACGATACTCATATTATAGTCACGTTCCTTAATGAGTGTCTTTACACAAGCCACCTTTTACGAATGATGTAGTATCTTATTTTTTTCGCGTAATGCAGTAGAGCATTTTCGTCTAGCAATGCAGCATTCTTTCATTTAGAGGTTCATACACTTTTATCTCTTTATTAAAATTTCTAACGTTTTCTTCGTAGCGAGCACAACAGGCCTAAACGTCATTTCCAAACATCAACGAGATACAATTTTATTTTTCCTATTTCTGATGTTTGGACTCCATCACAACCTAGATAACCGTGCTTAGAGCCACATGTTTTAAGATACCCTTAGAATATTCTCTTACTCCTTATGACAACGATTTTCTTTCATGAAAACAAGAGGAGAACTCGCATGTACCGACGAATGCGCTTAGGATCCCATACATATTTGATTAGATTTTGCCTGATGTAACTGCACTTAATCTGTATTCAGTAAGTATATTCATCTGTATTCAGTGCTATGTCAATGATGCATTTCATGCTCCCTAACAAACGTCTCATAACTAAGATGGCTTAAATTTCATCTACTACAATTCAATCAATAATATTCGTCCTATTATCTTTTATATGGAGCACATGGTAGAATTTTTTATTCAATCCAATCAAGTGGAAAGAAACGTTTTTCATGATTGCTGCCTATGAGAGAGTGTTGGTAATATGAAAGAAAATCATACCGATAACTTCCATATGTATACACGTAATATTTCAAATGAAGTATACAGTTTCATTAAATTATTAAGAAACACCGTGTGAGATATTTTTAGTTACCTTGTATTAAATCGGAGGCTTCGTTGCGCAGTGGTTAGCGCGTCTCGGACTGGGCAAGGTTGACTCAGCCTTTCACGCCTTAAGTGGGGTCGATAAAATGAGTACCAAGTTCGTTTGGGAAACAAACACTAGGGGTCCTGTGAGAGGCTGACCACTTTTCCAGACAAAGATGCACAAGCAAGCCGGATCCCACGGTCTAGAAAGCAGATATCAGCTGGCACTGCTAGCCATGTCTCTCTAAGGGTTCCTTGTGCCTCCAAGTTTATTTTAGTTTTTTGTATTAAACAGAACACAAAATTTGTACATTTATTACAGTTAATTATTTACATTTCTTTAGGCTTTACTTGCAAACTTAATCACACAGCACGCACATTAGACTGTAAATTACTTCTTAAAACCCGAATCACTAGACTGCAGTTCACTTCTTAAAAACCCGAATTAATGTATAAGAGCCAAATGCTCTTCTAAATCATGAGCTTTTCTGCTCTTTTAAACCGTGAGAAAGAATTACATAAAATCTCATTTGTGTCGTATCCCAAAGAAACGTTTACAGGGAAGTTAAGTTATGCTTTTGCGGTGGTCTTGTTTAGGTAACATATGATGCTTCTCGGACCATTCACTTTACTTTTGAAACAAAATTCCATGGAGATAATTTCGGTCATTGATATACCAGTGTGGAGCGACTTCCTCTAATTCAAAAAGTGAAATTGTCACCAACTGGGATATACAGCAAGGGCTTAATATACTAAGAAATTAGACTTCCGTAATGGTTATCTCTTGAAAGCAGAGTCTCCCAACGTCACATGCGATGACAGGAAAACTATTTCACAAATATACGCGCATATCCTTTTATTGCTATATCGGACTGTAAAACATATTGCCATATTTCACCTTGCGTATTTCTCTGGTGTAAATAAATCTATCAACTATTTCACCCTCCTTCTCAGCATGCCTTCGTGGTGTAATGGCCAGCACACTCGGAGCGTGTTCGAGAGGTCCGTGGTTCTAGTCCTGGATCCATATAGATACTGGATCCATAGAGAGAAAGCCTGAGCAAGGTCGTTCAAGAGGCCAGAGAAGATCGCTATTTGTCCATTTTAGCGAGGCATAAAAGAGGGGCTACAGCTTCTCAGCTCTCTCGGGACCTGTATACAGCCACAGGAATCCGTGTAACAAGGGGGACTGTTTCCAAAAGACTACATGAGAGAAGGTGGTTTACCAGAACACCGGCTATTTGCGTCCCGCTCACATCTACTGACAGAAGAGTCCGATTAGCATGGTGCAGGCAGCATAGTGATTGGAGTACGCTGCAATGGGCGACCGTTTTGTTCATCGAATGAGTCTCATTTTAGCCTAAACACCGATTCTTGCCGTACTTTCATATGGAGAAAGCCAAGGACCGGCTACCTACCCTCCAATGTCTTCGACATCAACAATTATGGCGGTGGCGGTGTAATGGGCTGGACAGGCATCATGTTGGATGACCGCACACCTCTCCACGTCTTTGACAGAGGCTCTGTGTGTTGAGTGAAGTATAGGGAGGAGGTCTTCGAGCCCTATCTTCGCTTTTACTGAGGTGCAGTGGGCCCCGAGTTCATCTTACAGGAAGATAACGCGAGGCCACGTAGAACTCTTCTGATTGACGAATTTCTCGAGAGTGAGGATATTCGCCGGATGGATTAGCCAGCCAGGTCTCCAGACCTCAACCATCCATGAACTGAAAACAGCTCTGCTGAATGAGTGGGAGCAATTGCCACATGCACTGATAAACTGCCTTATTTCCAGTATGACATCACGCTGCGAGGCCTGTGTAGCTGTAGGAGGGGACCATACCCTCTATTAACCGGTTTCTTTTGTGTCGTCTGCAACCGCTGTTTCAGACCTTCACACTTCTATGAGTGTTACACACGAACCATGCGTGTCTATTATAAGTTTTGAATGTTTATTTGTTTGTATGGTCACACCAAATTTTATTAAAATCTGTCTAGTAGCTCTGGAGGTCGTAAATCAAATATGAAAATTTTCTTAATTTATTTCACCAGTGTAGAAAAAGTAGATTTGACATTTCATGTTTTTCGCTTTAAAACTTCATAGTGTCTATAAAAGCATACGTTTGTTGCAATAACCTTATGTAAAAAAGTGGTATAAATAGTTTGGATTAATGTAATATTTTGCCTCTTGAAACGTCTTTTATTTATTAAATGAATTACTGTGAAAGTAATATATATAAACATCAAAACGCCATCTATGAATAAATTCTTTGAAGTCTATGAAATCTGTTAGAATTATGTATTTCTCAAAATGTTGCTTCTTTCACAATTGCTGAATATGGATCATTAATTCTCTATATTTTTATCGGTTTTAAAACTATGAACTGATTGTATTGGACTACAAAATATCTTATAAAATTACATAAAATAATAGACTTTGAATGCTATGAATATATTTTAAAAAGCCAAGGGTAACTGCTAAATATACCACAGCATTCTTTATTTAGTAAATTCTATTTCATAAATAACATAATTTAATGTAAAGCTGATTTTTCCAACAATCAGTTTTACATTTTTTAATTATAATTTTCTATTCTTTTATTCCAAATTTTCTAATTCTAAATATAATAAAATATTTTTTAATTCCTGTTAAATTTCTGTTTGCTTATATCACGTCTTTTAAAATACGATTTTGGGACTTTTTTTCTTTGATCGTAGTCGTGGCCCTGAGTGAATATTATGTGGAAACTATTTCGTGGAATATTAGTAAAATGAAGTCTGGCCGTTAGCCAACATATGAAGTTAGTTCATCTTTAATAAATTCATTCATGCTCTAAATGGTGTCTCCTTTTCCAGATTTAAGCATGTTAGAGAAGGCAAGTAGATAGAAAAGACGGTCACTGATTAAGGCATTATATTTCATCGATGTTAAAGACATTAACTGAATCATGTGGTCTAGCTATCTTACTAATCCTAATCACTCATTAAATTACCCTTCAAATTTGCGTGAAAATATTGAGATTAATTAAGATTCTTAATTATACTGGTACAAAATTGTACACTCTATAGCTGTTAAATATTAAAATAGTTCCGTGCTTTTCTTTCCCATTTGCCAAAATGTAATTAATTTACACCTTTATATTTAAAGGCTTTTACAGTATTAAAGAAGCTATGCATTTATGAAGAGTAATCTAGAATAAGGATGGTTGTTGCGTAAACCAAGGTCTATGACTGGAGTATTAAATTAAGCATCTGCTATATCAGATTAAATTAAACTTATTATAATAAATAAAGTAATTACAGTATTAAATTAGATTAATTACCGTCCTAATTACGGTACGCTAATTATCCCTATGCTTTAATAAATATTATCTTCACCACTGCTCGGATATCCTAAGACAATCTAACACTGAATTGGCGTTATACTTGGAACGAAAGGATGAACATCATCTTGCAGGTTTTTACTTGATCTGGAAATGGTAAGTAGAATAATAATCCCAACAGACGTGAAATAAATGATTCCTACGTCTGAAGTAACTACAAGTCGTGAAAAGGTTTTGAATAACCTCTTTATTTATAAAATAAGTGCATTTTCTTGCGCTATCAACTACAGCTCGTGATGATGCAACTAAACAGATCAGTTCAATTCAAGTTAAACTTGGAACAGTAGTCAAAGACTCCACTACTAAATATTATTTGAAGCTGGTGTAGTAATTCTAGGGGATCGTCAAAGCCAAAAGGTTGATAGTAGCATAACGCAAAGCCGAATAATTATAACTTCCAGAGTTGAGATGAACTAACCATAGCGTTCACTCACAGTCAGAAGCAAGCTGTCTTAGAACTCCAAAAACTACACTTCACATGCATGCTATCTCGTTTGAATTGTGGTAAAGAATACATAAAGGAGAAGTGCACATCCAAATCATAATATTTGGTTACTTTAAAGTAATAACCTTAGAGAGCCTTATTCGCTATAAATTGGAATTGGAACGAACTACCGAATTAGACTCTAGTAAGTTTTAGTCAAACTATAAGTAATCAGGCTCAGTTTTATCTAGCAACAATTTTAATTAGGGCAATGCTTTTAAATAAGTAGGCATTAAGCGAATAGAAGAAAGTAGTAAAAATGCGGAATAAAAATTTAAATACATTTAATTATGCTAATTATCGAAACTAAATAAAAGAAATGGAGACGGATTGAAAATAAATAGTTTTCTTCTTCTTCCACTCGAATTAAGTTATTCTAATGACTGAAAATTCATATCTGTCCAAATAAATAAGAAAATAATGCACAGCGCTAGGTACGGGAAATGTGAAGTCTTAATTACTGGCATTAAAATTCTTATTACTGATTGTGTGTTACGAATTTTATTCAATAACTATAGCTTCATAAGCTCTTGTTTACGTTACGTTATTTGAATATGTCAAAGCACTGAAGACCTATCTGCCCAAGAGGAAGATTAACGTAAACACAGAGAAGACCACGATAACCTCCCATGCAGCCAACTCGTTCACTTGCGTCAAACCCACATGGAACTTCCAATATTCTGCCATCTTAATCACGCGGAAACTGTTAATTTAGAAGTCAAACAACGAAAATCAGCGATATATTTTCTAATTTTTGCAGGACTAGTTTCGATGGTTTCAACGAACCACCAGCCTCATCTGCCAAAGTGCAAATGAGCGAGATACGATATAGTGTTAAGATAAGGTAAGAATGGCTGGACATGAGTTAAGCTATTGGCGCCATCTATTGATGAAACAAGATAATTAAAACTTAATTTCCTTAAAGGCTAATTCTAGTTAACGACCCTAATTCCAATCTATCTTTATCTTCAACCTGTGTGGAAATTATGTTTTAAATTTCTTGTTTCATGAATGGATGGCGCTAGTAGCTTAACTCCTGTCCATCCATTCTTATCTTATGTTATCACTATATCTTGTCTCGTTCATTTGCACTTTAACAGCTGAGGCTGTTGCTTCTGTAAAATCTTCGAAACTAGTCCTGTGAAAATTTGCAAAAACAATGCTGATTTTTGTTACTTGATTTCTAAATTAATATTTGTTTGGCGTGTTATTTTAATATAAACTTGGACACTGGTTGGTTTCTTCTTCAGGATGAAATAAAAATTAAAACGTATTAATTATATAAAGAATATTTTTATATTCGTTATCTAATATACATTTATTTCTTCAATGCATCGTAAAATAGTTTATTTATCAGTTTGAAAATAAGGTTGCTTTACTAACACTAGAATACTTGTTAAAAATTAAAGCCATATGTGCCAGGTGGTACTTAATTCACACACACTTATATACAATTAGGAGGGAAATGTAATTTCTTCCTCATTGCTAAGCGATTATATTTGTTGAATTTTAAGCAACAATCTAATGATGCATTTTGGCTAAATACACGTATTCTGCATATTGTAATGCAATTTATCCAACTCGAAGGTAGTATTTCCCAATCTAACCTGCACAATGGATGCATTTAACTAGAACCCTTAGGTAATAATAGATACTCTAGACTAGAGGGATGAATAACCGATTCATTGATAGAAGTGGTACCTGCATATGAGCATTGGTTCCTGCAACACAAGAACGACAATATGGAATATGTTATATGGTTACGAATAATAAACTCAGTTGCAGTGCCACTTCAGCTGAGCAGCCGATTAATACTATTCGACTTGCTCCACAGGGAGCAATAGAAAGACAGTTAAAATATACTCCACTTCAATTAACTCTCTTAATAAATATTTATTCAAATTAGGATGTAAAACGGAAGGAATATTTAAGAGTTGAGAAATTTTAAAATAAATGCGGCGTAACAATTTTATGCAAGGCCTGTAATGTAAAGATATTTAGCTAAAATAGCAAATTCGTTTTTTAATTACTTATATAATGTGAACAAATTAAAGTAGAAGAATATTAACTTCTTCACTAAGGTTAAAAACATTTTCGATGTATTGCACAGCACATAAGAATTATTTCGCTACATACTCGGAGCTTCTCTTTTACGTTGTACCGACGTTTTGGCCGTCTTCGTTCCCGGCTTATATAAAGTGAACGTAAATTTGTAATCGAAGTTTATTCATAATGCATTTCAGCCTAGTATTTTATGTTAAAGGATGTGGCTATAATATGTTAAAAGACACTTTCTGTTCCAGCAAAACTTTGCTAATTATCATGGCTACAACAGCGATGCTATTAAAGAAAGCAAATGAATGGCAGCGAAATTAAAAAGCGTGAAATTTTGAAATATGTATAGATATTTCTTGACAGTGAACAATTCATCTGCAACATTCTATACATGCTACAAACACTAAAATCGTGACATATATAAAATTCCTATCATGTGACACTGAAGGTAACTATTAATATTGCTACGAATTTTGTATAATGTAACATAAACGGCGTCAAGAAACGCGAAGCTGTGGCGGAAAAATAGGATTATAGGGGCAAGTCTATGGTTAATGGCTCTCTTGCTAAATTGGCGAGATATCGCCAATCTGGCGGTGGTTTTGGAAACCAATTTTGATTTCGTTTTTGCGACAAATTTGACGAAGAATCTTCAGAAGTGGCTATACCATTTGGCGATATTTTATTTCGGTCAATGTGTAACTATAATTGGTACTGTAATTGGAAAATTGTAATTTATCTCATTATGTAACTATAAACGTATCCGTCGTTAGAATTAACTTTAACTCTTAGAAAACCGAAGCCTTCGCTAACCTTGTGTGTGTGTTTAAAATATCAAAATGTCCGAAATACCTTTCGAGATTCACAGCAGTTTCCTCCCCCGCCCAGGCACAAACAGATGGTGTGAAATTTTCAAGTATCATAGACAACCTGAATGCAAGAAACCAAACATAAGTTCATAAATACTTTTAGGGAAAGCTGTCTGCATTAATCTGATACTATGCATTTTGGGAAACTGCACCTGCTGCTGCATATGGTAGGGGTTGGAAAGAAAACAACATCACAATCTCGCCGTTTCAGGTGGTTTTGGTAGTTTGAATGAAAGGCTGTCTCGGCCATCTGAGCTTACAAAATATAAATCGTGTATAACTTCCAGTGATTTTGGGAAATGGAAATGTGCTGTCATTTTCTCGGCGGCGAGACGAAAACTGTGTAAGATCGGAAAGAGCAACAGTCTCAGTTTTGAGTTCAAAGTTGACTTCGGATTGCTGAGAGATCTCTGTGCGAGCTTCGCTCCTCAGATACTCTTTGAACTGCGTTGTGTTAAATGTTCTCAGTAATTTGATGTGGTAACTACTGATGGTACTCATACTGAGAACAACTGTAGGAGTACTTTTGTGGAAAGTTCCAAAACTGTAAAGTGTATCCTTTGAGAAAATAAATTTTATCAAGCTATCATCGGTACTGTGTATTTAATCCATTATGTAGCCGCCCCTCTCAACAATATATTCTATATCTATTTAAAATCCTCGTTTAAATTTTGCGATATTGTACGGAGAACAGCCTTGGTTGCGCCAACTTGGCTTCTTAAAGGGTATGGGCGACATTTCATCATGCCAACGGAAGTAAATATTACAGATAATCAAGTAATACAGAATAAATACTACAATAATAAATACTACAGTAATAAATACTAATAATAAATACTACAGATGGTAAGTAAAATGCTACAGATAATCCCTTAGCAAGGGAAAAGTATTACGGCTGTCTGCCTAGAGGAAGTACGTCATCGAATGACAACGGTTGCCTGCCATACCACAATAAGCTGTTTCTCCCTTGTTGTCGTCAGGGCTGTTCTCCGAACAATATCCAAATTTTGAATCTTTCTTTTTCTTGGTTCAGAAAAAATAATCCAGTCCTCGAAAGTCTAAACAAATTTATCCATATTACTTTTGCTGAATTATGATGTAGTTACTTAGTTTTTATACATATGTCATTAAACAGCTTTATTTAAACAATGCTTATATTTTTAGATTACAAGTTTAAAATTACATGCTTGGTAACATTCCATATTTATATTTATATATTAATTGTGTACCTTAAATTTTGTGCGGATGGCATTTTTAAAATCTAACAAAAAATATTGTGACGTACTATTTCGAAAATTCTTTACCTCTAATTCTTTTTTTCTGCTTCTGCGAGATTCTAAGTAATGAAATTTGTCTACATATGTAAGTCAACGACTCCTCGGTTCGAACCCACATGGAACCCAGACGTTTAGAAGATACTTATGCGTAACAATTTAATACATAACGTATAGTCAAATGCATTTTTCTTTATATTCTATCATCTGCGATTAATTAACATTTTCTTCACAGATACAAACTGCTTTGAAATTTAGCCTTAATTTCTTATTTAAAACACGAATGAAATTTTTGTTGGAAAAATCTGTGCATTTTTATTAGAATAACATCCGTTTCAAAAATCAAATATATTGAATACTGTATTCTAGAAATAATATTGCTACAGAAATGAGAAACCATATGAAATATTCTTTCATGCATTCAACCGTGCAAGAAATAACATATCATAGCAGACATGGAGAAATATGAGATCGTATATCTCTCACTGCACAGCGGAAGATAGTTCTATCTGAGTCTTTCATGACAACATTCATCACAAATGTCAGGAATAGCATACGAGAATATCAATTTTCTCTTGACACTCTTCAACTCAAATTTTCCTCTAGAGTGCAATGTATGAACTTGGAACACAGATACAAATGTGTTGTGTGAAATAACTCAGACCAAATATAGGTATGCAGCACTGGTATGGCCGGAAGAAAGATTCTTCAACTTCAATCTGGGAAAATATTTCTGTTATAACATCTCCCGTTCTTCATATTTTCTTCACTAAAATAGACTTTCTATCAGACTAGTTTACAGTATGCTTGCGGTTGGCTTTTATATCAGTTACTGTATAATATTTTTATTAAAGATCTTGCAGATCTTAAGTATTGTGTGAATTAAATAAAACAGCAAACAGGTGGATTTCTTTAGTTAATGTTATTAATATGTTGTGTTGTCATAATGTTCAACCTATCAGTAGCTGCAGTTAAATTTGCGATAATCGGTATCTTAAATACCAGTCATTTTTATGTATTAAAATTATGTAAAATCTACTGAAAAATTAAATATACATCCTGATAAGATTGCTTACTTACTTTATATAGCATCTAATACAGTTACACATTTAAATGTAATATCTTAACACAAAAATAATACAGAAATGTGAATTATTGTTATTCAAAATTATTATTGTTTAATGTCTGATCAAAAACTGAAAAAATGATGTGTACACCAGATGACTTCCTTCTAAGGAATATTAAATTATACTCATTTTTTGCTACATTTAATTTAAACCTATTTCCTCGAATTTCATTAGAGATGTATTTCTTATTCAATTCATTCAGTTCTCACTTCGCGACAAGGCAAGAATACATAAAACCTCAAAATATCTTTATTAAAAATTGGAAAATATAGAAAAAAATAAAACAGCAAATTCAGTTAGAACAATTTATTTTTTTGTTAGAATTAGAATTATAATTTCTACGCAAAAACAACACATTCGGCGGGCAAGAAACTGTCCAGCGGGCAAGAAGGCAGATTTTTAGGTGCACAAAACTGAAAGTTTACTTTTGGTCTAACTCGGCAAAAAGACACTGAAGGCGTCGAAACTGACTCCATTTGTTGTGCACGCTACTCTGAGGCAATATGGGGGAAAATTTAATAGCTTAAATGATAATTCCAGAATGGATTAAGCATGATTTCATTCGTAATAATAAAAGAAGACTTTATCTTTGTTATTGCGAAGCTTGTATTCTTAGATTGGCAACAAATTTACTATTCTGCTAAGTTTCAAATGTAAACAAATATGGCTGCTATTGTAAAAAATAGGCTCAGCCGCACTTAAACAAATTTTAAATTATTGAATTCAAGTTACCTAAACGTACAATTGTACAACTACTGCATTCAGTTTAACTAAACGCATAAAAACATTAACCGGAAGATAAGAACAATAAAAATCAATCTTTTTCTAAAGCAAAAATGCACAATTTACCAGCATATAAGATTGAAAATACTGAGCTCACTGAGCCGAGTAACAGAGTGGGTATATATGTATATATATATACTTTTAGTGCTGCAGATTGCCACCATAAAGAGAGGTGCACAACTGCATACTATAGCAATCCTATTTACAAAATTTCATTGTTCTAATGCTACTCGTTTTTGAGTTATGCGAGATACATTCATTTGTACAGACAAAATCTCTTCTGAATCTATTTTAAATCAGTTTCATAATTAGTTTGGGCAACAAGAAGCCTTTGTTCTGTCCTTGCGTACGGATGCCACGCAAAAACATTGTTAAATTGCGTTCGATAGCGGTGAAAATGGATATTTTCTTTGAAATACGGTACCTGGAATTTTTTGTGATTACAATACTTCTTTCCTTCGTACAAGGAAGTAAAAATTGCTTTCAACATATGTTTGTTAACATGTTAAGCTCTAATTCAATTTACAATATAAACAGCATCCACAAACGTCATTACCGGCATTATTCTGACAATAACATTACGCGCTGTTCGTAGACATATACTTTAGATTACAAAAAAAAGTGTTGAATGATGTAAATATTCATGCTTTAGCACTTTTAAATTTAAGGAAACAAATTTTATAAAAGTTATAAAACGTAACGTGAAACTATGCAATGAACTGGACGCTTCGTTGAGTCTTATGTATTGAAGGTATTGCGTTCTGTGGAACGGTTCTCTATTTCTTGCGTTCTATTCTTATATTTAGGAAATTTTTCGAAGTCGTTATAAAAAATAAAGTAAAAATTTCTGATTTTGCTATGGACAAATTTATCCGGGATGTTTCAATTTCAAATGCGCAATTTTTGCTTCATGTCCAACGTCATTCTTGACTTCATTTTCAACTCACATTTGACGTCATTTAACATCATTATATTAAAACTCAGATTAATAAATAAATAAGAATTATCCGTCGTTCATATTTCTTCTTAGAAAGACACAGGACGATATTATTTTGTGATTTACTATAATATGAAATTTATAATTTTGTTACATTTGGTATTGCAAAAGAACTTCTGCACAAGAAATTTATAAGCCTAAAAATATGTTATCAGTATTGTACTAAAGTTATTCCTGATTTAAAAATTTGGTAATATTACAGAACTTTAATGAACTGCGAATAGTTTCCATTTTTAATTAGTGGAAGTACTATTATATGCTTTTTGCAAGGCAATACTATGGCCTACTAATGAGATACGTGTTTCGGGAGGAAAACGTATGTTGATAAATATAAAATCATGATAAATTGTGGCGGACGTGCGAGAATCACAGTTCTTGTGTTTCAGTGTTTATAACGAGTACAAAATTTCTCAAAATATAAGCGTAGAAAGTGAAGAAACATATAAAAATTATATTTTATAATTTTTATAAAATGACTTCTTTAAACTTAAGTATGCCAAAACATGAATATTTGCGTCATTTAACCCGGGAAGAAGTGTGTGAGGTGTTTAGGCATTCCCACGCTCAGGAAACACCGCCGGCATTCTTCAAACATAATCCGAAACAGTTAAGTCCACCAGTACGTGATTCAAAGGTTATGTTCTATACTTCTAGAGTGAAAACGGCAAATTCCGAACATTTATTGTCGTAAGAACAGTTTGTGGTGTGTCGACACCCCACTCGCGCTTTCGCGTTGTTATTTTTCAGTGTGAGCCATGGCGTGTTCAAGTCGCTCTGTTCGGTGTTTTTCTCGCTTGATTCAAAATTTCCACAAGCAGAGAAATTAAAAGACTTCAAAACTTATTAGAGGAGATTTCGTCAGATGCAGATTCTATAGAATAAGAATTAGGAGACTCAGATAATGTATTACTCTGATAAGCTATATTTAATGATCATCAGTCTGAATCAGAAGAAAAGTGCGGCTCTTCAGAAGACATTCCTTGTAATAAAATTGAATATTTTATAGCAAAAGATAAAATAGCAAAATGGCAAAAAGAATCCTTTTGAGTTTCGTGCGTCGCATAATATCATAAAAAATTGCCTAGCAGTACATATATATCTAAAGACATGTCTTCACCCATCGATGCATGGAACTCGGCCTTTGTACTTTTAGACCCTCATCTGAAATCACGGCAGAAACAGAAGGAACACAACAAAAATTCTCTTAATGAATCATAAACAAAGAAAAGGCAGTTATGTTACAGGAGATGTTACATGTGGTCAAAGGAAAAAGACAGAAAATCAAAAACTGTATGTGTGAAGTGTAAAAATAATATATATCAAGAACACTGTGAAATAGAAGCTTCGTGTATAAACTGCAAAATATCTAATGAGCCTAACTGATTTCAAAATTAATTATATAACTCATTGTTAATATAACAATTCTGCATAATTTGGATTATGATTGCATTCACAAATAAAATACAAGAAGTTCTCATAGAAATGAATGATTCCTAGTCATCTGAAAAAAGTAAATACTTTTTAACAGGCCAGATTTATCTGTTATCAATTTTCAAATTAACATTATTTTTAAGCTATTTTATATAATAAATGCTTTAATTAATGTAGAATTCATTCTTCTACTGAATTGTAATAATATGTTACATTTTACGTCATTTAGTTTCTTGGTGTCTGTTGATACCCCATGCGCGTTCTCGTGTTACATAATACAGCGCACGTCCTCCCGGCT
Source organism: Stegodyphus mimosarum (assembly GCA_000611955.2). Lineage (NCBI taxonomy): Eukaryota > Metazoa > Arthropoda > Arachnida > Araneae > Eresidae > Stegodyphus > Stegodyphus mimosarum. The sequence continues at coordinate 95,157 of KK122248.1, forward strand.
TAAGAAAATTGTTTCCTTTGGAGGTAAATGTTGATGATTAACCGTAGCAAAAAGAGTTTGATAAAGCCTTCTGTTGACATGGTGTCCATGGTATTTTAAGGAAATGCTGCAGCATGAAATGGCAAAACATGTTTTATAAATTTATGACTTTAATGGAAAATTTTTACACGCATGTTGGAAGTACATTTTGTTAATCCAATTTTTCTTTTTAAATTGCCCTTATTAATTTTCTATCTTATCAGTACTAATCTCTTTAATTTCTGAGTCTTTTCTACTTTGCAATCTGGGTCCCAATTCAATGATTGTTATAATTTTCATTAAAAATACCATTATTTTTTAAATCCAATTCATGGCTTGTCACTCGTAGTAGTAGTTCCATATGTAAATTTATGCTTTTCGAGATAATCCGAAAGTTGTCTCAATAGCTTTCTGTCGTTGTGACTTACTTCACTTGTCTGATTGCAACATCAGTGGAAGCCCACGCAATTCATTGTGGCAAGGAGTGCAAGATTGCGCCTGTTGTTGGTAAGAGCCTTGAGCACCATGCTGAGATGACAGTACGACTTTGCTTAGTTCCACCCCCAATTCTGATGGATCTCCCACCCCTCTTTCCTTACCAACAACCTATCAAGAGGACTTTCGGATCGCCGCATGTTTAGAGTCCCTCCTTGTCACACAAACACTATACATTCAGCGTAATGGCAGACCGCACACTTAGTTGAACAATGTTAAACGAATTACTCACACTGCGCATGCCCAGAAGAGAATCTGGCGCAATTACGACTTTGGAGTAATTTTGAGAGAAGATAAATACGGTACATGGTTGATATTCTGATATCTGAACGTAAACAGTTCGGGGTTTTAAAACTTGTTAGGGTGTACGTTGCTTCATTACTTAGAGTGTAAATATCGATTCTAAACTCCCGAAATTTTCGTTTAAGAAGGATTACAAAACAGGAAACATTACATGATGTTGTTTATTGATTGTACATGAGCTGAATGTTTATTGATTGTACTTCTGAGGAATAAAAAAAATCAATTATTTACCATGCGTTCCATTCATAAATACTTTAACAACTTAAGCAATATATCTAGTTTAAATTACTGAATTAAAGCCAAAGAAATTTTTACAAATAACTGATATTAAATGCAGCGTTTATGAACAAAATAAACCAAAATGAAATAAAACAGAAACAAGTGCAATAAGCACAAAAAAGTGTCCATAGTATTGCAATCGTAAAGAGTCGCTAAGGCCTACATGACCAACAGGCTTGTGTAGAGTTGTTTATTTTTATTCGCCAGGATTTTCTCCTACGCCAACGGTACACTATTGAGCACGTGCAGTAAGCGAAATTCATTAACATTGATTAACTCAATGTGCGGTTTGCCATGACGCATGCATTCACAAACATTTTAGACTTCTTCGGATTTCGAACCCGGGACCTCGGGTATAGCAGTGAGCGTAGGTAACTACTATCACAGTGGGGCGGAAAATAGCTTTCTTCTTCTTGCTATTTAATTCTTGCTGTAAAATTAGCAAAGCAACTGTTTGGAGTAGGTTTTATTCAAGATTCTGCCGATTTCGAAGATAAACAGGTACAGGTCTCTCTTCATCAGGAACAATGAAATCTATATTTCTTTGCATGAGAAGATTCCTTTGCGCCTGATGAAGAGAGATCTGTAACTGTCTGCCCTCGATATCGATAGAGTCTTGACAAAAATCTACACCAAACACAATGTTACTTTGCTAATTTTTTTTTTTACTTCGGCGCGTTTCTCTTCTGTTTTAATTCCTGTTAGGTATGAAATATATTTTTCAATTAATTTCCGAAATATTGAGCATAAAATAACTATTAGCCATCCCCGCACTGGGTCACGGAACTTCAATTTTCAGACTTCCCGGACAATAATTCTCCCTTTTTTGAATTTATGCTATTATCTTTTATTTTGCATAGTCTTTTGCAGATGCACATATTATCTACTTTACTAACGTTAAATAAAATTGAAATTAAGTTTTTTTTTAAAACCAAGCAAAGAAGAAACAAGAAGTATGTATTCCCATAATCCTAAACAAACTTGATTTGTTTTTTCACGTTGCTCTTTCGTATATTTTTACTTTTCAAGAAATTTAAAATTTATTCATTTTTAGTTTTCTGATAATTTCGCCAAGAATATTAGTTAGTTCAGTGACAAAAAATAAAATTATATTTTTGCACTGCTATCTTTTTTTTTGTATCAAGTAAAATAGTTTTTCCACAGTGTCAAATTTCTTCTTTCAGACATACGAGGAGTCATTCAGCCGCTTTCCAGGCTTATCTCCACGTTTGCAGTACAGCATGAAATTGCGAATGATAATTTTGCAGCATAAATTTGCAATTCTGTATGTAAATTTCGACATAATATTTATGCAGCCTCAGAACATGCATTGTTAAAATCTCATCTAACAGAAAAGTCTTAAAATTTAACACTAACGGTCTGTTTAAACTAAATGAATAATTATTTATGTTTTCAACAAATTGCTTAAATACAGACAATCAGCCTAATGTCTGTTTTTATATTTTAAAGTTTTATTACTTAATAAAAAAGGGGTTTCCCTCTTATTCATCACTGATCGAAACTATTTGCATTTCATTTCAAAAGGCCAATTTAACTCCGTAGGTCTTTAAGATTTAAGGAATTATATTTACTAAAGCTTCCCAACGGGGTCATGGTTTAGCGACTCTGATTGTCGTACCGAAGTGCTCATGTTCGAATCCCAGAGAAGGTATGGATGTTTGTAAATGTATAGTATATAATGTATTTTCCCACCCGTCGTAGCATGCGTTCGTAGTATAATAATCAGCACACTCGGCGCGTATTCGAGAGTAATGTATTCATAAATTTCTTAATTATTAAAAGCAATTTAAGTATTTTGGTGTGGTTAAAAAAATTTAAGTAAGCAGGAGTTTTTATTTCCCTTTCTTCTTATTTCTTTTATATGACGAAATTCGAAACATTGAAATCATTCTTGAATCTCTTGATATTAGGAGTTGAATAATTGTAACTTCCATCTCCTCTTTAATTTAAAGGTATCAATATCTGAGCTAATTGTTCGTTTAACAATAAACACAAGCTTTTAAAAATTTAGTTTCGATAATGTCCTGACATATATATAGTGGTCTTGAAATAAATGATTCGAGAAAATACCATTACCTAAAAGTTACAATTTAACTAATAATTTCTACCTTTTATTGATGAAAAGCATATTTCTTCGCGGAAAAAGAGAATCCCTTTTCATTAAAATTCTAATGTAAAACTTAAATTTAATGAGTCAAAGCATAAGTAGCTTAATTCTGTAAATATCCCATTAACATACTCCTAACCGATTGCATTATTTACCTTTGCTGCTTTTCTCGAGAAACAGCTTAGGAATATTTTCAAAAAATTTAAGCATAATTAGTTAAATTTTAATTAATTGTGTATTGCATGAAAAGAAAATTATAATGTCGGGATGGAAGATTGATGACAAATATGTGCATTATAGAAAGCTTAGGATTTCAGGGAACACTCATTTGATAAAAGTACCGTCGTTCCTTGCGTGTTTTAATTTAATATTATCGTTCGAAAAACGAAGGGAAAATTTATGCGAGTAATTCATTTTCCTAAGAAGGCGGTTACGGTAAAAACATAACAAATGAAACGTAATCATGGAGAAACTACTGGCAACAATCCCAATATTATTCAAAAGAAACTTACATTCCAATAAAAAATTAGTGCTACTAGCATTTCAGTATCTGACAGATAGAGGCCTGATATCTGATGGTAGCTTAGCCAGACAAGTCCAGCTCATTTATCTTCTAAAGCCCCAGGGACTCCTTGCATGAATGAGTCTTCACCGCACATTCGAAGAAGACTGTAAGAGGAATGAATAAGAAAACAGCGAGCAAAGGCCCAGATTTCGAAAGATCGAACGCATCAGCAGCATATAAGGCTGCAGTCAGCTGAAACGTAAATAATAGAAGTAAGGTGAAATCACATATTTGGAAAGTTTAATTGCTAGAACACTAGCCACGTCTGGGTAGCTTAACGAAGAATATGCTGAAATGCGTTTTAAATAATAAATGCAATGAGAAATAAAACGGATGAAATGCTAGTACCAAAACGCAAATGCCAATTAAATGCAGTGAAAAAAAATAAAAATAATGAAAGCAATGCTATGTATTCATAACTAGCTTTGAGATAGAAAAATTGAGTGCAATAGAGGAAGCGGAAAATTATGCTAATATTGATAAAATTTTCAGAATCTAGCCATAAACTTAGGGGTGAAAATATACATGGAAACAGGATAGTAGCATGGATTTAAAATTGCTAATTTAATAAAATCTGCAGAAATGATCGGAAGTTTGCATTATTGTGGACGCAAAAAAGATCGCATTATTAAATTACAAATATCTTCGAGAAAATAACGTCCTGGTAGTGTTTAATTCTTGAATTTCGGTTTTGGTTAAGCTTTCCGAAGGCCAACTGTTTTTCACGTAATTGGTGTCATTTGTTAGACAAACTGAATACAGGCAAAGAATGCACGGTATCGTGGGTTCAAGTATGTAGTGACAGTAGTATCAAAATATCACCAACATTTCAATTTATACAATAATAAACCCACTCTAGGCAGAAGTTACAAAGCAATGAATCAACAAGAAGAAAGAACGGTCAAATTCAGCAGATTTAAAATTACGTAGGTGGTGTACTAGGATGTATTGTTGACACAAGACAATTCTAAATGGAAAGCCCATCAAATCGGCCTTGATGTACATCAGAGCTTCTAGACTGACGTTAGTTCCAAAAGCGGAGATATTAACGCGTGGAAATATATTGGATCATTTAGTCGAAATTTCTACTAAAACACGACCGTTGTGACTGCTGAATCCTTATCAGAATGGCTTTCGCTACTAGGCTTGCATTGTTCAGTGTGATTGAGTTAGGCATTGATTACGCTAGGTATGCTGAATTTAACTCTTATTAAATATGGTCACACAGTATTAGGTAGTTAAGGCACTAAGAATAGTTATAGACATTTAATGGGTAGTCTGCCAACTCACTGAACTGTACGGAAATCTATTAACAAATGTATGTTGATGTTGTACCATATCGATATATTCCTTTATCTGCAATGATATGCAGCACTTTATTCGAAATCCCATTCAGCTAACAATTTGCATTATCTTCATTTGTAATTGTGATAGAGATCTTTTAAGGAATTTATAAATAAATGCTTCTCATAATTATTTCTCAAGTTAATGTTCCAGTCCTGTGTTCTTCTTGATAAATCCTAGATGCCAGTAACATATATTTTACTTTGCTTCAAATTGAGTTAACACAGAATTTGATTTTTGATTATCAGTGTATGTGAATTACGTAGTTTACTTTCAATGAATAAGTATGAATTATTTTTCTGTGTTGATTTACTGAAATTTTAGCCTAAACGAGAGTCAAAATTTAAATAAGTTCTGGATTCTTAAATGTTTGTCCGCGCATGTCAAAATCACAGCTAACGATAACATATATAAACTGGCAAAAGACGCTGGAAATCATAATAATAACAATAAAGTAAACGTCATCTTCTCGGCCCAAACCCAGTAGGCAAATACAGATTGAAGGAACATTCAATTAAAATAAAACACCAGCTCCATACCATCAAAGGAGATCGACTTATAACTAAACCCATAGCTGCGCATAGTACTGACCATTACAGAGGAGAAACAATTGCGAGGTAGATTACTAAAACCTATAGAAAATGTGATAATTGTCCTGATATAGCGTTAACAACTGCATATCCATTTTCTATTCACCGTCCGTACTACATCGTTAAAACCTGGGGTCTTGTTTAAAAGACCGTACCTCTTCAATAATATTTTGCAGATTGCTAGGGCTGTCAAATTCACACCCATGGCACTGTTTGAGTACGCTTCATCATAGCGACGACAACAGCACACTAATAACATTTGTTGAAATGGCCATTAGCACTTATGTATCTGAGCTTCAAATCTGAAAAAAATATTGATATTGCAAATGTCTCTAGAATTAGAAGAGAAATTACATATAAATCATACCAAATATAATACATACAAATTTAATAGAAAAAAGACTACAACAACGGAAACAAAAAAAACTAATGTGAAATGCATGGATGCAAAAGAACTCAGTTTTTGCTTTCTCATGATGCACAACATACACTACTCGACATTGAAAATGCAACACGAAAAGGAGTGGTCAGAAATTTATGCAAATTTTAGAGTATACGCACGTCACTGAGTTATGCGAATGATGTGATTGCGCAGCTTTCCGACGCACGTGAAATAAGATATAAGGGAAGGAACGTGCAGAATGGGAAGTATTCGTGTCGTTATTTCTGCCAGACGAATTGTCGAAGAAAGTTGGTTTTTGTCCCGGAGGATACGTATAGTAGGAGAGAATGCCAGGCCGCCGTCTACGAAGCCACATCCAGCAGATAGACGATTTTACGAGGGGTATGATGATCGGACTGAGAAGGCCGGTTTGGTCCTTAAGTCAAATCGAAGCTGATATCTACATCGATGCGAGCACGGTGATTGGAACAAGGAAATGTGGAAAGAAGGAGGGGTGCAGGTTCAGCCAGAGTGACGTCAGCACGCGTGGAACGACGCATCCGCCGACAAAATGTGGCGGTCCCGCAAGTCACTTGTGCAAGCGCAGGGTATCTGTCACAGCATGTGCAAGATACCCTGGATGTTCCCGTGTCGACGAGAATCGTATCCCGTCGATTGGTTGAACGTGGCCTGCACTCACTGCGTCCGTTAAGAAGACTGGCATTGACCCCACAGCATAGACGCCAACGTTTAGAATGGTGCTGGACTGGAGCGATGTGGATGACAGAAGGGCGAAACGTCGTGTTGTCAGATGAGTTACGCTTCTGTTTATCCAGTGATAGTCGCCGCGTACGTGTGTGGCGTCGACGTGGAGACAGATCTAATCCGGCAGTAACTGTGGAACGCCCCACCGCACGACAACGCAGCATAATGTTTTGGAGCGCTATTGCCTACAATTCCAGGTCACCTCTAGTTCGTATTCAGGGCACTATGACGGCCCAACGATACTTGGATAATGTACTGCGGCCGGTGGCAATCTCCTACCTTCAGGGGCTGCCTAATGTAATTTTTCAGCAAACGGCCGACCACACCATGCTCGCATCTGCCAACATGCTCTGCAAGGTATACAGATGCTTCCCTGGCCACCGTACTTTCCTGACCTGTCACCAATCGAAAATGTGTGGGATGTGATTGGACGCCGTTTGCAGACTCTGCCCCTACCTCGTTCAGAAGACGAACTGTGGCAAATGGTTGAAAGGGAATGGAAAGCCATCCCTCAGGACACCATCCACACTCTTATTGACTCTATGCCTAGACGTGTTTCTTCATGCATCGCTGACTGCGGTGGTCCTACATACTACTGAGCTGACGCCGTTCTCGCTCTGTATTCCGACTATCATTTTGAAATAAAAATCATTTATTGGTGCTTGTTGTCTCTGTCTTTATTCCAAATTTCATCACTTTCTGACCACTCCTTCTTGGTGTTGCATTTTCAATGTCGAGAAGTGTATTTTGATAATCATTGTGTTCAAGAGCAAAGAAGATTTCTAATGATATTCTGAAGAAGCGGACAGCGTTGGTTCGTTTAGTTCTCTGGATTCTTTCAGATTATTTAGCAGATTTGTATGGCAAATGAGGCTCTATTTGTGTCCTTATTCATATAAAAGATACACAGTGTTCCAAACGAAAGCGATGAAGCCTTTCTTTTGAAGCTCAAATTATGATTAATAGCTGATTGTTTGATGAAATATGATATGAGATATTTCCTAAAGGTATCAGTAATACCGAAATAACTTTATTAACAAAAGAGTCTGTAGCATTCAAAAGAATAATCATTTATTCAAGATATAATAATAATAATAATAATAATAACAGTAATAATAATAGAAATAGTAATAGTAATAATAATAATAATAATAATTATAGTAATAGTAGTAATAAAAATAATAATAATAATATGTCCAATAAGTAAAAGAAGTAAGTTTTTTGTAACTTTTATAATTTTCTTTATGTTGGTATATATGTTAAATCTGTTAGAGGCATACTTGTACACACTGAAAAATATATATCTGGAAAATGTCTCTAGAAGA
>KK122249.1:0-30741 GCA_000611955.2 Stegodyphus mimosarum
AAAAGCAAAACATGTAAATTTAATTTAGTAATATTAAAAATAGATTATTTCCCTTTTTCGTCAAGAGAGGGCAGCATGAACATTTTAAAAACAATCCCCGTTGCCAATTTTGAAAAAACTAACTTTTAGCAGCAGGAAGTCTACAACTCAATCAGCAGTCTACCAACAACTCAACTCTACTCGTGACCCCGCCCTCTGTGTGACGTCATTGGTGACGTTGCACGGTGCACCTGCATCAGGCACTTCTCGCCCGCCGGCACCCCGCACCCCGTGTCGGTGAATTCCCATTTATATACTACTTGGAAGCCTTAATTTGGAATTTGAAATTTGTTTTATTATCGATTTCATAATTTGTAACACTTTAACGAATATTTGATTAACAAACTCAACGATTTCAAAGCGAGCAGTAGCGACACTTTACGGGGAGAAAAGTTTTTTTTTTTATCTCCAGCGTGCGAGACTGTGTATCGGGAATTCTAAAGATATGCTCATTTAAAAATTACTTTGCGATATTTCTGTTGAACTGAATTTTATGATTTGAGAGTAAAGAACGTGATGTTTAATAAGTAAAGGTAACACGCAAAAGGTTAAAAATGTCCCTTTGGGCGTAATATAAAATCTGAAGAAACTTTAATGAATTTTTGATTAACAAACTCAAGTGTATCGGAAACTCTAAAGATATACTTTTTAAAAATTATTCTGTGATCTTGCTGTTGAACTGAATTTGTAGAGACATTAGGTATTTCTGATGCAAAAGAGATGAAAAACGGAGCACTGCTCTTGCCGGGACTCGAACCACGGCCCGTTCGCATATACGCCAAGAGTGTTGGCCACTACACCACGAAGGCATGCGAAGAAGGCGGGAAAAATACCTTATAAATTTTACATTTTAAGTGTGAACACAAAAACATTAAAAACATGTAACACACAAAACATTAAAAAACCGCTCGTTTGGGCGTAACATAAAATCTCAAATTTTTCAATTTTTTTATTATATTTTTATTTATTTTTAATTATTTATTTTTTTCTGTATTTCATATTAGTCCAAAGGGACTTTGTCCCCCCAGGACTAATGTTTTCGTTTTGGCATTTTGCGTTAATTCCCTATAAATGTCCGATTCACTTTTTAAATTGTTGCCACTAAACATTATCGCCCTGTATTATAATTAAAGAAATTAAGTAACGAAGAATCTGCCTGATTGTAGTATGTTTCTCGCATTGCAATAAAACAAAGTTACCTAGAGCCACCCAATTTTGAATAACGTACGTTTCCACCCGAATATGGGCATCTGGAATATAGGCATTCCAAATTTGGGAGTTGGAATTTGTTTTATTATCTATTTCATATTTTGTACCTAAAAGGTACCTAAAACAAAGGTTCCGTAAAACGTTATGATAAATACGAAACAGCCGTAAATGGATATCACACATTAAGGGTTCGAATGGAATTTTCCGATAGGATTACATCACTTCCATAAAAAAAATACACAGTACACTTAGATTAACCGAAAACAGCAAAACGTCATTTTTAATAACAACTACAGCTTATGAAATCACTTGATTACATGAAACTTGCTTTCAGTCATTTCATACATTATTGCAGCTGTATTAATTGCAATATACATCATCTTCTAAGACACTTCTTCTATGACGTCCATGGATAAGTTCACAATAAAAATGACATATTGACGACGTAAATTACTGATTTTTATAATTTTTAATGAGGGCTTTTAATCATGTATACAGCAGAAGACGATTCTGATGACTATACCGATATTTTGGAAAACAAACAAGGAAAAAATTTCAGAGTATTTAGAATAATTTTTTAAAAGGAAGTTTAAACGAGAAATTTCCACGGTCATGCTGGTCTGTTGCAATATCTATAAAGATTAAAAATTATAAAATGTTTAATTTTGAACCTTTTCTAACTTTGATGCGCGTAAAATTACATTGAATATCAATCGCGCATTCACGGCCTTCTAAAAAACTGTACATCTTCCTTTTTTAAAAAAAAAAGGTGAAACATAAATTAACTTTAGAGCTTCATTTAATTTGTTAATTTGATATTATTTCTCTTATTTGAACTTATAATGAAAAGATAATATTTAATAGTCCTTTTTTTAATATCTAGCAAAACTGCTTTAGGTAAGGTGGATCATATTCTCAAGGTCGATAAAATTTTTAAATAAATACGCCTAATTATTTTAGCAACAGTTACCCGCAGTTACCTTGATATTGATCGGATGCTCAAAAGCGTCCGAGCGATGAACTCACTAAATAGTAGTAGTAGTAGTTCGACTTTCAAATTCCGGAGGCAAGCTAGCTGCATGGGTGTTTTCGTAGTTTTTCCATACATAACGTACCTATGAGTCAAGTTTCTGTTAGAAAGTCCTCCATGAAGGCATCTCTCCCCTTTGGCAGATAGCTTTCGTGTGTTTGCCATAATCAAATAAATCTAGTATATTTATCTTGGCCTGATTCCTCGGGATTTTATGATTCCGTAAACGAATTATTTTGTACTGGCACAATGTTATACTTTATTCTTAACTGAAATTTCACTTCTTTTCTTTACAGTACCTCAGAATTAAACTGTACATTTAATAATTTCCTAATGATGCATTTTCAACATTCCTAATGTCCTGAAAATATTTACTGATTTCTTATTTGGGAACACACACAAAAAAAAGTTTTGCCTAAATATAGATTGGTAACAATTAGAGTTGTAACAGTTAAGATGCAAATAATTCCTAGAAAATAATCCTTAGGGACGCAATTCCTAGGAATATTTAATATTAGATGCAGTAAGTTGCCGGTAATATTAAACGCTTACAAACTGATTTGGAAAGGAAAAAATATATACCATCACGCGTAATCCTTCAACATGTTTAAAAATAGTATAAATAATTTTTATTAAATTATTGTAATTAAATTGATACTACTTTTAGAAATAGTTTATTTCAGTATTATTTATTAAACATAAATATTTTTTACATTGAAAAACTTCAATAGGCATAAAACATTACTGTTAAAAGGTCTGTATATCAGTTTATTTCAGGAACATACCATTTATTTTTGCGCTTATTTACATTTTCTTCACTGTCGTGGAACCATGTAACGTCTGCAAGTATGTGTGTAATCATCTGCAAATTTTAATGTTTTATAACAGATTGGTCTTTATTTTATAGTAGTGGCATTAAATGAAAAAAAATCTAGTAAATGCACGCATTTAATATATTCATGAATATCTTTTTTTTTTAAAAAAAACATATACAAATTTTACAAATATATATTTACGTTAGTTTCTTATGTAATAATATTTTTTAAAGATACTTTTTATTCTAGTGCTACGTAGCTTATTTGCTATTTTTTAATTGCTATATGTTTCAAAAAATTTCTTTAAATTTACTGAAGGGAGAAGAAAAACCGCATATAAACGGACCCGTGTGCTTTGAGAATTAACAATATTTCATACAGATTACAATAAGCCTTGAACCTATTCACCTCCCTTACGTTAGTAAATTCTAACTGCATTGCAAGATTCATACAAAGCTTTATGAATACCACATCGTACAGAGATTTAATCGTACAGATTCGTAAATTTTCTTCACGAAAAACATGCTATGCCCCAAGTTTCATCCTTTCATATTTCTAAATATTTCCTTTTTTTTTTACCCCGTGCATTTGGATACTTTTTGTACGAACTGGTTTTAAATGTCTGTAGGGTGCGAGATGTAGTTAAGTGGGAAAAGAGCATTCCGAAGACGTATGTATATTTTAGACTCCTGGGAGAATCATTCGAATCGATCCAGAATAGCGCACTTGGGAGGGGAACGTTTAACTGGATGATTCGTTTGGAATAGAATGTTAACTATTTATCTTTTTCAATAGACTAAATTTTACTACAAGTGGCTAGTAGTCAGCTAATGGATTTGACGACCATTTCATTATTGTTTTGAATTCTAATTACTAATCGCTTCTTTTGTTTTTGAATGTAAGGGTTTCTACTATTACTTAAATGTGATTTCTGTTTTTTAAATCTAATAATGAACGCAGTTAGTGGACTACATAAAAATTCTTCAACCCATATATCTTACCATAAGTGACAAAAGTTTTATGCATTTATTTATTTTTGTTTATTAATTTTTTAACGAAAAATTAGGGTTGTTATATTGTTGAGATATGGTTAAAATAAAATAAGCTACGCCCTTGCCACGGTGACCCTCCAACATAAATATTTCGTATTAACGTACGCAAGAAAAAGGTACAAGATCTGAAAAGAAAGTTAAATTTATATTTACCTTTGTTGATATTATTATCTTATTATCGTAGATGAATTCAATGTAAATCAATTAAATTATAATTATTAAATATATTATGAACAGACAAATGTAACCTAGCTGGTGATTGAGTTGTCGGACAAACGTATTATGGGGAAAGTGGCGTCAGGCAGCTGAGCTGTCGGGAAAACGACTTAATGCGGAAAATACATAATATATTTAAAATTATATTTATTCTACATATATACGCTACTTGCATTAACAATACAAGTTAAAAGTGTGTTTGCAGATATGTCATCTGGTATTTCACATGAGTTCAACGTATGTAACATTCAACGTATATGTTGAACTCATGTAAAAAATTATATAAAGTATGCATAGCATTTACTGATATATCCTTTGGTAATACAGATAAGCAAAATATGTTATACTCAACTTAAGTACTTGCAGTAACCTTACAAAAAACATTTGTAACTTCTACGCATATATCTTTTGTTTTTTCCCCATACGAATGTTCTAATTACATAATTACTTATTGAGGCATTAAAAGCAAAATATCTGTAACTTTTACAAATATAGTCTCTCGAATTTTACATTGATAAATATGCTCTGCTTACCTAATTACTTCTTGTAACACTGCAAGCAAAATATCTGTGAGCTTTACTTTGCTTATCCTTGTAGTATTACTAAGAATTCCCCTGCTACTGTTACTTTAAAAATCCATGACATTCCATTTTCTATGATTTCTTTAATAACATTACAGAAATTTTTTACAGTGTAGTACTGTTTGAAAAAGAAGAAATTTATTCGAAAGGTAATTTTTTTTTTCAAACTACATTTCGAATAACAGTTACCGATATGTCAAGAAGATAGGACTCTGTGTATAACTTCAAAGTTTCATCATTACCTTATTGGGTTTTATTTTTATTGCTGTACTGATTAAGTGCAAGAATTAAAATAAGATTTATTGCTATTATACGGCTTTAGAAACGTGTTTGATTTGTTATTTAATAAGGTATTTCTCCTGCCTTCTTCGTGGTGTAGTCGTCAGCACATTCGGCGCTTATTTGAGAGGTCCCGTCAAGGGCACTGCTCATTTTTCAACATCTCCTGCTTTGTAACTAAAATACCTAATGTCTCTGTAGTGGCGCCCGAACTAAAAAGGTGGTGGATGATGATTCTCCACGACTAGTATTTGGCAACTGGGTCCCCTAATCCCCAGTCGCCTTTTAAAAGATGAAGTATATAAGGTATTTCTCCCACCTTCTTAACATGCCTTCGTGGTGTAGGGGTCAACACGCTCGGCGAGTATTCGAGAGGTCCATGGTTCGAGTCCCGGCGCGAGCAATGCTCATTTTTCATCTCTTCTGTTTTCAAAAAATGCCTAATGTCTCTACAATATTAATGTGTTAAAATTACACATGTTGAAAAATATTACTAAAAAAATAAAGATAAAATTACTTTTTATATGAAATTAGCTTTAAGACTGGCGTGCAACACAGTTTTATAATAAGGGAGACAAATTAAATTTTTTAAGTTTTATCAAATTGCGACGACTTATGATTTTTTTCCTGTGTCGGACGAAAACCGTAACAGAAGTAACAATTCCTTAAATAAATAAAATTTAATATACGAATGTTAACTTTGAGTTGAATTTCGTCTAATCCAAGCAATAAAGATGAAAAACTATGAAAAACATTTAGGAGAATTTCTGTTTATTAGCGTTCTGATTAAAAAAAGCTTCGTACAGTTCGAAGAATTCCAGTTAAATATAGCACATTATTTTCTTCTAATCCGTAATCCTGTACCGCACGCGCAAAACATTCAGGATTTCTGATACAGATTATCTAAATCTTATCGAAGCGCAGCAGTTTTGGATATTGAGCAGCAGGATGACACTAGATTGGCTGCCAACATTTTGAGCATCAGACGACAGCAGGTGTTTATGATAAACAAGTTAGGAACAGTTATAAAATATTTAAGGACAATTTTATGAAAGCTTATGACGATAACATGTATTAAAAATGAATTGCCTTGGTTACCTTACTAGCCCAAGAAGGCTATTAGTCTCGAAAGGTGATTTTACATTGAGTCAGACTTCATTCGAGTCTGTTGCCATTAGGGAAAGCGTAATGCCTTATCCTTTCATATTCAGTCTGTCCGCTATTAATTAGCAAATTAAACTATTAAAAGCATTAGATGCAGTTCTTAAAAATACTATTATTTTAGTTTGATTGTTCTAAATAAAAATCATTTTAATTCATGATATATCTAGTTAAAAAACATTAAATATTTTTACAAAATTACATCACACATTTTGTCACGTTTGAAATATACAGAAGCTATATAACGTTAGCATGTTAGTTTAAATGTATATTCATCCAGTATCTTATAAAGTGTTTTGCTATTCCACCTGGGCCTCCTCTGTCTATAATCTCTAATGATAAATCATGTTAAAATTTAAACGATTCCTTTCGAGCGACTTTTCAAATTCTTTCCACCAAATATTATCGCTCTGTGTTATATTCAAAGAAATTAAATAATGAAAAATCTGCATAAATGTATGTATGTTTCTCGTATTGTGATAAAACAACGGTACCTAGAGCCATCAAATTTTGAATCAGATAATCTTCCACTGAATATGGGCATCTGGAAGCCTTAATTTGGAATTTGAAATTTGTTTTATTATCGATTTCATATTTCGTAACACTTTAACGAATATTTGATTAACAAATTCAACGATTTCAAAGCGAGCAGTAGCAACACTTTACTGGGAGAAAAATTTTTTTTAATCTCCGGCGTGCGAGACTGTGTATCGGGAATTCTAAAGATATGCTCATTTTAAAATTACTTTGCGATATTTCTGTTGAACTGAATTTTATGATTTGAGAGTAAAGAACGTGATGTTTAATAAGTAAAGGTAACACGCAAAAGGTTAAAAATGTCCCTTTGGGCGTAATATAAAATCTGAAGAAACTTTAATGAATTTTTGATTAACAAACTCAACGACTTCAAAGGGAGCAATGGAAACATTGTGCGAAAAAAAGTTTTCAACGCGCGGGACTGTGTATCGGAAACTCTAAAGAAATACTTTTTAAAAATTATTCTGTGATCTTGCTGTTGAACTGAATTTGTAGCGACATTAGGTATTTCTGATGCAAAAGAGATGAAAAACTGAGCACAGCTCTTGCCGAGACTCGAACCACGGCCCGCTCGAATACAAGCCAAGAGTGCTGGCCACCACACCACGAAGGCATGCGAATAAGGCGGGAAAAATACCTTATAAATTTTACATTTTAAGTGTGAAAAACATGATATTTAATAAATAAATGTAACGCACAAAACATTAAAAAACCGCTCGTTTGGGCGTAACATAAAATCTCAAATTTTTCAATTTTTTTATTATATTTTTATTTATTTTTAATTATTTATTTACTTCTGTATTTCTTATTAGTCCAAAGGGACTTTGTCCCTCCAGGACTAATGTTTCCGTTTTGGCATTTTGTGTTGATTTCCTATAAATGTCCGATTTCCTTTTTAAATTGTTGCCACCAAACATTATCGCCCTGTATTATAATTAAAGAAATTAAGTAACGAAGAATCTGCCTGATTGCAGTATGTTTCTGGCATTGCAATAAAACAAAGGTACCTAGAGCCACCCAATTTTGAATAACGTACGTTTCCACCCGAATATGGGCATCTGGAATATAGAGGAGTTGGAATTTGTTTTATTATCTATTTCATATTTTGTAAAACTTTAACGAATTATTGATTAACAAACTCAATGATTTAAAAGCGAGCAATGGCAATACTTTACGGGGGGGGGAAACCTCAGGGCACAGAACACTGTGCATCGGAAATTCTAAAGAGAAGTTCATTTAAAAATTATTTTGGGGTATTGCTGTTGAACTGAATTTTATGGTTTATGCGCAAAGAACATGATATCTAATACATAAAGGTAACACACAAAACGTTAAAAAAACGCCACTTTGGGCGTAATTTAAAATCTGGAACATTTCAGATTTTTTTCTTTAAAATTTGTATTTTTAAATATTTTCTTCTGTTGATTTTGCTTATTTTTTTTTTCAATTTTTAACTTCAGCTTGAGAAAAATAATTCATATCTGAATATAGCTATAAGATTCATGTCTTATTTTAAAGATCCACTTACATTCTAAACTATATACTGCAAATAACATCAGTCTTTATGCAATACTTTAACAACTGACAAAGATAATAATTTAAATAAATACTCACCAATTTAGCTCCATTACAATGACTGTCAATGACAAAATAAACTGAACATAGAGCGGGATCATTCACTAACATCCATTGAAAGATACAGTTCTCCGACATCGCAAATCCCTTTATAGTTCTATTCTACAGTCGCAATCTTTTATTTTCTATACCCTTTTAAAAGCGATCGATTTTATACAGACTTTCTCCAAACAGCTCTCCTCCACCCGACAGAAAACATTAAATACTGTTCGACTGAAAACATTATCCTTTAGATTAGTTAAAATATAACTATTCTTCTACGATATCGGAAGACTTTTAGGGTCTGCTTTCACATCTCTTCGCAAACTATTTTAGACTGGTAGAATAAATATTAACTGTTGCCATTCGTAAAAATCTTTGTTCAGAATGTCTCTACCGGGTACTTTCACCTTAGTCATGTAATAACGTCGGGGGATATAATATAAAAGACAGGTTTAATACAATTAATAAATAGATTTTTTCCAAGCGCTATTGCCAACTATATCAGAAGTAAAGTTAAATAAAGAACATTTATATAGCTTCAGAGGCGTATACTGCCAGCTGCCTAAAGAAAACGATTTATTTAAAACGTATATGCAGGCATACTGTGTACTTAAAATTTTATCTGTCATATAACACTGTGAAATAATGGCCTGCTCCATAGAGCAGGATGCCAGAAATGACAAGAAAAAGTGATTCATGCTATGCGAAGTCTATTTAATATTTGGCTACTGTCTAGGATCTAAAGCTTCTTTTATGCCTTGTGCAATCACCTTATAAATGATACCAGCTTAGAGTTTATATTAAAGAAAAGATCTGAAATCCTAATCGGAAAATTTTCTGTCAGATGGAAAGCACAAAAAAAATGAAGACTGCTTAGAAAAAAAGTATATTCTAAAACGAATAATCACTCTTATTAACAGACAAAATAAACCCACTAGGATTCAACGTAAGTTGCAAGTCAAAAAACTCATGTATGATTGAAATTTGCATTAAGCTGTGAGTTGGAAAAATTATTTTAAGGAAAAGTAATATATACTACTGTGTAAAAACATGGTTTTTGTATTATATGAATCTGATAAGAGCATAATATAATGTCAGAAATTAAAATTATATCCCATACGCAGAAGGTTTCAGAAGAGTGTAGCTGGCGAAGGAAATCGAATTTCAAAGCAGTGAATGAAATTTGCATTTTAAACTAACAAACAAAACCATACATTTAAAATGCGGGGTGACTCTTTCAGCGGCCTTTATTGGAATGTTGGCTAAAACTGGCTGACTAGCATGCAGTTTGGGGTCGGACCTTTAACCGCTCAGATTTGAATTGGTGGTTAAAAGAAGCTGACAACCATGCCGATAAATTCGATTAAAATCTGGGAACATACAACTTGCAGCATTATGATGCACATCCCAAAAAAGTTAAACCTTTCAAAGTTGTACTTGAGACACACTTAAAATTAATATGTATCGGATTGCCCGGCTGATAAAGTGAAGGATGAACTTATTCGTGGAGCTTCCCATGTAATTAAAGTTGCCCAAACGACCAGATTTAAATCCAGAATACCGATGCCAATGTTTCAAATTCAAGTGGCAAATGAACCTGGAGCAGAAAAGTTTACTATACGGGGAATTTAATGTATTTTACTGTTTCTGTAGAACTCTATGAATTCGGTGTGGCACTTTGCCACAACTGTCAGTATTTTTTTAATTCAAGTACGAGTGTAAACTCGCTCCGAGGTATGTCAAATGTTCAGTCCCGCACAAAAGTTCAGATTGCCAGATCACGCTGCACGCAAATTCAATGCCTGAAAAGTCCATTGAACATTCACAGAAGAAATTCGGAGAAACCCCAGGCCTCTGAATATGTAAACTCTGGAGCACGTGATAAGAAGCCAGGCTTCGCCACGCAGGAGAATATGAAAACCCACAATGGATCATTTCCCATCAGTGAGAAGACCCAAGCTACTAACACAGGAAAAAGAAATACGCCTAACGATAAATCACAAGTTAATATGTCTGAGACACCTAAAACCTCAATTAAAAAAAGTACAAACTGCTCTGATAGCATTTCGGCTACCTTAGCTGAAATTCGCATTTTAGTTTCGGAATTACAAGCCCCCCTCACTTCTTGATATCAAATTAGCATTAAAAATTCTCTTTTCCTCGTAACGTTCTTCCTATTGCTCTTAGAACACCAATTCTTTTTTCTTTCCTCTTCCAGTACTCTCTACTTCATTTCTACTATACTCCATTTACATATTGCAGATCGTATTTAAAAAATTGAAACCAGCGGCTAATACTTTACATATCAGTATAGTCAAATACACTCATGTCCATAAATTAAGGATAATTCGGAGTCACGCGGAAATCGAACTCTAAAATAAATATATCACCTGTAAAATCACTACACACATCTTCAAGAATCATATGCAAATTTCAGGAAAAAACGTATGACACCGATGGTACGTCACAATGACGAGAGTGCAAGAGAGTGATATATAAGGAATACAGGCAAAGAAGTAAAATTGTTCGCAGGCGCTTTATAAGCATTTCAGTGCAATAACCGAATACACAAAGGACGCGTTTGGATGATTTTTTACGTGGTAGAATTATCGGCCGTCTGGAATGTGGGCGTACCCAACTGGAAGTATCAGACGAACTTGGAATTGCCCAGAGTGTCATCTCCAGGCTTTGGCAACGATTCCAAGATGATGGTAATGTGAGTAGATGTTACAGCACAGGTCGCCCCAGAGTTACAACGCCGAATGAGGACCGGTATTTGGCATTTACTGCCAAAAGAAACAGGCGGAGCACAGCCTCAGACCTGTCTCGTCAGCTCTCTTCAGCCACTGTACGACAATTTCAAGGCAGACCGTGTACAGACGCTTAGGGCAAATTGGTCTATATGCTCGTAGACCTGTCTGCGTTCCACTTACTGCAACTCACTGTCGCCTGCGGTTAGCCTGGAGTAGAGAGCATGCATTGTGGACACTACAGCAGTGGGCTTGTGTGATGTTTTCCGACGAGTCCAGGTTTAGCTTGCAGCCTGATTCTCGCCGGACTTTCATATGGAGAGATCCAGATACCCGTTACCACCAAGAAAACATCATTGAACGACACCATTACGGTGGTGCAGGAGTGCTCGTTTGTGGTGGAATTATTCTGGGTTCCAGAACTGACCTGCATGTTCAAATTGGAACCATGACAAGCCGAATCTATCGGAACGGCATTCTATGTACAACATGTACGTTTGTTTTGGGGCGCCATGGGCGCACAATTTGTGTTTATGGATGACAACGCCCGTCCTCACAGTGCAAACATCGTAAGCGAATGCCTTCAATCGGAGGATATCACCCGTACGGACTGGCCAGCAGTCTCACCGGACTTGAATCCAGTAGAGCACGTGTGGGACATGCTTGGCCGACGAGTTGCAGCCCGTCAACCTCCTCCGACATGTCTACTAGAACTTCGGAGAGCATTGCTTCTTGAGTGGTGTAATATCCCCCAAGATCAGATCGATAATTTAATACTCAGCATGCCTAGGCGTTGTATGGACTGTATTGCATCGTCTGGGAGACATACAATGTATTAACAATCATACCAACCATGTAATATTGGTTTTTTGTAAATAGTTTTTTTTGTAATTTGCTCCAGGGAGAAAAAATCACTAATTTTTTTAATAATATCAAACATATAGCATCTCTTTTTGCTCTTTACCTTTTGTTTAATAAATAAGCTTTACAAATAAGTCAAATTTGTTTTGCTTCCAACTCTTCCTTTGCCTGATTTTGCATTATCCTTAATGTATGGACATGAGTGTATATAATGCAATTTATTTCTGTGTATAGTATGATTTAGATGTAATTTATATGTGTTGATTGTAAAAGTTTGAATTTATATTTCAATACTTGTTATATCTATTTTAACCAAATGTATTCCTGATTAGAGTACCTCCCATCTTCTTCCCCTCCTTAAATTGTTTCAATTATTTGTATCAGACATTTCTCTTTAGCGTTTTATGATTTGATTAACATTTTTATTTGCCTTGCGTACTCTCCCCCATTTCCCATTTATATTCAATACTTACTGGAGCAAGAACTGTCATGAAGCAGCAGTACACCATGGACCCTGACGCCCTCTCTGAAGTAACTGACTCTGTAAATGGTCACGAAATACTCCCTGCAGCACACCAAACATCCCAAAATAATCTCTCTGGGCTAATAGAAGATGTAACGCTGCCACCGATGCCTCACAGGAACAGGAAATTCAAAATCAAGTTCTGAAGATGCTACTTGGATTTTTGACAAATACATCAGAATCCTTAAATCATTAAAGGCAAACAGAAAGGTGGCCCCAAAGGACATATTTGACTCCCTCTTTCATTACCTCAACAAGTTAAAAGAACTTGCATTAAAGAATGGAAGACAGCAGCATCTTTGTCAGGAATCCCAGACCCCATCCCTAATTACAGCTGAAAAGTCAGCATGCCTGCAGTGCTATAAAACACGAGAAAATGTACGACAGCTAGAAACAGAAGGCACGATCACACACTTAAACTCTCTTACACAAAGCCCCAAAGCAAGTTATGCAGAAAAAACTGCCTTACCAGCACAGCCACTCTCACAGAACAGAATCCCAGAGGCATCTCTTTTGAAAGGCAAGAGCCCTCCAAAAACCTTAATATTCCCAAAAGATGGCAAAGGAGCTGAAATAACAAAGACTCTGAATAAACCAATCCCACTGCAAAACCTAAAAGTAAAACTTAAACGAATAACAAAATTAAAAAGGGGTGGAATAGCGGTAATAGGCCACTCAAAAGAAGACATCGAACGCATATCCAGTGCCATTAACAGTAATAAAATTACAAAAACCATCATTGTAAGCAAAATCCCCCAAAGAAGCACTCCAAAAATACTTATTAACCCAATCGCAGATTCCTTCTTTCCAGAAGAGGTTTAAAAAGTGCTTGCCTACCACTTCAATAGCAACGAGGGAAACCTGCATCCAATATTCAAGCTGAAAGACCGAATACCAGGTTATATCCGCTGGGTTTTAGAATGTTCCTTACCAGCATTCAAAACTGCAATGCATACCAACAACTTACAATAGGCTGGCAATCTATATATATCAAGGAATATCTAGGAGTTAAACGCTGTTTTAATTGCCAAGAATTTGGCCACTCCCAAGTGTAAATTTGTCAGGACTGAGTGTTCGGCGCATAGTCTTGGAAAACATCTTCGTGACAGCTTAAAGTCCTGATCTGGAACAGGGAGCTGAATGCAGCTATGTTCTGTGGTAGAATACTGCGAATAAGTGGTAGAAGAACTTCACTTCAGAGGGATTTAAAATCCTCTTTTATTAAACCACTATTATTTACAGCCACTTCCCAACTCGGGAGGGATACAGAAAATAATGACCGCCACTTGGGTCTAAACTGAACAATCAGATAATTTAAACTAAAACTAATTAGAAATTAAGTAGTCGTTGCTCACAGAGCTATAACTCGAGGTTGACCTCTAAACTAAATGGTGCGTAGCAAGATTTAACTAATACTAACGCACTTAAGTTACTTCATAAGTAATAGCGTAACAGCACTACGGCTTAGAATTTAAATACTAGCTAGTCAGGCGAACGTTGAATAGAGTAACAATGGTCTGAGACTAAAAGCTCTCTCACTGTGAAAGGTTTCTACCTTTTGTTTAAATATAACTTGGCTCCACTTCAAATTAGCATAAAGCTGAAACGCGAGCTTATTCTAACGGGAAGTTGAAATGAGAACAGATAGAAAAGGGAAAATTAAAATAAAACTTTGTTAGTTTAACTAACAAAGTTTTATTTTAATTTTATTTAATTTATTTTAATTACAGATTTAGTAATTACTGCTCACATTGTGGATGCAAACATCGCTCAGCGTCATGTACAAAAGAAATAACAAGATGTATCAATTGTACAATAAGCAATAATGTAAGCAGAACACGTCAACAACAACCATCCCACATATTCCTCTAAATGTCCCGTATATCAACATGAAATATCTAAAATAAGAAATATTACTAAATATGATGAAAATGAGTAGAAACCAAATACTGAACGTCAACACCAAAAGTAAAGAGCTAAGCAAGACTAGTATTATCCAGATCAACCTGCGAAGGGTCAAATGTGCAGCGGCAATCCTCACCCAGTTTGTTTCCGAAAATAACATGGACTTAGTTCTTATGTAAGAACCTTATTGCGTAGGTAGCACTATTAGTGCGCTGCCCAACAACTGGAGTATTTTTCAATTTGCTACAAAAGAAAAAATATCTTCCAGAGCAGCTATAGCCTGCACAAATATGACACTCAACCCCCTCCTGTGACAATCCAGCAGAGACATAGTCTCAACCTTAATTAATAACCAGCAAGAGCAATTTATTATCCCGATTTTCTACTCATCACCCAAAGAACAACTTGACAATAATTTAAATCTCCTAGAGCAATTCATCAACAAATTCCCGAAGTCCCCCCCCCGCATAATAGAAGTCGACTTTAATTCACACAGCACGAAATTGGGGATACTCTAGGATTGATTCACGAGGGAACCTATTAGAAGATTTTATCGCTGCAAAGAATCTAATACTTCGCAACAATGCATTGGCCCCTCCAATCTTCGAGACAGTTTCAGGCAGAGGATGGCTCGATCTTACACATTTTTATACCATTTCTCCAATAGCATCAACAACTGGAAAGTACATCATGAGACAACAATCTCGGATCATAAAATAATATCCTTCACAATAGAACAACATAACACTTATATAAAAACGAAAAGATATAAAATTTCCAAAAGCACAAGCCAAAGGTTTCTGAGAATAATAACAGAAAAGCTGGACCCAGTACACCGAAAAATCACCGAAGCTAGCACAGGATTAGAAGTCAAAGAAGTAGCCCACCTGTTAACTGCTACAATAAAAGAATGCTGTGATAACTCCTTCAGAACTAAAGAAGAAAGATCCAAAAGCAAAGTAAACTGGAGGACATTAGACCTTAGAACGGAAGGGAGCAAAACAAAAGCACTCCAAAGAAAAATGAAAAGTGCACAAACAGCTGAAGAAAAACAAATAGCATATCTCAAATTCGCCAAACAAAAGGCGAGTTATAAAAGACTTATAATGGAAAGTAAAATTAATTGTTGGCGAAAATTCTGTACTCAAAATAGTGATCTTATTTACAGAATCTGCACCAAGAAAATGTGCAAATCGTCTCAACTAAAACTCCCTCACCCAACAAAAAAAACTTCCCCAATAATGAGAACGTAACAATTAAAACACTTAACGATATACTAGATGCAGTACTTTTAAAAGGTAACCCAGAAGAGGACACTCCAGAACAGAAGAAAATAAGGAATGATACCACTCTTCCAAGTACGTAAAATGACCCACTATACACAGAAAAGGAGATCAATTCCATTATAAAGAAACTACCAAAGAGAAAGGCGCAAGGACCCGATGTCTCATGTAACAAAATGTATCAATTTGTAAGCAAAACGTATCCCTGCATAATAAAGGACCTATTTAACAAATGAAAGCAATTGAGAGTTTTTTCAGGCGTCCTTTAAGTAGGTCAGGTTATCCTCTTCAGTAAAAAAGATAAAGACCCTGAAAGTCCAGGGGCATACCGCCCTATCAATCTCCTTCCAGCACTGGGAAAGATTTTCGAAAGGCCCATAGCTGGAAGATTAAGTCACCATATTCATAACAAGAGTATCAGCAACAATCAGTACGGCTTCTTGCCAAACAGATGTACAATACAAGGTATAGATGTGACAATAGAGGAAATCCAGAAAAACAAACCCAATAATTTACACTCTTCCCTTATCTGCCTGGATTTAAGAAAAGCATTCGACTCCCTGTGGTGGCCTGCAGTCAAACAGGCACTAAGAGATATCAAATGTTCCCAAAATATCTACAGTATCCTTGAAGACTTCCTCAATAACAGAAAAACATAATCCTACACAATAATAGATTAGTAGAAAGGACACAACAACGCGGCTGCCCACAAGGATCATGCCTAAGTGCTGATCTTTGGAACTTAACATTTAACAAGATCACTTCTCATGTATGGCCCTAGCATACCAAAGCCACAGCTTTTGCCGACGACGCCGCGTTTGTCATCAGCGGAAGAACAACGGAAATCATGATAAAAAATGTTAATGAAAGCCTCGACGTCTTCAACAAACTTTGTCAGAAGCAAAAACTTTCACTGTCGACAGAAAAATCTCACGCAGTAATTATCAATGAACCAGGACAATCGATTACAAAAACTCCAAAATTCACCATCAATAGAGAAAGGGTAAAAGTAGTCAAACAGACGAAATTTCTTGGTATCATTATCGACCACAAATTAAATTGGATACCCCATCTATAACACATTCAAGACAAAACTGCAACTATCGCCAAAAACTTCAGAAGAATGCAGGGATTCAACTGGGGTTGAGCCCTCATCTGCATAAAATTATATTCAATGCTGAAATTGAAAAAATTGCTCTTTACGGTTGCGCAATTTGGACTTTCCGTCTAAATACAAGAAAAATTTTAAAAACCTTCAGGCGATTCAAAGGCCATTTCTGCTTACTATTTCAAGGAGCTACAGAACAACTTAAAATGCATAAAATTATATTCAATATAATATTCAATATGTATGCGCTTATAAAACTCCTCCCCTTTTTCCTTACAACGGGAAAAATCACAACCACAGATAGAATCATCCAAATAAAGAAAGACTCCACAATAGAAGACATCCAATTCGAAACCAAGAACTATGAGCAACCGGAACACACGAAATTCATCCCACCATAGAACCAAATATTCGTCTTAAATTCCATCACAACGGCAACATCGAAGAAATACTAAACACGGAAATATTTACAGATGGCTTAAAAATGAAGAAGGAGTTGAATGTGCCGTAGTAATAGATCAAATGCATCAACATCCAAAAATTCTCAAAAATCATCTAAATAGCAATAACACAGTTTTTTAAGCAGAAGCGCTGGCCATCCAAACAGCAATTACCTATAGCATCAGTAATAATTTACCTGCAGTGAAAATCAAAACAGATTCCTTAACAAGCACACACTCAGTTGCAAACAAAGCACACAAATCACCTATTATCAGACAAATAATCACCTTTTCGTTAAGAAACCATAATTCAAAAATTATTATTGAATGGCTGAAAGCACATGCAAGGATCTTAGGGAATGAGGAAGCCGACAAATATGCTAAAGAAGCAGCAAGCAATCAAAACTCTATTCCAAAAACCATCCCATTCCCTAAATCCCAAATTAAAAAATCATTAAACGAGATAATGATTAAAAGGTGGGAATACTGGTGGCAAAACGCACAACAAGGCATAAGAGCCTTTAGATTTATCCCAAGCACCAAAGAGAAGAACAATAGCATTAACCCTTACATAAATTGGTACATTACTGGACATGGACCCTTCCCTGCATATTTCTATGAAAGAAACATCTCTGAAAGTGACACATGTGTATGTGGAGATAGAGATGATTCAGAGCACCAAATTTTTTATTGTCCCTTAACGGAGGAACTGCATCTTAAAAAACCAACTCAGTACTTGGATCCGTTTCTGAGATATGCAACAGCAAATAAGCACTTTCGAATAAAAATACAAAAAATAATCGAGTTCTTAGCAGCAAAAGGACAAGAGTTATGTGCTCCCACGTAACACAATCCCTCCCAGTTCTTCCCACGACTAGTTATGCTATAACTAGCGAAATGTACGATAGCGCAAATGGTCCACAGAACTTTGTATGTAATAATTAAGTACTTGTTCTATCATAATATAAACTAAAAATTCAAAATAATGTTACTGCACTACAGCATGCATATTCATAACAGTGATATGTTAAATAGAATTAAAGTAGTAGAATTTTTATAATATGGACTTTGGCAAACTATGAGATTGCAACAAAACGGAATTTTATGTAATATGCTATACACTGGTGTGCAAAAATTAAGGACGAAGTCGAAAAATTAGCATATCAGTTGAACGAAGAGGAGAGCGGACAGAAAGACCAATCAGGAGATTAAGTAAGGTGATGTACGGTAGCACATGCGCAGATATGCAGACGTAATGGGGGAGTGTCTGAGTAGTATAAAGCATGTTGTCGGTGTAAGATCAGTATTTCTGGCAAAGAGATTGCACGCCGTATAGCAGTTAAAATCACACCGAGTTGCTGCCTCAGCGAGAAATGGCGAATAATCAATCTGTTAGACGACATCTGGATGCTTTTACCCGAGATCGAATCATTGGGAAGTTGGAGGAACGCCGCAGTGTGACAAGTGTGGCTGCAGAGTTCGGAATTGTTCACAGCATCGTTTCAATACTACCGGAAAACACAACGATCAATTCTGAACTGTAATGTCATCAGCTGGACAAACTGAATGAATCACTTAAACAAACGCGGCCAGATCTGATGAATAGAAAAGGTGTAGTGTTTCACCAAGATAATGCGAGACCTCATCCAAGTTTGGCAGTTCGCCAAAATCTTTTACAGCTTGGTTAGGATACACTGCCACACCCACCATATTTTTCAGATCTGGCATCTTCTGATTATTATTTCCTCCAGTCTCTACATTTTAGACGGTACAATCTTTACTTCAAATGAGGAGGTCAAAACTCACCTGGATCAGATTTTTGCCAACAAAGAAAAAACAATTATGAGCATGAAATCATACTACTGCCAGAAAGATGGCAAAAGTTATTGGACGAGAATGAACAATCTGTAATTCACTAAAATATATATTCGCTATGAGAAAATCTTCTTCCATTTTCATAAAAAAAGAGCGAAATTACTTTCTGAACAACTTAATATATATCAGTATCCTATAAAATTCGTGTGTCCTATAATATATCAATATCCTATAATATATCGTATGAAAAATTGTAGCTTATAAATTTGAATCAATCAGCTTTTAAAATGTGAGAATAGCTCAGTTAGAAGGTGAGATTGAGGCAAAAACTCTCCTAACAGATCATGGCGACAATTTTGATAAAATTGGGGAAACAAGAGCTCTTGCCAACATGGCGACTTTCTAGAAAGCGCCATTTTGAATTTTTTCTGAAGTTTCCAAAAGGCCATGAGCAGTTGCGTCGAGTTATGTGTACTGCCGTAGCAAGTACATATACTAAAATATGGAAGGCTTCAGGATTTTGCGCTTCAGTTACTATAGAAGCTGAATTCAGTTCAAAGTGTTGGCTGAGAGAATCGTGTTTTAGAATTGTGTTTCAGATTTTAGTCTGTGAGTGATATCGGTAATCTACAGCATTTCTCGTATACTTTGTCTCTGTCGGTCTCCTTCAGCTGTTCACAGCTGTTTATTTTGCTGTGATCCACTGCGTATTGCAATAAATTTTAAATTCCTTCCTGTTCATCTAACGCAGTTATTGAACAGATCTACACGAACCTGTTGCTCTCAACAATAATTGAATAATCACAATAGTAAGTAGTGGTAATGTTTGATATATGAATGCTTTATCTTCTCAAACGAGGGGTTGATTTTGAATCCATATTAGCAGCAATGTTACAAAAGCTTTTTTTAGTGCAAATTCGAATTCAAACCCTTTAACTTTTTCACCAATAAATTCTATTATTTAGAAACTACCTTTAAATAATTATCACGCCGGGTAGATTTCGAGTCAAACCTAGTCAGCTTTAACTTAAGGTGCTAGTCCAGCACTACTCTTTAGACTTGAATTTATTGTGTAACGATTCTCAAGTTCCACCGCAAGTTGTTACACCGATAACTTGCGGTGGAACGCTTATTGTGAAGTACCGAATACTTGCCCTTCTCTTTATAGTTGATAATAATAAAGGATTATTTTCACCCCTTTTCTGTGTGGTATTATTTCATGTCTGTGCGAGAAGTCTCCAGGTAGATTCCTGAGTAGAATCTAGTAGAGTTTATGTGGCCAAAGAGAGTAAGATCCTTTAGTGTAACATTGGTTACAAAGGCACATTTATTAATCGACAATTGCTAGTTAGGTACCTATTTGGAACGCCATCGGTTATTTAACTAGAACACCAAGAACGTTTCCCAGAGTGCACCAAAAGGGGCGACTGATATTACAGTTACAAGAAGGCTTAAAGAGAACAACAAATATCTGTGCCGTCTCTGGGATTCAAACACAATTCTGAAGACACAGCTGGCTACACTAACTACATACCTACAAACATGGGTAGAACCTCTGCGCGATGACATTGTAGGCAAAGAACAGCAAAGCGATCTCTCCACTTTTCCTATAATCTGTTACTTTAGACACTTTAAGTTAATTTTCTACCAAATCATGTCTCATAAACATAGTAACGAGAACGATTGTTACGGAAAAAAGATCAAGTTCTCGAATTTGCTAAAAAACCCTCTGTGCACCAATGACAACCCTTTTTACGATCGTAAATGAGGGGAAGGTCTATGGCTCTGAAGTGCCGATTTTAAAGTAAGAGACTATAGACTGTGGGGTTATTTTTGTAAAGCGTGTACACGGTTATTATGGAATTCATGGTCCAATGATAACCTGAAGATCGCTTGGGATGTTCATAGCAGTCAAATTGTTAATAACTATATCATTACTTATATAAATAAAGACTGGTCATATTCTAAATTAAAAATAACGTCTTGTTTTAGAATGTTTATCTTAAATAGAAAATACACGTAATGCTAAAATGCTTCATAATCAAATTTGTTTTATGAAACATTTTCTCATTTCAAACATACGTAATATATAGGAGAAGGTAAAGATAATTTTTTTTCATGTCAAAGAAATATATTCTTTACAGAAATTTCTGTAAAGGAAGTTTTCTTCTAAGGATAATTCGGCCCAGGATTCGAAGTCATAATAAGCATGAGCATAAATTTAGGAAACAGCCTTTAAGAAAACCGGGTCACACATTAAAATAAGTAAGATAATATTCGTTAATCAAAATAATAACATTAATTTGTAATGGTTCTTCATTTTAATTATGTCCTACTTTTCATCCTAAAAATAATAACTGCTTATTATAACTCTTTTGAAACTGTAACATTTCAAAATTAATTTATGTTTTATGATTCTTGATTAATGACAGTGACTCGAATACCTACATCAGGCTTCAGCGAAAAATAAGTTAGTTAAAGTTATTACTAACCAATAGGGATTGCCTGTAAACTGAAGTTAAATCACTCTGAACCAAAAGTTCATCTTAAGCATGTCACATTCACGCTTTGACTTCGCTACTCTTAAGTTGTTGCTTCATTCATGACGTTGCTCCATTCTTCAGATGTACTTAAAAAATGTAGAAGTTACAGATATAGTTCTCATACAGTTTCATTTTGCTGATATAGTTTCATTTAAATTTATTCCCTCGAATTTCATTTCATTCAGATGTATTTCTTATCCAATTAATTCAGTTGTCACTTCGTGGCAAAGCAAAAATAAATAAAAACTCAAAATATCTTCATGGTCCCATTAGTCAAAAGGACACTGAATTTGGTGCACAAACTGACTTAATTTATTGTTCAACTCGCCACTAGCAATACCGTCTTAATTCCCCTTCTCCATTCTAAAAATAGTAATACCTTTTCCTACACTGCTAATGACGTAGTTAACTCGGAATTTGAACTCAAAATTTCCAAAACTTAAACTTCCTCTTATTAAAGAATTTAAATCGAAACCTCTCTCCTAATAAGGTACCATAATGGATAACTGCGCACTTTTCCATCTAACTCCGTTCCCGTTCAGACGCTCTTTAGCTGCTCTCTTCCTATCGCAACAGCATAAAAAATGTTCTTGAATAGGCGCGATTAGAGTGCCAAGTAAACTGTAGCTGCAAATGTCAATTGAAATAAAGATGGATATTTAAAGTACCTCCACTGCCATGTTTGCTGTTCGTTACGGATTCAACATTCTGCGTTCGACACCATCAACATTTGCTACGTCTCTTTCATCATATATATATACGTTTGGTGTGGCCGATTGCAACCAAAAAGGGAGGTGCACAACTACATGTTATAGCAGTCACATATGCAAAATTTCAGCTTTCTAAGGCTACTCGTTCTTAAGTTAGGCGAGATACACCATACGTACGTACAGATGTCACGAAAATATATCTTCTGAATCCGTTTTAAATCAATTTTACAATCCGTTTTGGAAAAAAGCAAAAGGTGTCCATTATGTTCGTACACACAGATCTCACGCAAAAGCATCGTTTAAATGGATTCAAGCGTAGTCAAAATAGATATTTTCTTTGAAATATGATAATCGAAATATTTGGTGTTTTTTACTTCCTTGTGCGA
The DNA here is from genome assembly GCA_000611955.2 of Stegodyphus mimosarum. Classification (NCBI taxonomy): domain Eukaryota; kingdom Metazoa; phylum Arthropoda; class Arachnida; order Araneae; family Eresidae; genus Stegodyphus; species Stegodyphus mimosarum. The sequence goes on from KK122249.1 coordinate 22,861, forward strand.
TATACTTCGTACAAGAAGGTAAAAATATTTGTCAACAAGAACAAACCTATATTAAAATCGGCATGTTTTCTAACATCTTTAATGTAATTACTTCTTTATGCATCTCCAAGTCAGCGAGTTCTAAACTATTACATTTGTATATCATAGTGACTAAAGCTTAAAATTTTTTTTAATATTATGTACTATAAATTTAATACTACTAATTAATTTGATACTCCTATTTAATACTACTAATTTCAAAAATGTTTTCTAAATGACATAAAAATGACAAAAAAAAAATACTTCCTTTTAAATCTTTCCTACTAAAATAGTATTGATTATATATCTTGGCATGTGGCTCAGTGTAATTTTAATTTATTAGATTCAATTTAATCAATTTTGGGGGTTGGCAACTCGTTAACCTAAAAAGTAATTTGAAACATTTTGAACAAAATATGATTCTAATGTATGCTTTATACTAACTATTAGTCTACGCATTTTGAAAATTCTCAAGAGATATACAAAATATACATTATTTTTAAAATTTGATAAACTTTCGTATTTTTCGAGAAATAATATTTGTTTATTCCTATCCCAGCTGCATAATAGTTTTTATTCAAAAAGTACAAAAATAAAAATGTATTTGTCTTATGTAACTTATCCATTATAGGCAGGATGAAAAACTTAAAGCTGTCACAAAAATTTGCTCTTTTTCTTTGATGACGTATTTCTGGTGGGAGTGCTGAATAACGCTTTGGGGGGGAATGAAGTGGAGGGCGAGCATGACAATGGACTCGTCCTATTCCATGTCAGCCTTATATTTGGAAAGAAATAACATGGAAAGTGAAAAAAACTCCCAAGTCTGTTTCAGCTGGAATGCCATAAAATACAGATGCCAGAAATAACACTGCCCCACTCGATGTGGAAACACGCCCAACAAATTTTCTGAGAATAAAAAGGAAAGATTTAAATATTTACTAAAAAAACTGCATAAATACGATACATGAAGGCCATCATTTCGATATGCTACTTTTATGAGTCGCTGAAAGAAACAAATCCGGATTGAACATTAGACGATGTGAAACTTAAAGAAAGCTTAAATTATGCTATTATACAACAGATTAGACTATGAAAAATATGATATCTTTACCATAAGCTAATACTGTAATCGTGAAAATAGTTCACTTATAAATGACTAAGACTAAAACGTTCACTCCACTGATAAAATGACATACTTGGGATCATCTGCATCAACATGTATTTCAAAAGTTATGATGCAAGGGAAAAACTGAGAATCGCCATATGAAGTATTCAAGCTTAAGTTTATGTTGTTATACAGCAGATTAGACTTTGAAAAATCTGTCTTCTTTACCATGAGCTAATCATGTAATCGTGAAAATTGTTTACTTTGATAAAATGGGATACTTAGGATCTTCTGAATCAACACATATTACAAAACTTACAGACATGCACAGGCCAAATACTGAGAAACCCCATGTGAAGTATTCAATCGAAACTTAAATAATTGAAAATATTTTCGAAAGCAGCTTGTCAGAAAAGAATACAGCCAAACTGAAAAATTCTTGATTTTTTTTTTCTCTTTCGAATACTTATTGCAAAACAGTTGCATTAATTGTCAAATTTTCTACAGCAAATTATTTTTAAAGAAAATTAAGGGTACTTTTTTTACCACGGGCCGCCATCATGAAGTGGTCAAGATTGCTAAGTATTAGTAGTTTGATCTGGATTCAGTTCCAAGCGAATAAGCTAACTGCTTGGATGTTTCCGTGAACTTCTTTATGTGTAGAGTAAATATGAGCAAGTTTCTCTTAAGAAACTCTTCACAGAGACATTCCTTCCCTTGAGTAGATAGACTTCGTGTGCTTTGCAGTATTCTAATTAAAAAAAGGAACGCATGGCCACGATGAAGACGAAGTTAGACGGGTGTTCAAGAGTTCATTAGCTATGCGATCAGTGCTCATATTCACATGTCGAAAGATCTCAAATTTGATTATTGGCAATTGGAAAATCATTAAAATGGCGCTCGATTTCAAAATTATCCTCAAAAATATCGTCCGCTAGAGGCCAACTAGTAAAAGATATATATTCTTGGCAATTACTTTCAAAAAATTGCTGGTAAGAGAAGAACGGTAGTAGAGACTCTTGGATTCATCCCTCCGGGTGTTATCTATCAAAATTGGGACGAAGCTAAAAAAACTCGCACCACCATCTTTAATATGCTTAAGCCTTGGCCAATGTAGATCATAATCAAAGCGACGATTTTCACTTCTAGTTGCGATTTCTTTGAAAAATCGGGGTTGATTCCTTCCATTTGGATCACAACTGTACATGTAGAAATCCTATCTTTTTTCTCTTCTGCAGTCAGCATAAGAGAGAAGCTGAGAACACATTTTTTCTTTTTTGAAGATCTTCCACCGCAGTTTTGTGATCAGTGTCTGATGTTAAGATCATCAGCTATAATTCGAAGAGACGAATGACGATTTTTTAGCGACAGCTGTCGAACTATTTCATGTTTTTGACCGTTTGAGACCGCGAAACTGTTCAGTTATCAACATGAAGCGTGTTAATGTGTATTGACACAACTCATAAGCTTTGGAAAACATTTCAAGTGCTTTCGCCATTGTTTTGGCCACTTTATAGCAAGCCGTCTTTGCTCAGCTTTCGAATTCATGAAAGCAGAGGTTCACTGGTTCAAAGCAAATGATTAAGTGCACAGAAAGTTCTGTCCGAGCATAAACGATATTTTAAGAAAAGCAAGCTGAGATACTAAAGTAATAAATGCTGCCAATTATCGTTTGGCAGGTTTGTTAAAATTTGTTAAAAAGTAGTCCTAAAACTTTGTAGATGTATTGCATACTTATAATACTTTATACTTCCTTTTACGAAGTAAAGGAAGTATTGTAATCCTAAAAATTTTCTGCTATCATATTTCAACGAAAATAACCATTTTGGCCGCTATCGAATACAATTTAACGATGTCTTTGCGTGATATCTGTACGTAAGACAGAATAAAGGCCTCTATTATTATATGTTGGTAAATCGTGCATTTTTGTCTTAAAAAGGATTGAATTATGTTGTTCTTATCTTCCGGTTAAAGTTACATATCTTTAGTTAATAATCTGCATGCAATAATTGTAGAATTATGAACAATTTAAATGTCGTTTAAGTGCGGCTAAGCCTAATTTTTTTACCATAGCCGCCATATTTGTTTACATATGAAACTTAGCAGAATAGTGAATTAAGTCACCTTCTGCCCCTTCAGTGTCTTTTTGCCGAGTGGGATCAAAAGTAAACTTTCAGTTTTGTGCATCGAAAAATCTGCGCACTAACCAGCAGACCGAATTGCTTGTTTTTGCATAGAAACTGTAATTTTAATTGTAAAAATAGTTTTTTAAGTGTTTTAGCTGTATTTAGTGTTTTATGTTTTCTATATTTCTGCTATATATATATTTTTGCTTTTCTATATATTTACCGTGAAATGAGAACGAACTAAATGACAACAATATCTCTAATGAAATTCAAGGAAATAAGTTTAAATAAAAATGCAGCAAAAAATGCGTATAATTTAATTTTTCATGCAAGAAAGTCATGTGGTGTACATATCAGATTTTTTTTTCAAATTTTAAGCTAATTAGTGTATAAATTAATTATTTCTACTTTTAACTGTATTTTCTTTACGTGAATTCGCTTAGCGTGCATTACTTGGCGGATTAAAAAGTTTCCTTCTACAGTGTCCGTGGTATGCGAGGACACTTATACATGTTATACATGACCAAGATATCCGATTTCAGATTAGAAACGAGAGGAAATATAAGGGTAGCTGAACACTGGCAAGGAAAATGAGTTAAAAGCAGCTTCATTAGCAATAATTGGAGCAGTAATTTTATCATAAGAGACAAAAAAATTCGCATGAAGGTCAAGAGATGAGTAGCGAAAATTCACGAAACTTCTGTGGCCAGGGATGTACATTAACAATTTTGGAAAAAATTCCGCGATCAAACATTTGCTTCAATATTTCAGGCAGAAGGTAATTATCAAAAAGCGACAACGGAAATAACTAGGACGTAACTAAATTATCATTATGCTTTACCTTTTTAAATTAGTATTCACGTTTATAAATCCCTCAGAGTATGGAAACGTATTCAACACTGGTATAGCAAATCAAGATTATCATTTAATTGGGCAGTGTTTTTTATACTATTGTAGGTACACAATTTTCTTTACGTTAATTATCTTAATTTAAGGAGCACACTTTTTAAATAAGGAGCTTGTGATATCGGAATTATTTTAAAACACATTAATTTTATATACCTTGGGGAAGCAACATTTTCTCCTATTCCTGGAATTCAGCTTTTTCTGTTCTAGTAATACAAAGTTCTCATTTGGATTTTAGAATAGGGTTATCTTGCACTATATTTTTGCAGAAGCTCTAACTAAAAATGACATAAATATTATTTAAATATAAAATAATCTAATAATTGTAATATAAATTTAAAAAATTAAAAAAATAATATAAAGAATCGGAACTTGCAGATTTATTTTATATTTGAAAAACCTTAGAAACCTCTTAAAATTCGTGAAGATAATTGCCGAAATTCGCTCCACGATATAGTAATTGGCATTTTGTTATTAATTTCACAAGGAACATCTTCTTATATAGCACAAAGTATCACAGAGCTTGAACAGTCAAACAGGAACTGAAATTTAAAGGTACAGAATTCAAGCAAAATTAATAAACGAAAAAAATACACGAAAAGAAAGGGGAAGGTGCATACTCAAAGTTTAGAACTGTTAATACATTTTCTCACAGCAGATCATTTCAAACAAAAGTCTATATTTATTTCCTGAAAGAAATAAAATTTTCCAAATTATACTTTTTTTTTCAGTTTATTGACTACAACGCTCTGCATTCAGAAATGTTTCTCCCAATTTTTTAATTCCTTTTACGAAGTATTGTGACCGAAAAAAATTTCGGGTATCATATTTCTACGGAAATATCCATAATTATTGTTCCAAAATCTATTCTGACCTTCTTTTTTTTTTGGTGGCGTTTGTACGTAGCGGTAGAATAAAGCACTGTTTTTTCCAAAACGAATTATAAAATGGAATTAAAAAGGGGCGTTTTCGTGACGTCTGTACGTATATACGAACGTGTGTGTGTATGTATCTCTCGCATAACTCAAAAATGATTAACCGTACGACGCCGAAATTTTGTATATGGGACTACTATAACATCTAGTTATCGACCCTATTTCTTATTACAATCGGCAATACCAAAAGTATTTATATGTGTATATATATATATATAAGACTTAAGTAAACAACGTAATAATTAACAATAAATTGCCTAATACTCGCTCTAAAGCTGCAAAGTAATAAAATAATAATTTATTTTCTAGTAGCTTATTGAATCTATTATCTCTTTGTTCCCCCTTGAAAAGTCAACTAATTTCCGGTCAATGGAGATAATTACTTAGTTTGTTGGTTGCACTTTAGCTTTTAATTATTCCTTTTAGTTATTCCATTCTAATCATTCAATTTTAAAATATGCTAATGAGAAAATTCATTTCAATAGAATTCTAACTTAACTACACGATAATTCGTCACCATCAGAATTTAACAATTGCCTCCCTGTCTCTCCACTCGCCCTTTAATTAAGGGAAGAATGTAAGGCATTTTCTACTCCCTCACTGCGTGTCTTCGTGACGTAACTGGGAAGCACGCCTGTTAGCAATCGGAAAGTCCGGAGTTCGAATCCCGTCGAGGGCAGTGAACACTTTTCCCGTCTCCTTCTCCTGCTCCGAAATTAGTATGAGCATGTTACTATTTTTAGAATAACAAATTTAACTATTAAATTTATTATTTTAACTATTTAAATTTAATTAAATTTTATATTTAAAAGGAATAAGCAAATTTAAAATCAGTCTTAGGATCTATTACAAATTAAAGTTAGAATTTTATCTGACATATTTTTTTTTACATTTATACATAAATTCTATATAGGTAAGATAGTGAAACCAAATCCTGAAATTTAAAAGTATATTCAACGAAAGTTACATTTCGATCTGTTACTTAGATTATTATTTTTATTAAAAAATACCTACAAATAAATCGGTGTTAATTTATCCCCAAAACAGAAATTCTACGTAATAAAGAAGGGTAGATGGAACTAAGCAGCGATCAAAATCGCGCATGACAGTCACCCTTAGTTCTACTTGGTATAGTAAAGAGGTGCTATTCATATACCCCTACACTCATTCGTAATATGAGAACACTGATAAGATACATGAGGAGAAAAGAACGCTGACCTTTTACGGTGGCCTGAGAATATGAAATTTCCGCTACTGTCTTTCAGTGTGTTATTTAGGCATACATTTTTGGCAACAGATACTGGTAACCAGCTGTATATTGTCTGCAGTACAAAGTTTTAAATTCTTTGCTTTTAATTTAAACATTTTACATGCATTCATTAACAGAATGACGTATCTCTTACATAATTCGGTCATATAAGCCTTTCATTTAATTTATTTTATGCATTACATGTAATGTTTTAATTGCATACGATTAAAAAATTAGCAGAATGCAAGAAAAATCTCAAATGAGTAAAATTTATTTGCATGTTTTAGGTATATAAATATGTATGTGGCGGGAATATGTAAAAAATTAAACACCATTTATATTAGTAAATCGTGTTATAGTTATTACGCTAAATATTTTCCCATTTTTATACATGAGTCACACTGCAATTAATTAAATTATATTGTTACTATTTTGAGATAGGCTAAGAATTAAAATTACAGTTACTACTATAATAATGTTGCTCCAAACGGCCGAAAATTAACAGTTTAATACATTCGTACAGAATAATCAATACCCATAAATCGTTTAACCGCCTCATGGCCTAGAACGTGACGGGGGGTGCATCACTGGGAAAGATAGAACTACACGTTTGAGAAGGAAGAAGTTCCATCCTAATTTCGATGGTCCAAAAGATGCGTCCGAGGATCTCCCACCCTTCTTTCCTTACCACCAACTTCTCAAGAAGACTTTTGGCTCTCATTATTTTAAGTACCTTACGTTGCAGAGACAATATACATACACGCATTCAAACTTTCTCAGGGATTCGAGCTTGGACCCTTCGATACGGCAATACGCATAGAAAAAAAGAAAATTTTATTAAAATCATTTTCAGTAGAAGCATTAACTATTTTATATCGCATCTTATAATTTGATTTTAAAACACTATCTCAAATACTGTTGTTATTATTCGAAATTAATATGAAGAAATATATAGGAAAATTTCTAGTGGTTTCTAATTTAATTTGCGTTTATCATGTCTCGAAGCGCGACTTAGAATGCATTAGATTTATATATAGCGTTATTGAGACATAGGTATTTTGACACAAAATCAGGTTTTTCCTGAAATTAAATACTGATTTTTTTTCCAGATTTCGATTATACGACTCAAATTATGCTTAAACATACAATTTTATAAAATTTGATGAGAAACTTATTCAGAAATTTAAAAATTTATGTTGGCACACCTTTTCAGATTGCGCCAAGAATAATTCACCTGGCGAAATTCTTAACTTATGGTAACCTATTTTCCTTTCCCTTTCATTGTGCACCAACGGGAAAAAAAGGTACATTGATCATTCGTTCAAATAATTTTAACAAATTGCGTAAAATACATTTGGCGTTATTTTGCTTATAACATACAAGCCTAATTTCGAAACGCCCCAATATATAAATTCACGTATATCTTGGGAAATCTTGAACAAAAAATTCTAATTTTTTCCAGATATGCCTAGAAATGCATTTATTTTTAGATGATAATAAAAATTTTATAATTAAATATTAAAAATATTAAATTTAACGTAT
>KK122249.1:35805-55170 GCA_000611955.2 Stegodyphus mimosarum
TCCAAACACAGCCATTGTTGTTTCCAGCTGCTGTCGGCTGTTGGCGAGATTCCGCTTAATGAAGGGTGACTCCGTTTGCCTAATCGACTTTTCTTCAGGCGCAACACAGCAATGAAACTCATGCAGTTCGTTCGGTATTGATATGGTAGCTGGTAGTATTCCAGGCTATTCAAATTTGCGCTTGAATAAAGCACTTAAAAGTCTGCAGAAATTAGTAGTTGAATTTCAAAAGTAATTATAAAAATTTCATTGTTTATAGAATTTATAAAAGAAATTTGAAATCCCCAAATTCAATGGTTTAAATATTAGTGTATTGAAGTAAGTAATTGACAAGATAAAATGTGCATTTTCGAACAGTGATTACATAAGTTCATTCGAATTAATACTATTACTAATAATAAAGGAATATAATTTTTTACTATTTAATAGTTTATTTTGGCATAAAAAAACACAAATAAGCCAACAGTCAATTTTTTTTAAATATCTACGATTTACACCATTAATGTAAATGCAAAACCATCATAGATTTATCTTCTTCAACTGCTATCATAAATACATTTATCAGTTAAAAAAAATCTGTAAGCTTTCATATTTTATATTACGCCCAAGTGGGCGTTTTTTTAACGTTTTCCGTGTTACCTTCATTTATTAAATATCATGTCCTTCGCACTTAAACTATAAAATTAAATTCAACAGCAATATCCTAAAATAATTTTTAAATGAGCATATCTTTAGAATTTCCGATACACAGCTTCACGCGCTGGAGATAAAAATGTTTTTTTTTCGTACAGTGTTGCCACTGCTCGCTTTGAAATCGTTGAGTTTCTTAATAAAAAATTCTTTAAAGTATTACAAAATATGAAATCGATAGTAAAACAATTTCCAAATTTGGGCTTCCAGTTGCCCATATTCGGAGGAGGGTTACATTATTCAGAATTGGATGGCTCTAGGTACCATTGTTTTATCACAATGCGAGAAACAATCATACATTTATGCAGATTCTTCATTATCTAATTTCTTTAAATATAACACAGGGCAATAATATTTGATGGCAACAGTTGAAAAGTGGTACGGACATTTACAGTGAATCGACGCAAAATGCCAAAACGAAATTAATAGCCCTTCTGAGCTAACGCTCCTTTGGGTTAATTAGTCACCTGTAGTGAAATTTTTATAAATATAAAACTGATTCATGGTTTAGCTTATTAAATTAAAATAGTCAGTCTTATTTCTTTTTCTAAAACATATGCCATTTTAGCGACAGTAAATATCAAAAGCTGGCGAAATGTGTATTTTATAATGCATTTTTAGAAAAGATTTTGCTCTCATGCACAATGGATTTTGACCAAAGACGTAAAAAATTATATTCGATATGCATTCGATTCATAATCAGTTAATATAAATCTTAAATTTCTGAAAGCCATAGAGATTTTCTTTTTAAGAGTAAGAATTAAAATTTCACCGTTTTTTAATTTCTGAATTTATTATCAAGCGATTAGAATGATAAGTTCTTTTTTAAGATAAATCATCTGATGTAAAGTAAAGTATCATAACGTAAATTAAGTACCGAATCTATACATGGTATTTTTTCAGGTATAGATTAAAGGATCACGATGCATTCGTGACGTAAATTAAGGTACCGAATCAATGTACAATATTTTTTCGAGTATAATTGTTTGGAATAAAACTGCGGAAAGTGCTTCACAAAGCGTCAACCCCAAAATACTCCAGCTATGAAGCTTAGTTCGCGTGTTTTTTCATATACTCTAGCTTTGTAAATTTTTGCTCCGCCTTGGGTTCAGAGCCTAATTTTAAATTAAAATTTCCTTAATGTTATGAAAAGTGATTCGTAAATTATGAAGAATTAAAGTAATAAATAATGTGTCTGAAAAATTTTTCCCCCAAATGACCGGACATTTCCTTCTCAAGCAATGTGTGAGTAATTAAAATAAAATAAAGTGCAAAAATAAATGTAGAGTAGTAGTAAGTTAATTAATAAATGTGTATGTAATTTTAATAATAATAATCTGTTTCATATAGTTTAAATTTTGTTAATTTCTTGCAAAATTTATTTTTCTCAAAGTTTCTTCCCTCCTCTCTCTTTTTTAAATATTGATAGCTTTAGCGCTGCACAGGCCCTCGCCCCGTATATAAGAAATTATCTACAAAGTATCTGTATTTTTAAAATTTTTATATTACAATATCTGCATTACAAGTGCATAAACTATTCCAGATATTTTTATAGTATTAACTAGAACGGTCATATTTAAAGGCAGTACGTGTCAGAAAGGACATTACTCAAGCAAGGAATTGAAATACACTGTTACGAATTTTGTACATTCGTAAATAATTTTAGTCAAATTATATGCAAAATTTAGTATCTTTTAAATAACGCAATATGAAATCCCTCAACAGACGAAGCTCTGCAGGAAAAATAAGATTATATGGGCAGGTCTATTTAACATTCAGGTAAGTAATTATCTCTCTAAATTGGCGAGATATCGTTCAAGCTGGCGATGGTTTCAGCGAGATATCGCCAAACTTCGCTCACTTGGCGACCATTTGGCGATAGTTTCGTCTCGTCCCTGTACAACTAATTGATACTGTGATTGAATAACAGTAATAGATCTCTATATTTAACTGTAACCGTATTCGGCAATTTTAACCGTATATGCCTTCCAGTCATTTCGAGAAACGGAAGGTACTAGCGGTTTCTCTTAGACCGAGGCGAAAACTATGTAAGACCGGAAAGAGCATCAGTTCCCAGTTTTTTTTTTCATTCAAAGCTGACTTCAGAGTATTGAGAAATCGCGCGAGCTTTGTTCTTTGCGCTTTGCATTGCGTTCTGCTGAACTTCATTAGTAGCTGGAAGTGATAACTACTGATTGTGCTTTGTTATACTGAGAAGAGCTGTACAAGTATTTTTGTAGAAAGTCCCAGAACTGTAAAGTGTTTCTTTCGGGAAAATTTTTTTTATCAATCTCTCATCGGTTCTGGGTGCAAACAGCTCATTACAAACCCGTACGCGTTTTGCCCTAAAAGACTATTAATTTCGTTCTGGCATTTTGCGTTGGTTCGCTTAACTGTCCGTATCTCTTTTCAAACTGTTGCCACTAAATATTATCACCCCGTGTTATATTTAAAGAAATTAAATAATGAAGAATCTGCATAAATGTATGTATGTTTCTCGCATTGCGATAAAACAGCGGTATATAAATCCAACAAATTTTGAATAACGTAATCTTCCTTCGAATATGGGCATCTAGAAGCCCAAATTTGGAATTTGGAATTCGATTGCATATTTTGTAACACTTTAACGATTTTTTTAATTAACAAACTCAACAATTTCAAAGCGTGCAATAGCAGCACCGTACGAAAAAAAAAAGCATTTTTATCTCCACCTCGCGAGACTGTGTTTCGGAAATTCTAAAGATATGCTCATTTTAAAATTATCTTGCGATATTGCTATTGAATTGAATTTTATGGTAATACACAAACCGTTAAATAAAACGTCCCTTTGAGCGTAATATAAAATCTGGAAACTTTCAGATTTTCTTTTATTTATTATTTTTTATAAAGTGTATTGACGTATCCTCAAGAGTATCACAAATTTTCTCTTCAAGAACACGCATATTTTAAATTTTTCACTAGCGAAAACATTTTCAGAGCCGTTTAAAGCAGAATATCAGATTTAAAATAAAATCGTTAAAATAGAACAATTGCAAAATAGGAATCAGTTTTAGTTTAATTTAATAAAAAATTATGAAAATGAATATTGGGCAAAATTTTTTCTGAAATTTACATTATTATGAAACGTGGAATTGCATGTATGCATCTTGTAATGTTACTCCTTTGGAAAAATTTCATCTTTTTACTCAGCAGTATGTAAGTTAAGTTCCTTCAAATGTAATGTAGGAGAAAACCACAGACCAGGTTTTATAAATCATCTAAAAGTAATAATCAGTAAAAAAAGAGAATAAGAATTAAAATTTATTCATTAACTTTTATTTGATATACTTTTCAGTGTAATGAAAAACAAAAAAATCTTCCCGTCTTCCTGGAATAATACAAAAGATTTAAGTTTTAAAATTCCATTTTAAATTTTACTATAAATTATAAACTGTGAAGATAAATTAAAAGGAAAATAAAATTTCAAATTTAACTACAAATTATAAATCGTGAATAGTGAGGGAAATAAAATTTCAGATTTCACTATAAATTATGAATCACCAACAGTGAGGTAAATCAAATTTTAAATTTTCCTATAAATTATGAATGGTGAACAGTGAAAGAAATAAATTTCAAATTTTACTATAAGTTATGAATTGTAAACAATAAGAGAAATAGAATTTTAGATTAAGGGATATAAAATTTCAAATTTTATTATAAATCGTGAATAGCGTGAAGGAAATAAAATTAAAAATTTTACTGCAAATTATGAACCATGAAGAGTGAGGGAAATAAAACTTCAAATTTTACTATAAATTATTGATCATAAATAATATGAGAAAATAAATTTCAAATTTTACTATAAATTATAAATGTTGACTAGTAAGAGAAAGAAACAGGCAAAAAGCTGAGGTAAGTAAATCAGTGTGCAAATCAAGGGGGGGAATCTGGAGCAGAGCCACGAGCAGCCGGTCTTCTGCTATGATGCCACGCTCTCTGCTGAAGTCATGTAACTATATAGAAAATGTGGGGGTTTCCTAATTGCTAAGCTTCTGCACCAGATGAAATTCCCAGGCAGAACACCCCGAAGTATGATATTCTTGAGAAATCGCTCATTTGGCGTCAAAATTGACGATATGCCATAGACAGAACGAGAACATTCTAGAATGCATTCTTTCAAGCGGTTTTCTCGGGAATATTCTCGAAGGTAGGTTAAAGCTATATATGTCCTGCCTGTACGGGAAGAAAGTAGTGTCTTGACTTCAGAGATTAGCCTGAGAACGATCGTTCGGTTTGAGAGCTCTACTTTAGTGCTTTGCTGTGAAGTTGTCTTCATCGTTATAGCCTGAAGGCTGTGTTGCTGATTGTTTCAGCGTGTCTGTCGTAGTTTTTCAGCCAGTGTAAACGTGTCTTTGGAACTGGCCTGTGTAATAGTGTTTCTCGCGAATAAATTGTGTTTTGATTCTTCACAAGTATTGTCATCAATTACTCCAAGTCCACGAACCCGTACAACACAACAATATTATAAGTATAACAAAATAAGCATGTTTTTATAAGTATGATTAAAGAAGCATTATATTATAAGTATGATAAAATTTTAAAAATGTAACGAATAACTTAAATTTTAATCCAAAAATTAGATCAATATCTCAATCTTTTTATTCCAATTATTCTACTATTCAGTGACTTTAAGGTTAGTTTCCTCTTGGAATCATAACTTCAGTTTTCCACTAAATATTTTAAGAGATCTTTCAATTTGAACATCCTGCGCATTATTCATTCTGGAGGTGAATGTGTTTAAACAGTGGTTTCTTGTCTTTTCAGCTGTTTAAAGGAGAAAGTACCCAGAGAAATAATTAAAGAAACGCACTGAATTCTGGTTTCGGTCTCATAAACGTCCTCCCTCCCTTACACCGTAAATCTTTGGAAGTAAAAGAGATAAACGCCAGAAATGGAGTCGTTACCTGATAAAGAAAAAGTATCAGAAGAAATAATTAAAGAAATGCATTAAATTTTGGTATCGGTCTCATAAACGTCCTCCTTAGTTACCCCGTAAATCGTTTCAGGTAAAAGATATAAACGTGAGAAATATCTTACTTTTATTTATTTCATTGCAAACATACCAAAGTGTAATTTCTCCTTTAGCGTTACTTTTATTTAATGTCAATATAGTAAAGTCAAATCAATTTATATTTGTTCTCGACTGTATCGGTAAAAGAAATCAGGCTTCGAGTGAATGAAGTTTTTCAAATTTATTTTATATATTTTAAATTTATACATTTCGAAATATTAAATTTATTTTTAATGCCTCTTTTAGGTTTGCTAAAATTGTTATCCTCCTTCACATTGCTTCTTTTTAGATAGGAAATTTATGAAGCACCAATCTTGGTACCATTTAAAATTTAAATTCGTTTCTATTGCAGCACTATCTCACAAATATTGTTTGGGAACCAAATACTTACATTCTAAAATCGTATTGCTCTTACTGAAATGTAAACAATGGCACTGCAACGGTAATACTACGTTTTCCCCGTATTAGCATTCTATACACCAGTGGTTCTCAAAATATGGGCCGTGACCTATTTATGGGTTAGGAGACAATTTTCGGTGGGTCAAGGAAAGTACTCTTGATTTCATTGTCTAATGATGTGAATTTGCCTGTACTTATGAGTTTATTTATAATTATGAATTAATTGTTAGTAATTATATATGTTAATTTACTTTTTTATTTCATTATCGTCTTCCAAGAATTACCATTTTTTTCCCTCCCTTTTTCTCCCTCCTGTCTCTCAGAGAAATTTTATGTATGTGAATCGCGAAAAATTACAACTAAATGCAACATGTATGCAGCTGCAAGTGCATGTGAGATCACATGCCTGTACGATCATTTGTTATTACATACGATATGTATGTGCTTACAAATGCGTGAAAAATTTCATCTTTTTACTCAGCAGTAAGTTAAGTTCCTTCAAATGTAATGTAGGAGAAAATCACAGACCAAGTTTTATAAATCATCTAAAAGTAATAATCAGTAAAAAAAGAAATAAGAATTAAAATTTATTCATTAACTTTTTATTTGATATACTTTTCAGTGTAACGAAAAACAAAAAAAAATCTTCCCGTCTTCCTGGAATAATACAAAAGATTTATGTTTTAAAATTCCATTATAAATTTTACTATAAATTATAAATTGTGAAAAGTGAGGAAAATAAAATTTCAAATTTAACTACAAATTATAAATCGTGAATAGTGAGGGAAATAAAGTTTCAGATTTTACTATAAATTACGTGCGATCACATGCGAATGATCGCAACGGTATGCATCTGAGTGAGGTTGAATTGCAAGTACGTACACGTGCATCTCAATGTTAAAAAGTTAGAGAAACATATCTAGATACGATTTTTCTTTATACATCACTAAACTTATTTTGTGAGTCTTATTATGCGTCTGAAATCTTCTGTATTATGCTATTCTACAGTGTACCACAATGTTGCGCATTATGTATGTCTGTATCTTAGAACTGTCAGCATTTGCTTCCTGAAATCTGAGCTGACTGTGTTGGCGAAATGCTTGTCCTGTATTATATTAGTAGCGATAAAATGGGAGTTATGCGTCACCTTTCATAAATCTAACATTTTGTTCCATTATAGACAATAACACAATTTTTTTAACATTTTAAATTGTTATAATTTCTCGAGTATTCAGGCATTTCTTTAAAATTTCGAATATACCTGTTATGTTCTCCGATCATAACTGATCATCATGATTTCATTTAACTTAATTCTACGCATAAATTTCCGTCCAGAACTTTAAAGATATAGTTTAATCATTTATACCTGAATGTGAGTATTTATTTCTCCTATATTTTTAAGGTCTTCGGATGTTTCTAACATCACGATTAGTTTTAAATCTCAATTACCTTTAAGCGTATTCATAATTTTCATTTATAATTTACAACCATATTTACTGTTTCATCCACTTATACCAAAATATTTCTTGCAACTTCTGATATGTAATATACATCATATTTCAATATTTCACGTTAATTGACAGGTCTTAGTCTTATACTCCCACTTATAGAAGTGTTTAAAATGAGGAAAATATTCATGTTGAGGCAATTGCAGATTAAAAAAAAAATAATTTTGGACAAATAACGAAATTTAATACGATCTCCCGGTTCCTATAGTTATATTTCGGAAAATTTTACACGCGATATGAAAAAAATAAAATTATAAGAAGTTTGATTACTGTACGAGAAAAATTAACCGGGATATTTATTTTTTTTTAATTTGCAATTTTTAATGTCATTTTCAACTTGCCTTGAGAGATCGATTAATTAAGATAGAAAAGTTCGAGGAAATAAGAGTAAATGTAAATTAAGTGCAGCAAAAAATGAGCGTAATTTAGTAATCCGGACAAAGAAGTGATGTGGTGTCCATATCAGGATTTTTTTTTTTTAAAGACTGAAAGGGTTTTAGTCTCGAAACGCGATTTTGCGTTATTTCACTTTTCATTTAAGTATGTTGCCATTCGGCAAAACGTAAGATACTTGTCTTCCAAACTAAATCCGTTTGCTACTGAAGACCAAATTAAGCTATTTAAAAGCAATGGATGCAGTTCTTAAGAATATTGCTTTTTTTCACCTTTTTTTCCGATTGATTTAAATGGAAATACGTTTAATTCATGATAGAGCTAATTAAAAACATTAAATCCCTTTATACAGTTATGTATTTTTTCGTTTGCCAAATATCCATAAGCTACATAACGTTCCCACAATTTTCTTCCTCTTTCCAGCATGCCTTGTTGGTGTAACGGTAGCACACTCGGCGCGTATTCGAGAGATAAAGGTTCAAGTCCCGGCGAGCGTACTGCACATTTCTCATGTCTCCTGCTTGAAACTAATGTCGCTACAATGTCTCTACAACTAACTTAATGTCTTTACAATGGCGCCCGAAGTAAAAGGTGCTGGTTAATAATTCATAACTACCAAGATTTGGCGATCAGGTTCCCTAATCGCCAGTTGCCCTTTAAAATGAGGATTATATAAGATATTTTCTCTCTCCTTCCAGCAGGCCTTCGTGATGAAACCTTAGCACACTCGGTGGCTATCGAGAGGTCTAGGCTCGAGTCTAGCGAGGGAATTGTTGATTTTTCATAGATATCGCGCGTATTTGGGAAGAAAGAATTGCTTAATCTCGCTACAGGCGAAACGTTAACGCTATCGATTTTTATGCGATGATTTCCACATTGTGCTACGCGCCCATTATTTGTTTTGTGAATAACAATCGTTTTAAGGAAGATGGGCGTTAACAAGGATTCCTTTCAATACATTAAGGTATTCTGAGAAATCAGAAATTAATATATAACATCCACCTCAGGTGGTTAATTTGCGACGGGCATGAAAGCGGAACATCAAAGCATGTCAAATTTATGTGTTGTTTGTTTAATGCTTCTAAGATGAAATCTGATTAGTCTTGCGAAAGGAGAGATCAGTTATGTTTATATTTTATGATGTAAAGAAAATAAATTACTGCCTTAAAAATATCCCCTTTAATATGAAAAAATTCTTACATCAAGAATTTCTGTTGGAAATGAGGCTTAGAAAACTTACGTTGCATATTTTAATACGAGACGATGTTAGTCGTGCCAAAACGTACGCCTCTTCTACGTAATATTTTCGAATGCGTTCGAATCTAAAAAAACTTACTTGACGTTTAAATTTACATGCGTCATTATTTTTGCTTAAATCATAACTTATGAGTAACCTGCAAGAAGATCTGTGATTACGTATATTAAAATGGCCCTAGACTGAGAAAAAAAAGGAGCAGTAAATCATAGAGGTGGGATGCAGCTTAAAAGTTTCTTGAATTCGAAACTTGAAAGATTCTCAAATCCCTCGTGTAGGAGCAATAAGAAGAGAAAAAAAAACTTTTATTAAACATAAAATAACATAATTTACCTAATATAAATATTTGCTTAGTATTAAATTAAAGCAAAATTTCCATTCAGTGTATTATGAAAAAAAAAATGTTTAAGAACATAATTTTTTTAAATACAATTATTAAGATATTCGAAATGTAATTTACATAATTAAAACCTTGTTAAAAATTACTATACATAATTAGAAATTACTACATAATTAAAAGTTTTGAATCTTGACGTTAATTTTTCAATATAATTAGTCATAATTGTTTGAAAAATAATTCCAATTTTGAGCCGAGAAAGCATTATTAGTCTCGAAACGGTGTTTTGCGGCGTACCACTATAAATATCTGTTCAGATTGATGGATGATTCACATTGTTGCCATCAAATGTTATCGGCCTGTATTATTTTTAAACAAATTAAATCATCAAGAATCTGCATGTATGTATGAATGATCCTTGCGTTGTGAAAAAACGACGGTACCTAGAGCCATCAAATTTTGAACAACTTAGTCCTCCTTCAAACAACGTGCACCTGGAAATCCGAATTTTGACTTTGTTTTATTATTTATTTTATGTTTTGTAAAACTTTAATGAATTTTTGATGAACAAATTCAGTGATTTGAAGTTTAACTCAACAATTTGAAGCGAGAAGTGGCAACTCATCTGTTCGAAATGAAACATTTATATCATGGAGGTTAGAATACCTATTGTAACCTCTATGACTTTATCTCCAGCGCGCGAGGCTGCTGCCATTCGGAAAAATGTAATCTTTTGTTAATCTTTTCAATCTAATATTTCAATTTTTCAATTAACAAACTCGCCTCTATGAAAGCGATGTGTTGCCGCGGCCAGAAATAAAATTCTTTTATCTTCCATGCGCGAGCTTTTTGCCAAAAAACGGTGCTAGCCGGAGATTTTCACGTACATTTCGATTTTTTACAAGGAAAGCAATTTACCGAAGAACTTGAACACATGTACTTCGAATTGCGGACGAATGTAAAGCACTTAACTATCAGATTATATACGACAATCGATGCAATATTTTCAAATCAAAGCTTGAGAACGGATGTGTACATGATCACTTGTAATTATCATTCTCCGTTATATGAGAGAATAAAATAGCGAGCAGGAGTTCGAACAAAAACAGGTGGATCAAATAAGATGCTAATCTTTAAATTTAATCTCCCATGTCTATATAGTGTGATATGTAACATTAGTCTAAATCTATATTCATCTAGTTATCCAATAAACTATTTTGCTATTTCAGACGAGTTATGTCTATTGATAATCAGCCCATTTCATTCCGATAATTTCGATTCATAATCTCTATTAATAAAATATCTGACGTGGACACCACATGACTTCTTGTGTGACCTATTAAAGTATACAAATTTTTTGCTGCACTTCATTTAAACGTGTTTCTTCGAATTTCATCACAGATGTATTTCTTATTCAATCAATTCAGTTCTCACTTCACTGAAGGCAGAAATACATAAAAAGTTCAGCAAAAAAATGAAACAAAATATCTTCATTAAAAATTGTAAAATACAGGAAAACCTAAAACACCAAATACAGATAAAAATAGTTAAACATTTTTACAATTAAAATTATAATTTCTACGCCAAAACAAGTAGTTTGGCCAGCAGGCAGAAAGACAAAATTTTCGGTGCACAAAGCTGACAGTTAATTTTTGGTCCCACTCGGCAAATGACGCTAAGTTGGTGCACCAGATGACTTAATTCACTATTCTACTAAGAGTTTCAAATGTAAACATATGACGGCCTCGTACCACTTTAACTTTTATATTGTTGGTAATTCTACAACGATTGCATTCAGATTAACTAAAGACATAACAATCTTAACCGGAACATAGGGACAACATAATTTAATTATTTTTAAAGCAAAAAAGGCGCAATTTACCAATGTATAAGAATAAAAAAACTTCGCTCACCGACCGGGGTAACACGGGTTGGTTTGG
Organism: Stegodyphus mimosarum; assembly: GCA_000611955.2. Lineage (NCBI taxonomy): Eukaryota > Metazoa > Arthropoda > Arachnida > Araneae > Eresidae > Stegodyphus > Stegodyphus mimosarum. The sequence goes on from KK122249.1 coordinate 47,378, forward strand.
TTTATTTAATTATGGTAAAGCACGCAACGGCTATCTTGACTAAGTGGAGGAATTCCTAAGGGAAACTGGCACACATACATGTTACACATGAGGAAAACCACGAAAATGCCTATGCAGCCATCCCGTTTGTCAGTAATCGAACCCACTTTAAAACAGTGTTCAGCGATTTTACTGCTCGGCCGCTGGTTGGCGTAAAAGAGTGGGAATACATGCATACTTTTGGAGTGGCCGATTGCAATGAAAAAGGCAGGTGCGGAACTGAATGTTGTAGCAGTCCCATATACAAAACTTCAACGTTCTACGGTTACTCGTTTTTGAATTATACGAGATAAATACGCACGTACGTACAGACTCGCGTACGTACAACGTATGTATAGCTGTCACAACTAAGATCTCTTTTGAATCCATTTTACATTCATTTTATAATTCGTTTTGGTTCCGTCCGTATTTACAGATGTCACGCAAACAAATCGTTCAAATAAATTCGAGAGCAACCAAAAGAGACAAACGTTTTCGTTAAAATTAAAACCCGAAATTTTCCGCGATTACAATGCTGCCTTTGAAAGGTATTTTCTCCCTCCTATCTGCATGCTGTGGTGTAACGGTTGCACACCCGGCGTGCATTGGAGAGGTCCAGGTTCAAGTCCCGGCGAGAACATTTCTCATTCTTCATGTACATCTGCTTCAAAAATACGTAATATCTTTACAGTGGCGCCCGAACTAAAAGGTGATGGATGATGATTCTTAACCACCAGGATTTTGTGATTGGGTCCCCTAATCCGCAGTCGCGCTTTAAAAGGGGGAGTATATAAGGTATTTTCTCCCTCCTTTCTGCATGCCTTCGTGGTGTAACGGTAGCCCACTCGGCGCGTATTCCAGAGGTCCAGGTTCGAGTCCCGGCGACGGCATTGCACATTTTTCTTGTCTCCTGCTTCATCATAACCTAATGACTCTACACCTTTACTTCGTACAAGGAAATAAAAAAACCTTTGGAAGATCGTTAAAATCTGAAACCGTTTCAAATCCCCCCCAAGACACACTTTACTTGTCTCCTTTCAAATCTGTGACTAGTAACTCTCAAATTATTTCAAGAAGAATTAAGGATGGATAACCAAATTGCCTGTAGAAAATAAAATTGAGCACCCTTTCTCCTTTTGTTTTAAATTTCATTTTAAATGAACATTTCTACTGCACGTCGAGAGAAATAATATTTCCGAAGCTTTGAAATAAAGAGTTTAACAGTTTTTTAAGATTCGACTGACGTAAAAGCAAGAAAATTCGAGTTTTCGAATCTTGTATCTTTCATTAGATCAGTGAGATTCGAGATCTCAAATGTCTCATCCTTCATTAACTGCCTGAGACCTTTTAAACTCTATAAGCATAAATTTCTATCACTTGCAGATATAAATATATAATTACAAAGAAGTATTTGTCTTTGTTCAATTATTAGTAAAACTAATAAATAGTGTGCAATAAATGTAGATGTAACTAAATGTAAAAATAAATTTTAGACGGCGATGTCAGAAGACACTGAAGAAAGAGGTGCATGACGAAGCTTTGTTGTAGCACGATTTGGATAGGTACTGAAATAATATAATTTGGGGCTGGAAGAGTGATGGTGGTAATTGTTTAAAGGCAAGCATGAGAAAAGGTAAAAATTATGATACATATGATAGCAGATTAAGAAGAGTAAAATTACATTTTGCAATTAATTTTTCAAAATAAGACAATAGTAATAAATCACACATCGTGTATACAGATACAGTCGTAAGAATCATACGATCCATTTTGAAGGATCCATTTTGAAATGACGTAATTCAGAAAGACTAATTATAAGCCTGTTTCTGCTTTTACGTTCGGAAGAAGGAAATTTAATCTCGGTTATAAATTAAAATTAGGATTAAAAAAAAAGAAAGCTTTCAGATTTTATATTAAGCCCAAACGGTCGTTTTTTTAACGTTTTGTGTGTTACCTTTATTTTTATTAAATATCATGTTCTTCGCATTTAAACCATAAAATTCGATTCAACAGAAAATCACCAAAAAAAGAACATATCTTTAGAATTTCCGATATAGAATCTCGCGCGCTGGAGATAAAAATGTATTTTTTTTTCGTACAGTGTTGCCATTGCTCGTTTTGAAATTATGGAGTTTCTTAATCAAAAACTCATAAATGCTTTTCAAAATATAAAATAGATAATAACATAAATTGCAAATTCCAAATTTGAGCTTCCAGATGCCCATATTCGGGTGTAGACGTATGTTATTCAAAATTGGATGGCTCTAGGTACAGTTGTTTCATCACAATGCGAGACACATATATACATTTATGCAGATTCTTCATTATTTAATTTCTTTAAATATAATACAGGGTTGTAATATTTGGTGGCAACAATTTAAAAAGTGATCCGCCGTTTATAGTGAATCAACGCAAAATGCCAAAACGAAATTAATAACCCTTCTGGGCAAATTGACCCTTTGGGCTAATAAATTAGAATATATGTGTATAAAACTTTCTCGCCAACGTGCATAAAAGTAATAAATTTTCTGATTAAGGGGGGAAGGAAACATTAGAAATAACAATGATATTTTTTTTGAAAGAACAGCTGTCGTTCCTTAAGTACTTCCTATCTGCAGAAACGACAGATGGATGAACAGATGTAATATGCATCTCCTTAACGCCCTAGTTTCTTAAGACCAAAAATAAGACGAAAATCCAGGGATTCATTTCTTTATATAGAAACTGTATCATTACACTAGAATTAAACATGTTAAATGTCTTTAGTTTCGGAGACATTACGTTTCTCTTTCCATACTGCGTATAGCTTATGTTTATTTTAATAATAGTGCATCATTATTACTGATAGTGTGATGCTATATTACCACTAATTAAGGAGATATTTTACCTGAATCGCTGAATCGTCTGCGAAAAACTGTTTTTTTTATTTGTTTAATTTCTTTGATACATCGTTTTAGATTTATTATAGTATTTGAATAGAACATGTGGCAACGATTCGATAATTCTTCGGATGATATAATTTTTGCTCACTCTGAGTTATAAAATGAATGAGGTGTAACGCTGTTACTTAACAGCGCTAGAGTGTCGCTGTGGTAAATAAATTTAGTGAATTTTAAAAAGTGCATTTATTTTATTGTGATTTATGCGCTGTCGACGAAGTAGATTTAATTCAGTTCAATAAGTTTAAATGAAATGCAGCAAAAAATGAAAAATGCGTATAATTTAATATTCTGTACAAGGAAGTCATGTGGTTTACACATCAGATTTTTTCTTTTTTTCGTATTTATGCATGCTCATTTTAACCAAGCACGTATATTCGAAACGTCGTAAAGTGAAAATAAACTAGATAAAACCTCATCAAATTCATCAATTTCATAGCCATCAAATGATATCCCTCATCAAATCACAAACTTTATAGGCATTGGATATCTCTTAACTGGTTTTAAAGAATCAATATTCCTTTTCAAAGATTCTTTTACCGTTAGCTTAATTTAGGTCATTAACAACATGAGTATTAAACGATCAGTTTGCTTAACAAGATATCAAAATTCTTTTAAATGAAAGCGTCTAAAAGCTTTCATTCCTTAACTCTCGCATTTTTAGAAAGAGAAATATTTACTCATACTTAATTATGATTACGAATGACTTTGGGCAATCATTCAAATTTTAACACTTTCCTTCTACCTAAGAAAGCTTATGCCAAATTCGGTTCAAAATATTACAGGTTCAAAGAAATACCGTTAGATACCTATAAGGAATTATCCCCCCCCCCAACACTTGCGTACTATCGCAGTGCAAGTAGTTTGCAAGTCCAGGTAGCAACTGGAAGATGCGTGATTCGAATATCGGCGCATAGCTGATTTTTCATGCTTCCGAGTTTCGAAAAACCTAATAGATCTCCATATAACTGTACCTAACTAACAGAAAGTCAATAGTGTAAAATCTGAATAGAACTAACTGACCTGAAAATGCGTCCCTCGAAAAGTTTCGGAACATTATCAATCCGATTGAAAACTGCCGGATGTCGCCAACTTAGCGACCAAGGTAGGAAAGTTTTGTCTATATCTTTGGGTCTGCTTCAACTATCCTTACAATTCCAGCGTCAGTCAACGTAACACATCAACTAAACATCAACAAACACAGCAACTGGCTAATACGGGGCGCGTTTTTGAGCCCCTGGGAGGGATTTTTCTCCATGTGCTTACTGTCCTCCTCGAGCAAACCTTGAAGATGGGAATTGTGATCGGCTTTTAGTTAAGTAATTACGACTCTGCCAGGGATTTTGATAATCTGCTATGTTTCTTGCAATTGAAGGAGAATTTCGCCGTAATGTGTCGTTTTTTTCTCATTGGGCTATTTTATAGCTTTTTATCGTGCAACGGAAGCCTGTTATTTATCTTGGTAAAGATTTAAATCTTCCTGCTCATCTGGTCTAGTTACTTAAAAAGATCTGTGCAAACTCACAGGCCGCAACAATATTTAGGGAATATAACTTTCATAGCCTGAAATAAATGTAATTGTTTTCAGTGTAGTATTTTAACCTTTAACTGGCACGATGGTAATGATGTTTCTGAGTAAATAATGCACAGAAATCCAAAATACCTAAAAATAAAATTGTATTTAAATTTTTTTTAATATACACTGATAAATAGTCAATAAAAATTATATTTTACATTAAACTATGCTCAATAGTTTCATTGAAATGACGAAAGTGCCGATGAACGATGATATTACCTACGCAATAATCTCTCTCTGTAAAACATATATGGAAAAGAGGAAAGTCGCTATGTAAAACACAATCCTTCGAGTCCTTGGGATACGAAATGTATCAAATGAAGGTTATCATATTCTTCTTTGACGATAATTCGAAACTGAAGCAAAACTTCAATTTAAAGCAAAGAAAGAGAACTGTTTATTTAATTACCAGCGGTAGAATTTTTCACCATTTTGTCTTGGAAATTCAGTCTTCTCCGCTACTTTCCGGCGTCATTTAATTACTAAACTGTGAATTTAAAAATGTTTTTCGTACAATTATAATTTTTAGAGCAGAACCCGAAAGTGAAACAGCTGCGGATCTCTTCGACAAACCCTAACTGCCTATTTATATCTTAATTTGAGGATTTTAATGCTATGTAAATTGAAATTCACAGCTCTCAGTTATTTCCTAATATTCTGAAAACAGATCTTCGTATGCGTTGCGAGAAAGCAAATCAAAATGTCATTAATTGTTTTAAAAAAACACATGTAAATAAATGCAGTTAAAATCGCACTTTTGCTTAATGTAGGATACGCATGTATTTCTACCCTTAACTGTATAAAATAATTCAAAATAAAAAAAAAACGCTAATCCAAATGACTTCGAGTTCGAAATATTTCAAGTCGATTTACGGCCGAGTGGATAAAATACCTATTTCCTGGTAGTACGACGGAGTCGCCTAGGACCGCATCATAACAGAATTAACTAAATTCGGCTGATAATTTACCGTCAAATGAGTTCATCACGAGATTCTGCCCACCAACACCAGATCGATAATGTCACTGGACACCGGTTAATTCGACCTCAATTTGATTCTAGGCGAACGGACTAGCAGTATGAGCGTTTTCATAGTTTTCCGCATGTCTAATATGGATACGAGTCAGTTTTTCTTAGAAAAGTCCTTCACGAAGGCATACTTTTTCGACAAACAGCCCTAATGTGTTTTGCCGTAATTAAATAAACCAAAACCAGTCATGTGATTCACACTGACAAGCAAAGGCAAAAACAGGGCAGGTCACCTCTTCTTTAAGATACGGTCCGGTAGGTCACCTACTACCAGAGTTCACGTAGAGTAACAGACGTTCAGTCATCCAAGTACTAGTAGCCTTATAATCAGTGCCGGATAGGGGCGGCGGGGGACCGGGCAAAAGCCCGGTGTGCCGAAGCGATTTGGGGCCGATCATGAAACTCGAACGATCGAATCGACACAGATGACTACTTAAGACAGCCCTGTGCGTGAGGGAAACGTGGATACGCGGGCCGTATAGCGCACTAAAACTTACATGAGGTACTGCCAGCTGTAGGATAACTAACTGCGCATGCCTATTGTGCGTTTTGCTGAGTTGCATTATTTTGCTTATTTTGGTAGTAATTAGTTTGTACAAGTGCAAAAATGTGTTTGCTTTTTGTTTTTTCCTCGTCCGGATGTTTATTTCAGTGCTTCGTTTGATTTTATATGGCATATTTAAGGATTAGGGATCATCTTAAATCTTCAAGTGAGCGAGGACTAACGTGGACGCGATTTGTTGACGTTTGTGTTTTACAATTTATTCACCGTGTTTATGCACTAAAGTACAATGATTTACGTTATTTCTCTATTCAGTTTTGAATTTAATCCTTATTTTGCATTTTCACGCTATAGTTACTGTATTAAAAACATTTTCTACCGCAGGCACTTAAGCCCAACAAAGCAGATGTATGTTTACATTAGAACTAACCAGAGTCAAACTGTAGTAAATCATTTGGTGCAACAGACCGTATTGTTTTTTTTTCCTCGTCGAAGACTTGGATACGATTCGGCACTGGTGCACCATTTTTGAAGTTTTCTTATTGTTACACAATTTGTTCCATTTTAGCGCTGGAACTCTGGTTTTAATTTTAAGAATTATTTTGAAGTGTTTTAAATAAGATTTTATAATCAAACTACACTGGTGTGCAAAAATTAAGGACGAAGTCGAAAAATTAGCATATCAGCTGAACGAAGAGGCAGAGCGGACATAAAGACCAATCAGGAGATTAAGTAAGGTGATGCACGGTAGCACATGCGCAGATATGCAGGTAGACGTAATGAGGGAGTGTCTGAGTAGTATAAAGCATATTGTCGGTGTAAGATCAGCATTTCTGGCAAAGAGATTGCACGCCGTATAGCAGTTAAAATCACACCGAGTTGCTGCCTCAGCGAGAAATGGCGAATAATCAATCTGTTAGACGACATCTGGATGCTTTTACCCGAGGTCGAATCATTGGGAAGTTGGAGGAAGGCCGCAGTGTGACAAGTGTGGCTGCAGAATTCGGAATTGCTCACAGCATCGTTTCACGACTTTGGAGACAATTTCAAACTACAGGAACAGCTATCCGGGGAGTAGTGTGAAACGGCCGGTTCACCGCCAGGAGGCGGTGCAAGCCCGGAAGCAGGTGAGGCGGTGCAAGTCAGGAGGCGGACTGCGGATGAGCAAACTAACTGATAAGGTGTCGTCACACTTTGATAAGAGATTATCCTTTGTTGATTTTCCAGCCGTAATTTCTAATTTTAGGATTTTTTTTCCCTTTGTATTTTTCTTCGTCTTTACTTGGCATATAACGGTTATTTTCTATGTTCTCTAAACGCATGGAATTTAATGTTTGGCAGGTAGATGTAAATTTTTAATTTTTATGCTATATTTCAAGAATTATAATGTCCTATGCACTCTTAGTTTTAACGTATGCCTTACAATTTTTTATTTCATCACAGCATATTCATTTTCCTTTATCTTAATTACATTACTCATTTTACACAGGACGTTCTTCATATCTTTTAACCAAATACTTGTAATTTTATTTCACTTATTAAATTTTAGGAGTGTAATTATTCAGATATACATTTTAATTTATCATATGATTTTAATTTTAGATCCAATTTTAACTTTTTTCCTTCTTTCTAACCTTCGTAATGTTTAATGTACTCCAATTTATAACTTATTTGCTATATTTTACGAGCGTAATTATTGAAATATATGTTTCTATTTATTATATCATTTAA
>KK122250.1:0-33839 GCA_000611955.2 Stegodyphus mimosarum
TAGGGTCCTTTGACCCATGCACCCTGGTTTTCGAACCACTCTCCTCGCCATTCTCTCATCTCACTTGTTGTTGTTGCTGCTATACTTGTAGCTGTAAAACCGAACTGCTGCTTGTTTACTTAATGCTGTGTTGATTGTAGCGATTTCGCTGTGAGATAGAACTATTTTATCTGTTTTGAACTGAGTTTTTGCTAAACGTTTGAGATATTGTGTTATTGTGCGAAGTTTTGTGAAGAAATATTTCAGCATTTTAATTTATTTCTTGTGGAAAGAATAAATTTTTGTCAACTTTTTTAACGACTTGTGCATTCAATATATAACGAACCCGTACACACGTAACAATATTATACCGGACTCCCTTTTTGTCGCTCGTAAGCACTTGTGCGTTTTGTTTTGCTTGCATAACTTTACATTAAGATTTCGGTTTCAGAGATACGGATAAGCTATTCGGAGGAAACAACATAAACCTTCTTTCTCATTAAAAATTGTTGAGTTTCTTTTATTAGCTTCATTAATATAGGAGAATTTACTAACTAAGAGCATACAAACTTACTTTAAACACAGCAGTGATTGTATGGCTACAACTGATAGATATTACAAAATATATCTTCAGATGATAGTCGGAAAGAGAAAGGGTAGGCAACGGAGATGTATGACCTTTTACCTATGAGTAATGTCAATAAGATCAAGGTGTCTTTCGAAAGTAAGGAGAAGTTCCCACGTGCGAGAAGTAAGAGAAGTCGTCTTTCTATCAGGTATTCCTAGTGTATTTTGACATATACGAGTATAAGCACTAAATTAGTATAGACGCATAGATTAAGCTAGCGTTGGCTGATCGTTGTACTATCTTTGCATCTTACATTTTGAAGTATGGAAATTTAGTATTGGAAATGACTGAGATTGAAAACACCTTATAAAATTTTGTTAGATTGTTTTTTTTATTTAAATATACTATTTTATTCCCAGTCTTTCGTGGCAAAATTAAATTAAATTATGCTCTTATATGATCTATATTTTGTTTGATTTGTTTTAGACATACACGTAAAAAATGCATTAAAGCTTCAAATTTTACTTTATGTTGACTAAGCCTTATGCCAAAGTATACTAAGAATTATTTTTCACTTTGTTATTACAGTTTTCAAATGTAAGAAATGTGGTGCTTTTTACGTTTTTACATGTTCGTTTCCATTTTATAATTTGCAGAGTGTGTAATGTAAGCTACAGCGTATTTTGTGGACGAGGGAATGAGATATGCTGTCTCTTGTATACCAATGGACGATGAGTAGACTGCTGAAACCTAGTAGTTCGACTCGAGTTCGGATTTTGGAGAAGAGTATTTTGGGATTTTCTCCATACGTACCATGAATATGTTCCAGTCGTTCACCAATGCTTCTTTTCCTTGACGTACAACCCTCATGTGCTTTATTAAAGTTAAATTTGCAATTTTCTGTTTTCTTTATAATCATATTAACTTATCAGTAAAATATTCTATATGTTTAATTTTCGGCTTACTCATAGAGAACAATAATTTTGTCGCCAAAGTTCAGAAGCTGACTGTTGCGAAAAATCTTAAGTATATTTGCCTTAAGTGTATTAGGAAATTATGCCTTCATGAAGAATTTTGTAAGAAAATCTGTTGATATTAACAGAATATTTTGGAAAGTTCACGAAACTTTCATGTAAGCAGCTTGTTCAGTCACTGGTAAACCAGAAGAGAATAGACAAACGATGTTTCTCGGCTTTATTTTGATACTTTCATGCTCGAATTCGTAGCATGTAGGTTATGTTAATGTAAATTTCAAGGTCTTTGAATTATTTTGCATTGACCTGGAATAAAACTGGGAAGCTACACAATTTGATAAATGTTTCGTTTGAAACTTTTCCCAGCATTTATGAAAATGATTATTTAGATTATAACAGTGACTCATTTTTTATGCATATTTGTTATTCATAAACTTTGTTTTCTTTTTTTTCTCAACAGATGTGGCACTTTGTTCTACTTCTTGGATTAGAAAATACGCCGTCCTGACATGTTTTGCGTATGAAAGGTCCAGATATTTTTTCTTTGAAATGCATAGCATCTGAGAAATATTTTTCATAAAGTTTCATTACAAGAAATTTACGTATACACGTGTCATTATTCTGACTAGCCAACGAGAAATCAGAGAAGAATATTCGTAGTACGCTGTTCTTATTAATACGAACGTAGAGCGGCAGTGTTCTCGAATTTGAAAGACGATACTGTTTAATGCTTAGAAATTTAAATTTAAATTTTCTGCTTTCTAACTTTTTTTATTTCTTGAGCTGTGTTTCTAGTGCATTACTATTTTCATTTTTAAAAGCTGAAAGCTTTGTACTGAAAGAACCATTAATTTGTTAGTAAATAAATAAATATGAACACTTTTAAGTGAAAAATAAAAGGTAAAAATCTAAAGAAAATCTGAAAGATATCAGACTTTAACGGACGCCCAAAAGGGTTTCTTAAAGTTTTTTACACTCTCTCTGAGCTCGCAGTCTAGTAATCTGCTGTTACTCCCGCTAACCCCATTTTTTTGGCTTTTTAGCTTTATTAATAAGCTTCGTCCTTACATCATATACAGTTCAACAGCAAAATCACAACATTTTTAATAGTAGCGTAGCAGCATATGTCTGGAATTCTCGATGCAGTGTTAAGTGTTGGCATAACATTTTTCAGTTTCACCTCCCCTATCTTTTCTCATTTCATCACAGCATTTTTCAGTTTTCTTAATAAGATGGCATGTAAAGCCTTATTTTTCTCTTTTTATTATTACTTTTTGTGTGTTAAATTTAGTAATTAAATATGCCGTTCTTTGCCCTTGCGCCACATAAAATCAAATTCAACTGCAAAATCACAAAATATTTAAAAACAGCATATCTTTAGAATTTCCGATAGACAGTCTCCGACGCTGGAGTTAAAACTCTTTTATTCCGTACAGTGCTTGCTTTCAAATAGTCGAGTTTGTTAATCAAACATTCAATGAAGTATTACAGATTATGAAATAAATAATAAAAAATATAATGTCGTTCTTTGTAAATACTGAATATTCATAATTGCATACATCCTGAATTAAATGAATTTTTAATATTTCATTATATTATTTAATACTAATTTAATCTTTAATATTTAATTAAATCAATTCGATTCAAAAGTAAGAAACGAATATTTTTAAGAACTGCTTTCAAATAGCTCAGTGTGTTAATTCACAACAGACAGATTCAATCTGAAAGATAAGTATCTTATATTTTGCCGAATATTAGCAGATTCGAATAAAACGTGAAGCTAGCATTTACAGTGATTCGACGCAAAATAACATTTCGAGACTGACAACCTTTTTGAGCTGATGATTATTAAAAAATGTAATTACTGACTTTGACTCGAAAACCCACATTGCTTACTTTGAAGAAATGTTTTAGACCAAACTACGTCAGAATATGTGGTCAAATATGGCCATACTATAATACTTGCATCTGGGCATCATTTAGGTGTTTCGGACGCGTAAAATTGTCAAAAGGCTCACAATTTATAGGGTATCTCGGATTCTTAGGATTCATTTTTTTGCTCCTTTCGACAGGATCAAGTGGTATGGAGATTCTTTTCCAAGATAAAGGGATGTTAAACCTTTTCTGAGGTGCCATATATTTAAGTGATACACTTAGACCTAAAATGTTTTAGGAGAAGTGTTAAACTTTTATATCACCCGCCGAAGATTAGGTTTTATCGCCTTGGTCTGCTGATCAAAGTTAAGGGGAAACATCATAAAATGAGGGCATAACTCAAATACGCGCTTGGCATAAAATTCTGAAGATCAAAGCTTTACAGTGCTCGGATATCAGCTGGTCTCCAAAGCTCATATACAGGGATGTTTTCTCAGTATATGATGACCATTAAGTTGCCGTATTCAAAAAGGATAAAAACGAGTTTTATAAACGAAGTTTATGCAGTACAATGTTTTCGAGAATGTAAATTAGAACATACGCTTGCATAATAAAATACATTCCTTCCGTGTGCTTTTATGTGTACTGCGTGATGCATCTGACTTGTAGCTGCGAGACTCAGGGTCAGCTATTTTTTCAAGATTTGCTGATGAAGAACTTTAATAATTGAATAAACCGAAATGTATAAAGTTAGCATAATCATTCTTTGTACTTTCAGGCAGAATCATCACTAGACGTTCTGCATTTGTTACAAATTTTTAAAACTGTCTGTTGTTTTATTAATACATTATTAGATAACCACGCTTTGGGAAGACTATTCCCTACAGAAAGGTTTTAAATTTGGGTTTATGTTTCGTCTGTAAAAACGATATGGTCAAAAACGTAATTGCTTGCTTTGTAGAGTGATTAGGTTATTTTCGATGTCAGGAAGTTGAAGAAATGAGCAATGCCCTTGCCGGGACTTGAACGTAGGACCTCTCGAATACGCACCGAGTGTGCTGACCATTATACCACGAAGGCATGCTAAGAAGGCGAGAAAAATACCTTACATAGTCCTCCTTTTAAAGGATTTTAGGGATTAGGGGATCCAACTGCCAAATCCTGGTGGTGGAGAATCATCATCTACCACCGTTTTTAGTTCAGGCGCCACTGTAGAGACATTAGGTTATTTTGAAGCAGGAGACATGAAAAATGTGCAATGCCCTTTCCGGGACTCAAACCACGGACCTCTCGAATATGCGCCGAATGTGCACCAACTGACACCACCAAGGCATGCTAAGAAGGCAGAAGAAATACCTTATAGCTTATTGAAAATTTTAACATAGCAGCAAGTACAGGAGATTTAGGATTAGACTGAAAACCTACTGCAATGATGATATTATTTTCGCAACTGCTATTCATAAATGTCCATAAAATATTCTAAATTGTAACGAGCACTTTTATAGACAATATGGGTGACCTGCATAGAAGTCCTGATATGAACAAGATTTTTAGTCTTGAATATCATTGGTGTTTTCGATGGCGAAGATTTTTCAATTCAAAGTTTGAATTCTAGGCACTGCGGAGCATATAGACATATATTATGATCTGTTGAACCTTGATCAGTAATAATACGTTCCTAATATAGAATTAAAAAGGAACAAACATTACCTAAAAGTTATTCTTTGCACCTAATTTGAAGAGAAATTTCAGTTTAAAGAGGGTTAAATATTTCTGGCTATGTTGACTTGTACATAAAACAGAAAGTTTCAAAGAAGTAGTAAGTTACTGAGAGCAAATGTTTGATAATTCGTTTTAATTATGTTCTATAACAGAAAATTCTTGCGTTAATTTATAACACTGTAGCGTCTGTTTAAGAATCTCTTTATGGTTTTGACAAGATAGGAAGATATGGATCTGACACCACAATTTTGTCAATGAATGTTTAGGTATCTTTACACTGCACCTATCGTACATCTCTGCCCCCCCCCCATTGTTTGACGGGAAACATCCAGGGAGAGAAATCGAATGGTATCCCATTCCTTTCCTTCGCACCAAACCTCTCAAAAAGGCTTTTGGCTTGGCAATATTTTAAGTGCTCCGATGCCGCACATACAGTATACACTTACAAACATGTATGCTTTCTCTGGAATTCGATCCGGAGCCTAATGATACAGCAAAACTTGCTAAAGTTCTATAAAAATTAGGAGGGCACGTATAGTCTTAATAGTCACACCTCTATTTCCTTTGAAATCAGTTATACAAATATACAGAATATAAATTAAGAAGTAATAAGTGGCTTATAAAGGGCCTGAAGCTTTCTGCACGGAACGCTTTCAGGTGCCTCCCTTCCCAATGGCGATTTTGCTCGTCTTCGTGTTTTTTCTTGTCGTATACGGGTGGTGAAAGTTATTGCACGGTGTACAGTGTTTTAACGTGTCGAGTTGCTACTAGTCACACCTCTATTTCCTTTGAAATCAGTTATACAAATATACAGAATATAAATTAAGAAGTAATAAGTGGCTTAAAAAGGGCCTGAAGCTTTGTGCACGGAAAGCTTTCAGGTGCCTCCCTTCCCAATGGCGATTTTGCTCGTCTTCGTGTTTTTTCTTGTCGTATACGGGTGGTGAAAGCTATTGCACGGTGTACAGTGTTTTAACGTGTCGAGTTGCTACTATCACGTGGTATGGTCAACAGGGAATCCAAGAGACATCACCAGGGTGACTTACCAGAGGAGAGTGAAAACACATAAGCTAACTTGCAAGGTCCTTGGACCTAAATCCCTTAGGATACAGTGGGAACCTTCTCGGGAAACGCTTGGCCAACCACCAGCAACGATTCAACAGCTGAAACTGGGGCTAAAATAAGAACGGATAGCGCTGCTCCAACAACTCTTGGAATTCTTGTCCTCAGCGTGGACAGATGTCGTAAGTTCTGCATCATAGTCAGCGATGCGCATATGCTGTTCTAAATGCTGGGCGTTTCTTTCCAGGCGACTTTGCATGTATGTTTTTGTCTTCTGTCCAGTTTTGCTCGGAGCTATCTTTTTATTAAAGTGACTTTTTATCTTTTTTATTCTTTGTTTCAATGGTTCTAATCACTTGGGTTATATTTTTATATATTGCGGATTTGGTGTAGGGTTGATGTGGAACACTTGCCCACACGTTGCATTCGAAAACCCGTCTCTTCCTTATGCACATCATTGTATAAGGCTAGAGTGTTTGACTGCAGACCTCTTCAATTGCCTTGACAGTCACATATTTTCCTCTTTTTGATTCAGTTATATAAGCTTTTTTAAAAAAATGCTTGATCTCTGGAAAAATGACTTCAAATGTTTTCAGATTAAACTGTATTTCATTATATACAGCTTTATTCTTTCAAGAAAATGACGAATCCTTTTACTGAATGCCCAGCTTGAAAAATAGCTTTTTATTGAAACTAATGACATCATTGAAACTAATGACATAAGAAACCTTCTTTGAATGGTGAAAGTTGTATGCTAATTAACCAATTTATGGTTATTAACTAAAGGAAGATGTATGATATTTCAAATTGAACAAGGATTCGGTTCTAGTAGTAATCAGGAAACATAGTCTATTGAAGATAGCAATGAAGTTTTTGAAAAAAAATATGTTTGCTACTGACAGATATTTCATCTTATACCATGAGGTAAACATATTTTAACTAGAGATTTGTGTTTTTTTTTGCGCCTTTTTGATTTACGTAAACTGAAACGGTATATCCGGCGAAGCATGAAAACTCTTTTCTTTAGCAAAAATTAAACTCTTTGTGCCAGTTAAAACTTTACCTGAAAAATAAAATGCTAATTTTAATGAAGTAGTTATCATTTTTATATCGAACTCATATAGCGTTATTTCTTACAAATTTAAAAAAATGGAATATTTTAATTTGTTTAAATACACATGGCTAATTAAATGAGCTAGAACAGAATCATAAAATTAAATCTTTATTATTGGATAGTATAATACTAGTAGTACATTGCAACAGTAATAGCATTAAAGTTCTATAATTTAAATATAGGAATGAGATTCTTAAATCGGAATTTTGATTCTTAGCGTCATTTCTTAAAAGGATATATACGGCCCTTTACCTTATTTTATATAGCAATGAATCTTTTCTGGTTCTTAGATGGATCCTGGCTGTAAACAAATAATTCGAATCCTAGGTAAGATACTTCAGCTGCAGAATATAATGCAGATTAAACTTCCACTTTAATATCAGCATGATTAATTAATGATACTAGTTTTTATTTATTTGGAAAAGATTAGAAAGTAGGGAATGTGGAATTCAGATTAGAGCTGTTTTGGCATGACTGTACTTCATCAACTTACGAAAGAATTACTTCTGCTCCCAGGGCAAAAAGAATCTCTCTAGGAAGTAATAAAAGATCGCTCATTCTCAGTTACCAGACCTTCTTCCGATTCTGTTTTCGCAAGTAAGAGTTGAAGTATCCTGTCACAGAGTTCCGAGTCTTAAGACAATTTCCTTATTTGTCGCGAGGAATCATTTCTATTTTTTATCTTCCACTTTTCTCTTCTTTTCCTCCCTTGATGCATGGTAGCAATTTTTGAGATGTTCCATCTCAGATATTGCATTTGCAATTCAAAACTGGATTCGCGAGACGAGATCTCGGTCGAGACAGTTCATTGTTGCATGGAGAGGTGGTTTTGTGAAAGCATGTTGCGTCTTGTTATGTAAGCGAAGAAGGATATGGCTGCGAAAGGGGAAGGAATCGAAGTTATTTACTGATCCGACCCTTTCCAATCCCTTGTTTTTCTTGGAGCTGCGATGCACACCTGTGAAAATCTTGCACAGTTCGTTTCAAACTAGAATTTGGTGTTTTGATAGGATTCAAAATCTTCCAAGCGACAGAAAGAAATTTCTTAAGTTATGAAACTTGCCAAACAATTGCCGATATTAAAATCAGTATCTAATTTTATATTAAAAATTTACAAAACTAAAGAACGTTTTTAATCTTTGAGTTAATCTTTGTTTTCACTGAGAAATATATCCTATTTTAAAAACGAAATAAAATTTCTACATCCTTTTAAACTAAAATAGAAAACATTGATTTGATCTAATTTAACTAATATTGTACGCTATAATATGTAATAAATGCTATAACTATAATTCTATCTATATATATAAAGAAGAAAGTGTGTTGGTTTGTCCTCTAATAACTAAGTCACTACTATAGAAACACCAAACTTTCTAGAATTTTTTTCTGTGTCTTGGGAAAGGCCGACGTCCATTTATTTAAAAAAATAGCTAAAATCAGAGCTATTAATTAAAACCCCTGAAAACGCTCATTTTCGCCCTCATTTTTCCGAGTGGCAACAGTTTGGCAAGCTGGAAATGAAAATCTGCCTTATTTCGAAAGTTGTTGCCACTGCTTGCTTTCAAATCATAGAGTTGGTTAATTAAACATTTGTAAGTTTTATGATGAAATAAAAATAGCATTGCCAAACTTTAAATACATTTTTCCCTATTCCAAAAATTCGTGGGAAGCTATTTCGACTATTCTCATCTTCGTACGACTTTAATCAGCCGAAATATTAATTATAATACTCTGAAAGCGCTAATTTTTGCACTCATTTATCCGAGTGGCAACAGTCTGGAGCGTTGGATATAAAAACGTTTCTTTCGAAAAGTGTTGCTACTGGCATATTCACAAAGCCTACAGACCTTTTTCCTAGAGTCTGCTCTCATTGGACGAAACATCTGCTTGGCGGTCATATTTGGAATAGTGAATTATCACCTTGCAGTCTTCGTAACGCCAAACATACCTTGTGGGCTTTCCAGTAAAGCGAGGAGAAACACCGTTTATTTCATTCGATATTTTTTTTATTTTATGAATGAAAGCTAAGGGGAATTGTGTGGAATTTTTTTTAAATAACCTACTGATCTTATTAATAGTTTATTTGTATTTGGTTAAAGAATGAATTTAAACTGTTAAAGGTACGATAATTGTTTTGCAAGAAAAAGTATTTACATGGAAATGGGATATGTACTTTTTTCGTCATTTCTGTTAGAGAGAGTCTGTTTTGTAAATTTACATAGCGCATTTATTATACAAATAAAAGAATATTAAAAAAATAAACCAAATGAAAACATTCTATAAACATTTAAGGGCGTCGGATACCTATTCTTTTTACTTAAGTTATGAGTAAGTATAACTAAAATTATATTTTATTCCATTATGCGCTATTTCTATTGTAACGCTTTTCAGGATCTTGGATCGTAATCTTGCAACTAGTATCTACTACAAAGAGTACAAACCAGTAAATAAAAATTAAAAAAAAAATACCTTTAACAAAAATAGAGAAAATAAAAGTGTTAAATTTTTAACACTGTACCCGAAGGCGAAAAAACCAATAATAACAAAGCCATAAGGTGAGGATAAAAACAAAAATAAGTCCGTGCAGTAAGAGTTTGTAAAAGAAACGAACGGGATTAGAAACCCCGATCTAGAGGTCCGAGCATTTTTTCCCGCGCTCTGTACCGTTGAGCTGCGGTTCCTTCTTCAACTTCCACACGCTTTTCGGTACACCACGCTCACATACAAATAGCAAAGGCGATGAAACAAAAGTCGCCAAGCACAAGATTCTGTAACCCTACTTTTCCTATTTCAACCAATCAGACCAAACAATAGCAAAAACGGTCTGTAGGCTTTGTGAATATGCTTGCTACCGCGCGGGTTTCAAATCGTAAAGTTTGTTAACCAAGATCTGTAAGTTTTACAAAATCTATACATATAAAGAAGAATATCTGTCTGTGTGTTTGTTCGCATTATTGATTTCTGCTCAGTTATGAGAAATTTTTTACAAGATTTATTTAATCGACTAAAATTGAATATAGGTGAAATATTGGATAGAACTTCAGGTTTTACGCCCATTTGATTAGAAAGACGAAAACCATTAAAAACCAGTGCCATTGTTGCTGATATAATGAGAAAGAATTAGCTTATTTTTCTATGGAAATTTTTATATGTGGGTTCCATATCGTATCAGACTGAAAAATGTATGACTGTGAATCGTAGTTTTTGAATCGTTATTGCAGAAGAATTATAGCGACATCATTCTCTCTGTTGTCAGATAAATTACACTCTAACTTAACTGACATCGGATATTTCCGCTAGTAGGTAATAAATAATAAGTAACATAGATATGTTACCTATTATTTCAGATGAAGAATGACGAATCAATTTCTTTTGAATGCCTTCTGCTGATGAAAGGTTTGCTGCGTAAAATTACAAAACATTTGTTTCTTGCAAATGAAATTAATATAATTTGACTTATAAAGGTTTTTAACGTTAGAAATGTTCGCAAATTTTACGTAATGCCGCTTTATCATACCAAGTCATTAACTTCATATTCTACTTGGCAATTTGCCATTTCTCTACGGTACTGTAATTGAGATATAATATCAATTTAACAGTATATTGCTTAAAAACAGAGTTCGATTTATGCACGTCCACTCCCTTAATAATTTATATTTTTAATGTTTTTTTATAATATAAACGTACATTTTCTTTTAAATATATGCTTTATATTTTTTTTGTATAATTTATATATAGAAGAAAAGTTTTAACTTATAATTTAAACGAAATAATTTACTGTGTATTAGTCATGCTTATAAGAGTTAGCACCATTGTGTTTAAAAAAGGTATTTTCAACTCAAAGAGTACATTGTTTAAAAAATAGAGTTCGATTTACGTCTTAATGATTTATATTTTTAAGATATATTTTAATGACATAAACGTACATTTTCTTTTAAATATAGGCTTTTTATTTTTTTACATAATTTATATATAGAAGAAGAGCTATAACTTATAATTTAAATGAAATAATTTAATATGTATTATTAATCATGCTTAATAAGAATTAACGCCATTAGCGTGTTTAAAAAAAGGTATTTTTAGCACACATGCTAAATACATTTGACAAATACATCATTTGGGCGCCACCTTATAATAAGTTCCTGAAATTGTTTATGGAAGAATGCAGAGAGAAAGATTGATTAAGATTAAGGAAATAACACATTAAAAGTTCTGGCGTGTAAATATTTGAAACTGTAAAATTAATATTATTTTTCAATGGAATTTAGTTGCAGAGAAAGAGATGCCGAATTAATGCCCCCTGAAATACATTAAGACTATCTTTAACGAAATTATCACTGAGTAAAAGACTAAACGTTTCGGGCCCTTAAGTTCTAACCGAAAGCCATTACTTTAAAAATCTCATAAAGCAAAGTTTCAAGTAGTTTGCACCTTATTTCTGCAATGACAAATCCATGAAAAGCCAGTTCTGTATTTTCTTCCTAATTCAATTCCATTCTTCTGCAGCCATGTTTTCCATGGGACAAAAAACAGGAATCTTTGAACTTATTGGTATAGGATGGCTACACCTAAAACTCAAAACTGTTCAGGTTTCATTTCAAAGGTTAATCTCTCTCGGATGATGGAGCCAAACTTTGTTTTAAATGATTTCCTTTAACTGGAGACCGAAGGAAAGTAGTTTCTCTATTAAAGGAGTAAAGTCCTTTTCCGCTTTACTGATCCTACCGTAATGAGAAGAACGATCCGTTGCGAGAAAGAAGTTTGAAATGAAATGTGCCACTGACGGTTTGGGAGGATACGTCGAAATTAACTTAATCCTCAAAAGAAATTTTTTACTAGGGACTCTTACAAAATTGCCGAAATGTTATCAGTAGGATAAATTAGAGAAATATTAGAGAGAGTCAATGTCAACGAAATATTCATTATCACGGCGAATCAATATTAATTCCTTTTAAATTTATATCTCCTTCTTTTTACAAACTCTCTTCGATTGCTGAACGAAAGCACTTCCGCTGCAACAATATCAAAGTAATACATAATGTTAGGAATTTTGTCTAAATTTTGTTCTGAACATAAACATAACTAAAAAGCCAAATTAAAATTCATGACTTCAAAAATCGCTGTTTTCTTTCGGAGAAAATGCTTAGATTTGCATTGTAACATCAAGATTCCTCATAGAGGTTTTCCTTTTAGCTGCTTAACAAATATCGTATTAAGAACAAGCGGAAAGGCAAATGAATTCTTGATCTTCAAAACTTGTAATAACTTTATTCAATCATACAACGTTATTGGTGTTTTCGCTAGTTATTTTCGCATTTTTTTGTAGGTTGCAGATTCAACAGCAGTCGAAAATAAAACCCGGAAAGTCTTTAACTTATAATGGGAAAGCGACGACATTCCCAAAGATCTGAAAGCTATTACAAATGGTAATAATCCAAAAACTTAAGTGAAATACTACAAAATGAAAATTACTCGTCGAGTCATAAGTTTTATGAAACTAAAATCTTTCAAAATTCGTTTCGCAAGATTTTGTTTTTATACAAGAAAACAAACATTAAAGGTTTTAATATGGATACTCTACACGTTTTCGATATTATTTTTCGAAGTTCTAAGATTTGTAGAATACGCAACATTTCTTTCCAAAATGCGAAATTTATTGAAATTGAAAAGATTTCAACTATATAAGAGATGCAATATATTACTGCAAAATATTTCCAATTCATGTTGAATATAGGAAAATTATCATTTATTACAGAGCTTTACGATATTTATGATTTTAATTTTAGTACATTGTAGGCTTTATGTCAATTACTTTCCTTTATGTCTTGCTTTATCACGTACTCGTTCGGACCAATGGCTTATGGAAATTGTACGGCAAGAGACGTAGATGAAAACAAAGATGTAATCTCTACAGGTATTCTGGATAAAGCACTTGCCGCTTGCTCTAAACAGCTGTATATCGGGCAAAGGATATGAACGCTAGATATTTAGGTTTGACAAGTGTAGAAACTAAAGGAACTTTTACACTCGCCCCAGATGTGCTCTATCTTCAAACAAAACTTTGCTAAAATCAAAATCCAACCAAATGTATTAACTAGAGAACGAGGGTAGAAGATGGCAGTTTTAGTTACACCCACCTTTAGACGTTATAGAATATTTAAGACTACATTTCGTATAAATCTATAGATATGTAGGTTTTAAGAAAAAAAAATCATATATTCGCTAACTTGATCGAAGAATTTTGTCGTATATGGAATATACTGTTTAAGAAAATGAACAACAAGGAGGTACATTCCTAAATAAAAATCGGTAAACATTTCAATATTTGGCAAGTAATAAAATTCATTGACAATAAAATCTTTGAAAGTCGACCAAAAAATATGGAAAATTCTCGCAGTTTCTCCAAAACCTGAACTTCCTGGTGGTTACCTTTCAGTGAAAACGCAGAGCGATTCCTAAAATTTAACGAAAATCTCCGAATGATTTCATGACATTTCAGTGAAACAAGGGAAAATTATTTCTTTTGTAAAGTAGCTTAAAATTATCTAGATGGAAGGAGAGGAAGTTTTTTCTTCCCTTTTGATATTCACTTCATATGCAATTACATTTTACTTCTTTTCTGAACCACGTCCTGCATACGTCAATGCAAAGCAATGTTCCGATATTGCTATGTGTTCGTCCAAATCCCTCACAGAAGTAAAGAAATAAAGTATCAATCTTGTTGAATAAGCATATTATATGAAATGGGCAGTACATTAAATTTTTCATACACTTTTCTGTACATAAATTCCCTATTGTTTAAAATTTCCTTTGTTTCAGATGGTAGATTTCTTAAAATTGGATCTAGAGCTTCAAATAATTACACATTTTGTGGTTTTTCACTTAGACAACAATGGTGAAAAGAGCGATAGAAAATGTTTACTTACATTAGTGCAAAATATTCAAGACCCCTATCAAAATGCGTTTCACTGTAGTAAAATGAGGTATTTTAAAATAATAGCTCCTTAATGCGCTTCGCTATTTTCGTACTGATGTGGTAAGATGTTGCAAATAAATTGTACTTAGAACATGTAGGGAACGAATTTCATCTCCTGACTCCTGTGAATTTTAGTCTTTGCAAGATTTGTGTTTTATTCAAAACAAAATAAGTTTTCATTCCATCTGTGCTGCATAAAAGTATGTTTTAAATGTCTTATTTTTTCTAAATCCTTCTTGTTAAAATTGAATAATAATAATAATAATTTTGCTTTAATATCTAAATTTTATTCAAAGTTGTTAATTACGTTTCAAGGTTTTAAAGTGTAAATTTACTTTCACATTTTATTTTTTCATCCAGTATTTTATTTGATGTCTTCAAGTTTCATTTAAATTTCCTGTACAAGTAAATTTATTTTCACATTTTACCTATATTTTTCATACATTTGTTGAACAGTTTCAGCAATATTCCCAAGTGTAAATTTATTTTTCATGTTTTCATATTTTTATTTTACAATTTCTAATGCCCCATTTCTTGTTTTTGGTAATAAGTTAATTTTTAGCATTTTGTTTCTAATGTAATATTCCATTTTATTATTTTGTTTTCGTCGAACAGCATTTTACTAAGATTAGTTCTTCTAAAATTACTTTTTCTTTTTTCGCAAAGTATTTTATTAAAACGTAATTTTCTTTGTACTGACTTTTCTCAAAATTTCTTGATTTGTGTATCTTCTCAGGAAACGTCGAGAGGAAAACTATTCCTCATATCAGTTATTATATAAGTTGAAAAATTGTTTTACAAACAGATTCATTCTTTGAATTTAATCTTAGTTGTTCATGGATAATTTCTATCGTTTCATACACTTTTTATCTAGGGTATGCTAAAATTTAAATGCAGGTGAAAGTTTTATGCGTATAATGTACACTAGAATTCAGCTTCTGGGTCGTCATATTTTCAGTATATACAATATAGAAATATAGAATTTATCTGACACCGAAGCAAAAAGAATAGAAATGCGAATATCTCGGGTTTGTATATTTTGGGAGAACACATTCCACACACCTTACAAATTACATCTTGTGATTTCCAAACATTTTACAAATAGTCTTATTTGATACCAGAGACTAAACCACCATCCTTGTATACTTTTCTGGAACTCTACATCGCAGAATCGAAATTTTGGGAATATTTTGTGATAAAAATATTTTAAACTTTCGCTCTGATTTTCCAATTAATATTTTTTTTCTTATTTTGTATTTCCTCGGAATACAGTACTTTTGTTTATCCTTTGTTTCCATTATGGCTCATGACTGATTTCGAAAACCCACAAGAACCTGTGTCTGGCATAATTTCCTGTTTTCTTATCTTCCACGGATAAGAAACTATCCAAATGTAGCCTATCTCAAATGAACCTTATACTCTTCTGTTTCTAATACTTAAATACATATTAAATTTGAATGCGTATTTTTATATGCGCTTTTTATTACTGTTCGGATTTAAAGTAAATTTTGTATTTGTCAGATATCAACCCAAGATAAACTCTTTAATTTTGTAGGCAATAAATCATAAAATCATATGTTTTACTTTTAATTGTCTATCATAATAACCATTTACATTCAGTTAGAGGTAACTATTAAATGTAATTAAAATATTTTCTTTTATACTATTCTATCAGTTTCAGTATCCTGTATATTACTACAGTCCAGTGGGGAATATAACAAAAAATAGTGGGAACCCCCTTGTATACAAATTACAATGCAGCAGGGAGAACAACACAGCAAACTATATTATTTTGAGATTCAAGCTAGTTTAAATCTTAATACACGATGCATGTTCAATTTAGTTTTCTGAAACAGAAGTTTATTGTGTCATTCAGCATAACTTACAATACACCTTTTAATAGGAGAAATAATTAAAAATACGCCTAAGGTCGGTTTAAGGTAAAACTTCACTCATCAGTTAACTGTATCATTTCAAATTTAAAGAGGGGATATTCAAACGTTAGATTTATTTTTATAGGCAGCGCTGGACAATGGTTAGTACTTGTTTCTTTTAAAATTAATATGTTGATTCAAACACTTAATAGTTTAGTGGAAATATTTTATTAAGATTTTTTATGAAAGTATTTATACGGTATGTTTTATTCTAACCATCAGGCATCCATCAAATGCATAATTTGTGAAACGGGAATAATTCTGCGAAAACTGCTTCAGAGAGAGGTCAGAAAGTAATGTCCAAAATAAAAATTAAATATCTAATACATGAGAAACAGTGTCTTGAAAACTTATATTCAGGCATAATAAAAGCATCATTTTTAATTAAAGTATAAAATATGAATGTTCATTTTGGGATATTTTTCATTTATAATAATATAAAATAATAAGTGGCAATCTCATTTGTATAAATTCTAACTTAAATGCCAAAGCATATAAATTTTTGTGATTGTATGTCTTAAAAGTGGGGTACATTCAGCCTTTTATAAGATTTCAAATTTTCAATATTGTAGAAGAAAGGAAAAAAAACTTAGAATAATAGTATAGTGATAATAAAAGAGGTTAATTCGTGTAATTTTTGTAACTTTCTAACTACATAGATGGATTGTGTGAAAATGGAAATTCCTTATAACGAATTTCTGCCTTCAGGAAAATACATTAGTTTATGTACATTGAATTAGAAGTAAGGAAGTAAGAGACGATGTAATATCTCACTCAAAGCAGTGTAACAGTTCAGTTCCAATTTGGGCAATCTGTACTAGTATTGTAAATGTGTATTAATAGTGATTAATGTATCAGCTGACTTAAGGAATTAAAGTTTAAGTAAGATAAGAGGCAAAAATGTTGTGGAATCTTTTGTGAAAGTAGTAAAAATCAAACTTCTGCCTCGAGTTCGAAAAAATAATCAAATTCTAGTATTTTATTCAAGAAGATCATATAAAGTTTGGTGTGAAACACGGATACAAATAAAATTAGATTCCAAGAGAAAAGAAATAAGAACTAAAGGAAATAATAAGGAATATAAGGGCTTAAACATAATATAAATTTAGAAGCCAAAGATGAATATTAAAAAT
The DNA here is from genome assembly GCA_000611955.2 of Stegodyphus mimosarum. Taxonomy (NCBI): domain Eukaryota; kingdom Metazoa; phylum Arthropoda; class Arachnida; order Araneae; family Eresidae; genus Stegodyphus; species Stegodyphus mimosarum. Next base: position 17,338 of record KK122250.1, read on the forward strand.
ATGGAACAGCATAAATATCAAAAGAGGACTAGCAAATTTAGGAAGTGATGGGCAACAAATAACGAAAAATACAAATCTTTAGAATAATGAAAGATGAATAAAACTAATGTTCACAAAATAAATCGTTTAAAACTAAGGGTAAAAATTTCAAAGGAAAAAATATTATTAAAGTTCAAAAGTAAGAAATCAATTATAAGAATGGTATTATGACTTAATTCATGAATTATACATAATGCCCAAAAATAATTACTTTATATTCTTAAAATTATTACTCTGAATTACTTTTACTCTGAAAGGGTTATTATCAAAAATATTATTATTTTAAACGAAGTTTTAATTTCTGAATCTATACAAAAGAAATCATTGGTTCAAATTCATCTTTAATTCACGGTTAAAAATTTTGCTTTAAGAAAATAGTTTTACAATTCCTTTTATTTCATAAAGAATGTATAAGTACCAAGCATATTCTAAAGAAAATAATTAGAAACAAGTTCTCTTCATTCTGATGATCAACAACTTTGCCCATCTCCACTGACAGAAAAGGCTCTCCTGTCTTCATTTTCAGACATGCCTCCCTCCCGCGGCTGACCATTCCTTCTCGGGAGCTCCCTCAACTCCCGCTCCCTGACTCAGAACTCTCATTTTCCTCTACTCTCATATATGCCAAAATATAAATTTGGAAGATATTGTTTTCACATTATACTTATAGGAAACAAAGAAAAAAATGAATAAAAGCAAAGAAATTTAGAATTATGTTCTTTGTGTAATAGTCATTGATCCAACATACCTTAGCTTTACCTTAGCTAGCACTATTACAGCTGCCAGGGCGGAACGAGTACGTGGTTAATAATTAATCAAATATGTTTAGCAAAATAACATTGGTTGCTGTTATTTCGTGATGCTAAAAATATGAGTTGTAATATACAAATTTAAGATATACCTACGATAGGAAAGTTGTAGTTTTCCAACCAAGATGGTGGTTAGAACTTGTTTGAAAAACAAAGAGTATTATCAAGCAATATTAAATTTTGGTCATGCTGTTCTAGTTTCTTTTTTTAAGAGTAAAAATTAGAAACTTTTCTAATATTGTTCATACTTTTAACTTGCATATTCATAAAGAAATTTTTGAAAACTAAACAGAGAAACCCTTGGAAACTAAACCGAGTATTGACATAAGTTAAATGATGTACAGCATTCATGAAATACATTCCACCTTTATACAGAACACTCAGAAATGTTGCGAGCAGTTTACTAGATGAGAATATTGAAAACGAATATATATATGGTTTATACATCACGTTAGATGATGAAAAATCTATTCACATATTAGAATGGACGAACTACACAAACAGAATGTATTTACTGGCGGAGTTCTGAGATTATTTTCCGGTTTACTCTCAAACGATGTTTTCTTGCGAGGCTATATCCAAGCTCCTATTTATGTTCCATTTATGGGTTAAATCCAGAAACAACTCCGTCTGGTGTAGAAGTTACCACCACAATATCACAAAGGAATACTGCCCGAAATATGGTGAGAACTAGATTATCGTGAATGCATTTATCAGATTATGCATGATTCTCACATTGAATATTGAGAGGTTCTTTTTGTGAGGCTCTTTTTACACTGAAGTAAAAAAAAAGTTTCCATTTTTTACAGGTGATATGGACACAGTTTGGTATGAAATGACGTGTCTAATTCTTTCTGTTATAAATTATTGAACATTGCGCCATTGTTTGGAAGTAAATTATACATCAAGAGCGCAATAATAACTCTGTGAAATGCACCTTTGTGAATTCTATAGTTGTAAACTAAAGGAACCTACCGACAAATTTACATTAATTCACTTTGCATTGACTATGCTTTAATATTGTAAATATCCAAAAATATTATAGAGTTTGTCTTGTTTTGGTACCCTAAACTAGTTTCAAACCATTAACTTGGATTCACTTGGAGTGAATAATCGCTTGGTCTGAAGTTAACGACAGAGACTTCAGAAGGTTAAATATCTTTGTATTAAATCAGAACTTTAACATAAACCATCTTGTGCTTAACAAACAACCACCACTTATGGCGATGAAACTTAACGTAACAATCAATTTAACCTACAACTACACAATTTAATTTAAAACTAATTTGGCTCAGACTCACCGCGCAAAAATTGCATGTCGGCAGCAATAACGCCAAATCGAATAATTACAATTCCATCAGAGCTGAAGTAAACCTGGCAACTTGGTCTCGAGAAGCAGAAACACGCTCTGTCTTACAATCAGAAACACTCGACTTTTACGCTCTAACTGATTGCATTTTTGGTGAGGAAACGGAAAAAGAGAAGTTATAGTAAAGGCCGAAATTATAAATAACTGGTTAATTAAAATAATAATATCCCAACTATATTAAGTGTTAAGTGTATATTAATTTTGTAATAGTTTTGAACTTTTATCTACACTGTCAGGTGTTTCAGCATATAAAAACAAACGAACACTTGTTTAGTAAAATATTACACTTGCATTTTTGTCCATTGGATTTACAGAAAAGACTGATTTTACCTTTGCTGTTCAAGTTCATGCATAACTCATACTTTTCAGTTTTAACTATAAAGTAAATTAATTCTCCAAATGTGGTAAATTTCTTATAAAATTATCTTTGTAAATTTTTATTTTAATAACTGATTTATAAATTATATTAGTAAGTAATCTTCCGACTGAATTTATTTCATAATGCAGTACTTATAATGAATTCAAATTATTATCAATAATTCCTAATTCATCATTATCATTGAATTTTCTCTAAAAATGTTATTTAATTTATCTGTACAGATTGATATAAATCTTTTCCACAGGATGACTCCACCTACCCTCATTCTCCAGTTTATTTTGGCAAAAAAGCAATTTAAAAACAGCACCCGTTGGGGATGTTCCTTCATTCCGGAACCATTAATAGTTGCTTTTACCCAGATCTTGAGATTTTCCAGCCCAAAAAAGCAGAGAACTACTTAAAGAACAGCAGCCTTCACTATGCGCCCTCCCTTTTGCCACTCCACAATGATGTTTAAGCCATCCATCAGACACAGTAGTACTCCCTCTCCTGGTAAATGTACCAGGAGCAAATTCACGGGAACGGGAGCGTTGTTTGTTGCCGTCCAGGGGGGTAACGCTCCGTTGCTTTTGTCCTCTTTATGCCCAAGCAGGAGTGGAGGAATTAAAGATGGGGTGGGTGCAAGAGAGAGAGTTGTCTCGAATTTATGGGACTCTATTCTCCCCCACGAGGGAGCGTTTAGCCATTGTCCTCATCTTCTTGTTGCTGTTTGCTCCTCCAGAAGTATTATCGTTCAATGTTCCGGAAAGTAGAGATAAAAGTTGACTCCAAATTTTAATTCGAGAGCGTTTCCTAAAACTGAATGGAGGAGTACTTAGTGGAGGAAGTGCCAGTTTAGTTCGGAAATGGAGCGAAGAGATAGGTTTGTAAAGAAAGAACGAATTTACCGGATGTTTGAAGCTTTCAAAACAAAGAAGACTGTTTTTAATTTGAAGAAAATACAGAAGCAGTTTTCAACAATTCCAGCTACTTGTTAATACATGTTGCAGAGAAAACCTAAGCTTTTATACATTATATAACAACTGTAATTTAGTTGATCTACCTGGATGGAAGTAGTAAGAATTGAAGAAAAGTATAGTTTCTGCAGTTAATTCAAATACAGGTGATATTCTGTTTTCATAGGACGGGCCATGAAACTTTTAATTCATTTTAGAATTTATTAATATTAGGTTGGTTTTAAATAATAGTTATAAATATATTTTTATCTCTTCAATGCTGTGCCTCTCAGTCAAAATATACACTATCCAGATTATTTCCAAGTAAGTGACAGTTCTCCTAACAGCAATCGTAAATAACCGTTACTCCGACACGAAGAAGCGTTTTGCCAGATCAGTTAGTTTAACTTTATAGAGTATGTGTAGCTATTTTCTGTAATATTTATCACAATACATTTTGCTTCTATGTTATACAACTTTTATGCAAGGTACTCTGTACTGTATTGAAGCTATCTTTATTTTCTGATGAAATAAGTTTACTATTTTGTCATGAAAAGATAATAAAAATAAAATTATGCACTAATTTTAACTTGCAGTAATGATAGTAGTCTTGTATTGTCAAGTATCGAATAAAACGTTGATTTGATTTCGGTAGTCAGCTTCAATAATAAATCTTTAGTAGCTTCAAATGACTTTATATTTCTGTGTATCTAGTCCCCATTCAGTCCTATTTATCTTAGAAATTCAAGATTTATATCGTATTTTGTTAAGGTATATTTTTCTTGAATTTCTTGTTGGCATAATATTTAGGATTTTGTACAAGTAGGTGTAATAGAAAAAAATTTGATCTGCACACCACATGACTTCCTTGTGCAGAATATTAAATTATACGCAATTTTCCTACATTTCTTTTTAACATATTGAATTAACAGTTAACGAATTTTGAATTAAATCTACTTCGTCGATAGCGCATAAACCACAATAGAATAAATGCATTCTTTAAAGTTCACTATATTTTATTTACTATAGCCACACTCCTGCGCTAGGTTCACTTAACAGCATTACATTTCATTCATTCTGTAACTCAGAGTGAGCAGAAACTATAGCATCTGAAGAATTACCACAAGTTCTATTCAAATACTATAATAATTTTTTTTTCCAATGGCGGCCACTTAGCCATCTTCGGCTTGGCCACTAGTAAGGGCAGAAGTGGTGGTTACTTTATTATGGAGGCACCTAATAGGTGGCCACCTTTGCCTCCTAGAAATTACAAAAATAAAAAAGAAAGTTTTTCGCGGACGATTCAGCGCCGCTTACCTCATGAGCATGCGCTACTAATTAATTCAGTTCTCACTTCGCGGTAAGGTAAAAATACATAAAAATTCAAAATATTTTCATTAAAAATTGAAAGTTATAAAAAAAATAAAACCCCAAGTACAGTTAAAACAAACAAACAAACAAAAAATTTTAAAAGTTAAAATTACAATTTTTACTCAGAAACCAGCTAATAACTTAAATGATAATTCCAGAATGAATCAAGCATCATTTAATTCGCAATAATAAAAGAAGACGTGTCTTTGTTGTTGCAAAGCTTAGTTTCTCTAGCTTGGAAACAAATCCACTGTTCTGCTAAGCTTCAAATGTAAACAAATATGTCCGCTATCATAACCAAAAAGTAGGCTTTGCCACACTTCAAAAACTTTTAAATTGTTGATAATTCCACAATTATTGCATGCAGGTTAACTAAAGGCATAAATATCTTAACCGAATGATAAGAACAACATAATTCAATCATTTTTAAAACAAAAAATGCACAGTTTACAAACTTATAAGAATAAAGAAACTGAGCTCACTGAGCCGAGTAACAGAGTGGAAATATATATATACATATATTTATGTACTTCTGGTGTGGCCGATTGGTAACCAAAATCCGAGGTGCACATCTACATGTTATAGCGGCCCTGTATACAAAATTTCAACGTTCTGAGGCTACTCGGTTTTGAGTTACGCGAAATATATACATGCATACGTACGTACGCACAGATGCCACGAAAAAATCTCTTCAGAATCCATTTTATATCAGTTTTATAATTATTTTGGGGGAAAAGAGTCTTTTATTCTGTCCTTACATATAGATGTAACTCAAAAACATCGTTAAATTGCATTCGAAAACAGTCAAAATAGATATTTTCGTGGAAATATGGTACCCGAAATTTTTCACGATTACAATACTTCCTTTTTACTTCGTACAAGGAAATAAAAGTATAAATATTAAATCATTCTATTCTCAAGTATTAATTTTCAATAAGCTTCTATTCCAGAGTTTATTAATGGAATTCCTGATATTGTTCTATTTTTTTCTTTATTCTCACTCACTCTCTTTTTGTCAGACTGGGCACATAATTCGTCCAAAATTGTTTTCGATTTCGATTACCGTTTTATATACATAAGTTTAAGCTTTTATTCATTGTAAATTGAAGTGGTTTATGTAAAAATTAGTAACTTCGGTTTCAAGCTGTATGAAGTTATAGTAATGTGGTTTACATATGACACCCAAACATTGCATTGCCTGCTTGGCGAAGTCATTCTGCCGTTGCCAGCCAGCTGAATATTATATATATAGCCAGCTGAATATAATTGGCTTCAGATAGTTCATACTAGAATGTGAGATACAGACCATTCGTTATTGACGGTGTGACTAATCTGACGTCAGGAATTTACGTATATAATATGATCGCTTAAGCGGAGTTGGAAGGGTAAAATCTTCAAAAAATGGTGATTTGTGATTTTTGCATTTTCAAATACTCTACACTTTTACCTCTCTAAAAATACCATTCTTTAATCTCTATGAAAATTAGAACTGTAAAAAATCTAGTTTTAATTTATCATCAAATCGAGATTTAAAGGGACGAAAATGTAAGCATTGCGCTTGTTTTTATTTTACCGCTCAAAGTATGACGTCATTTAAAACGTTTTCTCTGCACTTGGCGATAAGCCTCAAGGTTATTTTCCTTGCTGATAAGAAATCTCACTGTATCCGAAACTGTTCGCAAAATTTCAGCTTGTTTGCGGTTATTCTAATGCTGTAAGGACGCGATTGATTTTGAAAGATTTCTTGTTTTCTCTTGCTTTTTATTATATAGTATTAACGTTTTTATTCTTTTAACATTAAGCTAAGTTAGCGCAATTATTTGCTTTGTTTAACTAGTTTTAGCCATGCCGAGATCAAGTACTAAAGTCTTCAAAAAGCGTAAAGGAATGTATCGCAAGGGCAAAGGTAAACAAAGCAGTGAAAGTGAAACAGCTCCTGCAGGAAATTCTGTTGGTCATTCAGATGACATTATTTTATCAGCCAGCGATAAGAAATTGGATAATTTGGATGTCTCATATTCAAATGAAGCATATTCTGGGTGTAAAAATGTGATTATGGATATTAATATTTTAGCTTCTGTGTTTTTTGAAGCTGTGAAATGTTCAAACTGTGAAAAATCAGGCCTTAGATTGTGGCAAAGAGAAAGTAACTATGGTGAGGCTGTTCAGTTTCATTTAGAATGTGCTTTTTGTAAATATGAGTATACATTTTTTTCTTCAAAACTGTGTGACAATATTTCTAACACTTATGAAGTCAATTGTAGGTTGGTGTATGCTATGCGTTGCATAGGCAAAGGTGCGGAAGCCGCAAGAATGTTTTGTGGTATTATGAATCTTCCATCGCCACCTTCAAAATTTTCTAAATACAACAGGCTCCTACTTCCGGCAGTAAGAGAAACCTGTGAAGAGAGTATGAAAGACGCTGTGGTAGAAGCAGTTGAGGAAAATGAAGGCGATAATGATATTGCTGTTGCTGTCGACGGCACGTGGCAGAAGAGAGGATTTTCATCTAAGAATGGTGTTGTGACGATAACTAGTGTAGATACTGGTAAAGTTCTTGATGTCGAGATATTTTCGAAACATTGCATGTGTCGAAACAAAAATAGCCACCTTCCGAACTGCAGGAGAAACTTCGATGGTTATAGTGGGAGAATGGAGGTAGACGGAGCTCTCTCTATTTTTTCCCGCTCCATATCAAAATACAATGTGCGATACATACAGTATTTGGGTGATGGGGATTCGAAAGGTTTCGATTCCATAGTCGAAAATAACGTGTATGGTGACCAATGCGCTGTGACCAAATTAGAATGTATTGGTCATGTCATGAAACGCATGGGTTCGCGTCTTCGACGACTGAAGACGAAGATGAGAGGGCAAAAGCTTTCAGATGGAAAGCCGTTGTGTGGCAAAAACAGGTTGACTGAAGCTGAAATTGACCGTTTACAGACTTACTATGGTCTAGCTATTAGAAGAAATTTAACTAGTGTTCAGGATATGCGACAAGCAATTTGGGCAATTTTTCTTCATAAACTATCAACAGACGATAACCCTCAGCATGGATTTTGCCCTTCAGGTGAAGATACATGGTGTCAGTTTAAAAAGGCAGAATTGCTTGGACAGTCATATAAGCATAAAAACAAACTGCCGGTTGCTGTTGTTGAAGCCATGCGACCAATTTTCAGGGATTTGTCTAATCCAGACCTACTGAAAAAATGCTTGCATGGCAATACGCAAAATCCTAATGAAAGTGTAAATAATGTGATCTGGTCCCGTGTTCCAAAGAAAACATTTGTCCATATAGAAGTTCTTTCTTTGGGCACTTATGATGCCATATTATCGTTTAATCATGGAAATGTCACAAAACTGCAAATTTTAAAAAAACTAAATATAGAACCTGGAGACAACACAATAAACGCCATGAAACGCCTCGATCAAGAGCGACTGTTAAGAGCTAGATACTCTAATTTACAAAAAACAAAACAGGTTAGAAAGGAAAAAAGACTTAAAAGGAAGAGAGAAGATGATAACATAAAAAAAAATGTTGATAACCTTGAGTATGGTGCAGGAATGTTTTAATAAATGAGTATTTTTACGTAAAAATGCGTTTTTCTCCAAATGTGATTTTTTTACACTCTATGTACCTTTTCTCAGGAACTACTGTTCACAGGTATGTAAATTTTTTATGGCTTATTTATTATGTTTCCTAATGTTTACTGAAATGAGCTTTTTGTGATAAACTAAGAAAATAAAATTTTAGAAATTTTTTTTCGTGAAAAAAGTCATAAATTTTACTATGCATAGTACAATTATCTATGAATTATTCTAAAACTCAAAATTTTCCAAAAATCTCATTTCAGTATAATCTGATAGGTTTACTTTAATTACACAAAAAATTTCAAATGTATCTATAATAGATTTTAAGAAAAGGTACATCGAAAATGGCCAATTTAACATTGTCGGTATAGGGGGTTCCGATACCCCTTAAGCTTCCTATACAGGCTTCTAATGACTGAGAGCTATATTGTACCGAAGTGTGGAAAGGGTTACTATCCAATGGTACTTTTTTTTTAATCCAGCGCTACTCCGAAGTATGAAGCTTGAGTCCCAAAATTTAAGATATACCAATTCCAGCTGTTTATTTTATCGGATGTACCAGCTACTTGTATTAATGAATGATTTTCAACTTTGATAATGGCACTTAACTGACATGATTGTTTGGCTAGGAAGTCTATGTCTAAATACTTGCTAAAACTACTACATCTAAAGATGAGTATTATAAGTTTTTGAAAGGTCAAACTATTGGTTTTAACTTTGTAATTCATTAAAAGATTTTAACTGCTACAAAAACAAAAGACAGTCAGGTTAATTTTCTCTTTGTCAGTGAAATCAACTGCTGAAACAGAAGACAGTTTAAACAACTTTTTTTGTTTAAAACTTTAAACTGAACAAATGCACGACTTGGGCTTCCATTTAAAATCTCCACAGCTCGAGAAATTTTCAGTGAAAAAAGGTGATGGTAAAATTTATATTAGTTCGATGTTTGGGACTTACGGTAAACAGCCTAACTAACTGGCTTAAATTTATAAAGCGCACAATTGTCTTCGGTTAGAAAATTGACTAATGCTGCATAACTAAGTAATAGAACTGTTCGAGAGAATTTATTATGACCAGCGTTGCTACCAAACAAAGCTCTCGGTTTAAACTTGTAAAATGTCCGACTTAAACTCACTGACTTAAAACTGTGCTCGTAAATGTAAATGTGAAAGTGTGACTTTTACATCATAGTGAGACTTAACAGGGAAACGAAGTGAGAGTGTATTTCCAAATCATAAGAGAATCAGTTAATTAACATAAAAGATACAGTATGAAAATACTCCCTTTTTTAATTTCAGGTATTATTTATTTAAAGAAGACAAATAATATTTAATTAAAACCACTTCGTCTGCCAGTTTCTGCCATCAATAACGTCAAGCATAATTCTGAATTTTACTTTTATTTATTTTTTTGACATATGCATTGAATTTTGTGATGTCACTAGTTTTACAAATACATGTATTGATATTTCTCTCTTTTTAAAACACAGGGTGAATTTTACTAGTTTATAAACATACAAACTTACTGTTTCTTTGTATTTTCCATCGGAGTACACTTTGAGATAAACGAAGTCGTCTTCGCTCTTTGGAACTGCGTCTATTATTTTTGGCAATAATTGAGTTTTAAAGGATTGAATTTAATCAATTTATAAAATAACTAAAATTAGTGAGATTTCTGCTAATATTCTGAATTACAGCATTTATAATTACAACTCTTAAGTTGTAAGACCCTTTTTATTTTTATATGTAAACTTTTCCGCATATTTAACAAAATCAAAATGCAATTTCTCTGAGTCACTCTTATATTAATTCTTTAAAAACAAATATTTGCACGAATTTAATTCATGCACGCGACTTCCAGCCTTCCTTTGTCTTGTGAGTTTTAACTGATTTTTGACATTTATTTATATTTTATTTATTTCGTAAATACTATTAGTGAGTTTGTGCAATAAAGAAAAAATAAATTCCAGGAATCCCATAAAAGTGTATAATAATGACTTTTCTTACCTAACTTATTTGTTATATGGGCTTGTTTTAATTTCAGTAGCGGATGATCATTTATCACGATTCCAACTCATTACGTCTGAGGTTTGCAGTCATATTTTGTTTTTTCGCTACAATAACGCTATTCATCCCAGCGTCTGACATTTAATTTAGCTAATAGCGGCCGAGAGAAACATTTAAAATTGCATTGGATGGTTTTTGAAAACGACTATCATTAGAAGGCAAGGATAAAAATTTTAGTTTAATGTTTAAGTAAATTATTAGCTTAATTTATTTCACTGGGACATCTTAGCAAAATGATGCATACAGATACTTAATTAGGAGGAATGAACAAATGGTTTTATGTTTTTCTAGCTTTTGATCACATCAATATTCTGCAACATACGCCTCCATTTTAATGATAGAATTTTATTTCTTAATGATGCAGTTGTAAGTTCCATTTTGTGTAACACAGGTCATCTTCATCATTTACTTTTATTTTTAATCCTGTTCTACTATAAGCTGCTGGATACTTTCTTGATTCATGAATGCCTAATGTTTGTTCAGTTTTAGTTTCAAGAAGTCGAACTAATTATTTTGAAAATATGATTAAAAGCCCAAATGTTAATTTTCTTTCAGTGTAATGAACGTCACAGCATGAATATCTTAAGGCCCTAAACTACTTCTTAGACTGTGCTTCTTCAAGATATGGGCAGCTTATTTCTTGGTGAGGAGAAAACGCCGTTTCAGGGTTATTATGCTTAGGGTTATTATGTTAGCATTGTAAGTTATCGAAGTGGGAGAAGGGGAAAATGTGTAACACTCTCTCCCCAACTCGAAGTCAGGAACTTCCGACTGCTAACTGGATGTGCTTCCAATTACACCACGAAAACACACTGTAAGGAGGTATAAAATATCTTATATTATTATTAATACTTGTTATACTATAATCCTTACATATTGTATTATTATGCTGTAATAAGTTTAGTACATTTGTATGTTATTATTGTCATAAAGTATCAATAAATTAGTTTTTAAGTACGCGACCGCTTTCTTCAGCTAAAATTTAATAAACAAAGGACTGATTGAGAAACTGCCTGGAAAATTACCATGATCAATTTCTGGAAAATGACTATAATCAAGGGGGAGGGACAAAATGAAATATTACTCAATCTGCCTATTTGTTAATGATAATTATATTTCATTTAGGTGCAGCTAAAGAAGGTGATCATGCTTGAATTGCTCTGTTGTTTGGTTTTTTGGGTAGTAGAGAGTTGCGTATGTAGTAGGAAACTTGGTAGCCAACCAAAGGAACATACCGGATGCTAAGTGAAACATAACTTTTAATGAATGCTTTCCTTGAACTTAATACACAATAGATGCATACTCAACCTATGGCATGTGAGAAAAGCATAAGATGGTTAACAAATGACAGCATGACTGGTATAAAGTGCTGTATTTACATCAATAGAGTCTACTTAACATTTCATTCGGAAGACAAAAATTTGGCTGCAATTCCATACATTGCTTCATATTAAATGCTGTCCGTTACACTCTGCTAGATTTATATTCGCATTCCTGTATTCGGCAGCTGTTCTATATCAGGATTCCGAGCATTACATGGCCGCACAACGCTGGACAGAATCACCGCTATTGACCTGGTCGATACCCAAAGCAACAGATTCCCCGGATATCCATATCAAGACGACACGCAGTTCTTGGTTTCTATTGCAGGATTAACGTAGCATTTATCCTCTTCAGCATTGACAAGGAGGAATACAAATTTCTCAAGACTGTTCTCAGAGCTGAAATGAGAATAAGACAGAAAAAAAAGTATTCATTAATTAAAGTTCAAGACCTAACAGATTCATACATTTTCTATGTTTGTACCTGCCTAGATTAAGAATTGATACTTATTTTTGTCTAAACTTCCACTTCTGAAACTCAGAGACAGCTTCTGCAACTCCGTTCTGTTCGGTCTGTTCTCGGCTGAGAAATGTGTTTATCGTAGTTCTTTTCTAAGAATTGATTAAATTCATGGCTTTTCAATTCTTCTGCATTATCGCTGAGGATTATTTTAAGTTCCTTTTGCTTTCCCATTTGCTTTTTAGTCGAAATTTGTACTTTGTGAATGCTTCAAGGGCTTTGAACCTATTCCGTAGGGCGTAAGCAGTAATTTTTCGCGATTTGCCGTCGATGAATGTTATGAAGTATTTTGCACCGACTTAAGATGCGATTTTCATAGGGCCACAAAAATGGGTGTGTACGAGTTCAAGAATAACAAGGTTTACTGCATATGCTTCTTTTGGGAATGGTAACCTAGTTTGCTTGCGTTTTGCACAAATTTCACAAAATAAAGGTTTCATTTTTTTCACTTTGGAATTTTTAGACCGTGCACAATCGTTTTAGAATGCAATACATTTAAGTGAATACAGCATTTATTCCACAGTTTCAGTTAACTGTCTGGCGTATTTGCTTTATACTGTGCAACAAACCTCGGACTTCCTGTTAATTTACAACATATAGGCCATTTTGCTTCATTGCTTGTAAAATTACGAGTTTTTTTTTTCTTTAACTCACTCTTGATTATTTTTAAAGTAAGCATTACATTTACGTTGCGCCACTAAATTAAATGAAATTAAATTTATTTTTAGATTAGGAACATGCTATAATACATCGTTAAATATTATGTGTTGTGAAGATGAATTTACACTTTCATAAATTTCAGTTTTCCCTTTGATTCCTAGAAGTTTATTATTAGTTAAATGAACTTCACTTTCGATTTCAGTTATTGATGCGAATTTGATTCTATCATTTCACACGGGAATCAGGGTACCAGTTATGTGTTCTTAATTCTCGCGTTGTTTTGACAATGCTGAGAGAAAAAATTTTGTTTAGGGGATTTTTGAATACGATTGTTTCTTTTAATTTTTCTATTTTCTGACGCTTTATATGGTTTTACCTTGCAATGCTTGACCTAAGGTCTTTCATCCACAATCATTGCAAGACTCAAATTTTAACAATGAGCAACGAAAGAATGAATTCCGCTGAATTAATGAGTTAAATTTTGAGTTAGATATCATGATATTCTGATGGCTTCAAAAACTATCTCTGGACTGTTTGCGAAAATTCTTGCTGGATTTGATTTTGAACAAGAAAGGCGTGTAATAATTCAAAATAAAATGCACCAATTCCTAGTTTTATCAGTATATTTTTAAGCTCACATAAAATTTGAGAACTGAATTTACTGTTGTCTTCAGTGGGCAAGAGGACTCATGAACTGTTAAATCTTCTAAAGCAGTATATGGTTTTTATGGCAGCAGAAATATCAAATAAGTATAATTAATCCTTGCTCAGCATTTTTCTTCCAACTTGAAGAATAGAGAATTGAACACGTTCAAAGAGAACCAGTTGTAGGTTTTCACACCCAGCGAGAATTTTCAGGATCGACCACTGAAGGATTTATAACTTGTAGTAACACCGTCCAAGTGGTGAAATAGGTGACGAAACCATATTAAGGTGTATGAGGTATATAGCTTACTACAGTTGCCTCTCATCGTGCATTTAGATTTAGTGTATAACACCAACATTAATACTGATTTAATACAGTAATTACACATACACTAATTAATACTGGATTTTCAAACCAATATTAATTACACGTCCATTTCTCCCTATGAAATCAAGTCCTTCAAGAGAAATCTCGTGTGTGGTCAAATGGGAAATACCCGTATCTTTAGCAAGTCCTGTAATGGCGAAAACATGGCCGATATATTTCTGATCCTTGTTCTTGTGTGAGGGAATAATAAACTTCTTTTCCAATACTTCAGAAACGCTTCGAATTATTCTTTTTCTAAATTACCGTCATGTTGCCTTTTATTCCATCTGATAGGCTAGTGGTATCACGTTTTAGTGTGTTAATAGAATCGGGCTGCCACATTTACTCAAACTGTTAAAGTAGTAGTCTGCATCACATTGTAAATCGAGGATTCTCAAACTTACTGATACTGCGCATCAGTTTACGCCAACGAAACTCTTTCTTGATATACTGATAAAATCCAACTTTGTAAAAGTTAATTCACAAATAATACTGTATTGACTGAAGTATAAATGTTTGTTCTTAAACTGCTCTTCTGAAAACCGTGCTTATCCTATGTGCGCAGCCTAACTTACATAATAAGTTATTATAACACATGGCATATCCTTTATCTTTCATTCCGAAAGAAAATATTTTATATACTTTTACTTCAGGCCAGCCTGGAATACATAATGTTTAACGGAGCAAATTGCTAGTCCAAAATCAAAAGTTTAAGTTTGAATCTTACATAAAGCTAGGCTGCATATGTGTGTATTTCCTTTCTCCTTGTAGGCGTAGTTTCGGGCCACCATTTACAATGCTTCCCATCTTCAGATGGCTAAATAATCAATAGATTCTGCTGTTCTAGACGAATGTTTTCAAGTAAGTATCCGATAATTTAGGTAAAAAAATATTATTTCAAGTTATATCGTTAATATTACTTAATTATTTTTTGTAGAATATTTTAACATATCAAGATCATATATTGAATACGCAAGAACGTTTTGCAGGAAAATAATTTTGGAAATTGATTTTCATCTTTCAGGTTAGTCGTCTTATATCCTACCTATCTAGCATTACATTACCATTATTTTGTAAAGGAAAGGGAAGAATATAATATCCTTTATTGTTGTTACTTATGCCATATTCGAACGCATAGATACCAAAGCGTCCACATGAATAATCATAGGAAAAACTAAGTAAAGACTGTTGTATCTGTAATAACAGAAACACTTAGGTAAGATTTTAAACTTTCATAGAGGTCATCACAAGCAATAGAATCCTACTGTTTTGTGGCCCTACCTAAGCCCTACAGCCAACTTCTTGAGATTAATATTTTCTTTTTTTTCGAGTCATTTTTAAGCGCACGTATGCAGAAAAGACGTTCTTTTCTTCGCTGTAGCTACAAATCTCAAGCATGCTGCGAGTTTTGAATCCGAGCTCAGCGAAATCCTAGCTAGATTTGCTAACCTCCCTATCATCTGGAACGGCAATCACAATTAGCTCAACGATGACACAGGTTTGCACAATCATAATTACCATAGCATAATAAGCATATTACTAAACATAATAAATTGTAGCATCGCTATGACATTCTAGCAAGAGGAACAACACTATAAGAAACTACATGAATGAAACACTCTATTAGGAGATAGTATTTTTATGCCTATTTATTTCCTAACATAAATATAACGTACAGTACAAGCAAGAACATTTATGAATACAAAAACGTAAGTGATGCCATTCACAAAAAAGGTAATGTTATTTTTAATAGTTCGATGGCTTTGCCGCAACATCCTCCCCACCCTGGTCAACCTCCAGGGGGATGACCAGCTGCACCGGTCGGGTAATGGTATGTCCATTGATGCGTAGAACACAAGTACGGACTTTCTTGTCGCGGCCAAGGATTAGCTCCTCGACACGTGCCTTTTTCCAAGTGTGGCGAGGTCTAACATCTTCTTGTAGTAGGACAATGTCCTCTTTACGGATTTTATTTGTTTCAGATGGATTCCGCACTTGATGAAATGTACGCAAGTCCATCAGATATTCCTTTTGCCATCTTTTCCAAAAGGAGTCCATCAAATGTTGACGATTCTTCCACATACGATTTAAATTTGTTTCAGGATTTGTGGGGCTGGAAGGAATAGTAGTTAATTTCTTTCCTATGAGGAAGTGCGAGGGTGTTAAAGCTTCCTCAGAGTCATCTCTTATTCCATATTCATGGACAATCGGTCTACTGTTAAGAGCGGCTTCAATATCACATAATACAGTGATCAAACCAGCGTCATCCAAAAGAGCCTTACCTAATGTTTTCCGAAGGCATTGCTTAATTGAGCCTATCATTCTTTCCCACCATCCTCCCCACCAAGCCGCTCGTGGGGCGATGAATTTCCATTTGATGTTGTGGTGGGCATAGAATTGTTGTACCTTGGCAGAAGATATAGTAT
>KK122250.1:34592-96476 GCA_000611955.2 Stegodyphus mimosarum
CAATTCTTCGATTGTCCTCAGTGTTGTAAGTTTTGTGAAATTCTGATAAAATTTCTTCATCGCGAGTAGTCATTTTTCGTTTCTGCGCATCTTGTATCGCAATGGTGTCTAATTCCCAGAAACGACGTACCTGATCATTTAAACAATCAGTTTCAACTTGCACACAAACTTGATGGACAGAAGTCTTGTCTGCGATTGTAGTATGCGTTCTTGTTCCACTAAGAACCCATCCAAACACTGACGGTATCAGAACAAAAGATTCTGAAAGCTTGATTGGAGCTTCTGCGGAAACAATTTGCCAATAATGATCACCACCAATAAGTATTTCTATGGGCAGTGAAGAGTCATCCGGTGGATCAGCAATTCTCAATCTTTTCTTCTGAGCAAAGTGAACTATTTCTGGTGGAGCAGTAGGATGTGTAGTATAGGAATTGGAGCTTTCAAATGCGGAGATCGAAAATGTTTGGTTGCTCCACAAACTTGAAAGTGACAGTTGAACACATCTACGTTGTTCTTGTGAAGTAAAAGATTCAAATGCTTGAACTAAAAGTGAGGCGGAACTGACAACTTTAAGCTTAAGTTTTTCAAATGAGGTTTGCGTGAACAAAATTTGCTTGGCTACCACCATCTAAAATGCATCGTGTTAATTTAGTAATGCCTGTGGGGCCAGTAACATACACACGAGCAGTTTGCAAATGTGTGAAAATTGTTTTAGGAAAGGTTATGTGGTTTACAGCACTGTTAGTTATCCGCAGTTGATTGTTTTCAACAGGACAGATAGAAACATAATGCTTTTTCTTGCATTTAGTGCATCGTGCAGTATTTTTTCTTGGGCAGTTTGAAACTCTATGACCACGGTTAGTACACAGAAAGCAGCAATTTGAAGTTTTAAGTTTCTGAACACGAGTATCATAGTCTGTAACAGTTTCACAATATTGAGGCCAATGTCCTGTTGTATCACAAAATTAACAAAATGGCGAAATTTTCTTTTACTGTTTGTTTACTGTTTTGGAATTGATATTAAAATTTTCTACAGTGCACCTGTGATCAGAAAAAGACGTACCTTTAACTCTTTGTGCTGCAATTACACCTTCCACTTCTTCTGCCAGGAATTGCATCAGTCTAGTAATATTACCTTCATTTAGCTTTTCACGTTTGGCATAGATAATCCAGCGGCAACAAATATCATTGGGAAACGCACGAATAATTTTTGGCACTAGGATTCTACCGTATGCTTCAATATTCTCACCCAGAGCAGTTAAAGCTTGAATTCTCCTGTTACATTCTATGTAAAGATCATTTAGATGCGTAGGAGATGGGTCTTGAATAACAGTTAAATGTTCTAAGTAATCTAAGTGTGACTGGATAATTCGATCTTTATTTCCGTATCTTTCCTTTAACAATTTTTTTGTTGTTTCATAGGTGTCTCCTATTACACTAATTCCATCAACAAGGCGTTTAGCTTCACCATCTAAATAACCTCTGAGGAAAACATGTTTATCAATAACAGAAAGATGTGGATTGGCATCTATAGAAGATTTAAACTGTTCCCAAAAACATTGCCACTGTTCAATTTCTCCTGTAAATGATTGTAGTTTAATTGTTGGCAATTTAACTGTATATGATTGAGCCACAGGCGCTGTAGTAGAAAGGTCGCCAAATTTCATCGCCAAATCATTGGTATCCATATTGGAAGCAGTAACATTATTTGCAGTTAGCGATAATTTGTTCTGAATAATTTTTTGTGCTTTGAAAACTGCGGATTCACCAGTATCTATGTAGTTTTCACACTGCAAATTATCATTTTCGTATTCATCGTCAGAA
Organism: Stegodyphus mimosarum; assembly: GCA_000611955.2. Taxonomy (NCBI): domain Eukaryota; kingdom Metazoa; phylum Arthropoda; class Arachnida; order Araneae; family Eresidae; genus Stegodyphus; species Stegodyphus mimosarum. Next base: position 36,417 of record KK122250.1, read on the forward strand.
AGAAAATTGTGAATTTCGTTATCTATTAGTTTCATATCATTTAAGGCAGCTGTTAAGCGATTAGAAATATATTCAATCTTTTCAATTGAGAAATCATCGTTCAAAGTATCAATTTCAGTAGAAAAGCGAGAAACATTACTTCGCACGGCTTTCCGCTTTCGTTTCAGTTGCGTCATTTTGTCTACAGCTTCAGCGGTCGGCGCCATTGCTCGAGTAGTAGAGAACACAAAACAAAACTACGCTTTAATGTCGGGAGTAAAATAATTCAGCAAAAATAATCCAACAGTAGGAAGTATAAGTTCAAGGTCCTGTTTCGTAAATGGTTATTTCGGCACCAAATATTAGGAGATAGTATTTTTATGCCTATTTATTTCCTAACATAAATATAACGTACAGTACAAGCAAGAACATTTATGAATACAAAAACGTAAGTGATGCCATTCACAAAAAAGGTAATGTTATTTTTAATAGTTCGATGGCTTTGCCGCAACACACTCTGAGCAGTTGTGAATGTCAGCAGTAAGGAGAGTACTAATTCACATTATTAAATCTACAACCTGCATCTTTAAATAATTAATTAAAGAGGAACTGATTTAAAATTTTATTTTTAACCATTTCGATGGTGTCTTATAAAATATAGAGTAAGCTAAAGTTTCAGTTTCTTTCTTTTCCCGAGGCCAACGCATCAGGACGTCAGAGGTAAATGACAGTCACTTGGAGCTGGGGAAAGAGGAAGTGATACAGTCTTGTAAATATCTCCAAACCCGTCACTTCAAGTTTCGCAGCATAATTAGAATGTTTCAGAAAGTGACATCACAGCTGTTACGCCATTAATATTACACCGGAGGACTGACACGAAGAATACCGTGAGCGTCACTTTCGAACTTTTGGAATAAATTAGTCTACAGCATAAGAGTGAGTGAGAGAACGGAGACAATATTCTTTATCCATAAGCTTTTTAAAATATGGGGAAAGAAGTAATTGATTGCTCACATCAAACGCTGTTTAAAAAAGTATTTAATATTTATTAGCACGTAGGGTTTTAGAATTTATTTTCCCCTTATGAGAATTAAATTGTAATGATTAACCTATATCCGACGAGACTGTTCCTCGAAAGCTCTTAAAATGATTTTATAAACAGATTAATATAAATACGTGCTTTAAATTTGGTGTATAATTCAAGAAATTTATAAGCTTAAAGTTGTGCTAAGAATGCATTTAAAATTTACCACGTCTTAACCTGGAAATAGAAAACATATGAGCATGCATAATTTTCTAATGGTTATTAAGTGTTATATTTAAATGGTTATATTCTAATGGTTATGTTTAAAAATGTGACGAACGCTTGCAAGCACAAAACTGCCCCTTGGTAAATATCATTATGACTTATAATGTATAAACAAAACTTTATTTGTTATTAATCTGATAGATTTAATATCACTGAAAATTTTGCCGAAAATTGAAAATTAAAATACGAAATTTGAAGTATTTCACTTTGTTTATTAAAAACATTCAAGTCTGAACTCCAAAAATTAGTGCATATGAGTGCATATTAGTGCATATTTACATGCATATGAGGACTGGACTGAAATGAAACAAGTTGCAAAACATCTTGAAATTGTGAAGAGTACAGTAGTGCCTTAAGGAAGAGTTTGAAAGACTGAACTGAAAACATAGCAGAGTTTTCAGAAATAAGAATAAATTCGACAAAACTCGAGATACAATGTATCAAAATCACGAAATGTCAATTTTTGTGTACGTAAACAAAGCTTGGAAGAAATCTGGCAATAATTAGATATTAAAAAGAATATCAAAGGTTAAGTTATCACCGAGTAGCAATGTTTAGAGCACGAAAAAGATGATACGAATACTTTGAATTCATTATCAGCTGTTAAAGCTGTGAGTGTGAGTTTGTAGCAGCCCTCAGTGCATTTTACAAAGTTGCTATTACTATTTTTATTGTCTGAAAGTTTGATGTGCGTTTCTATACCTTTTCAAAACTCTAGTGCAGAACTCAAGTTTATTTAAAAGCAGTGGTAAGTTACAGTAAGCTCGCAGGGTCTAGCGTAAGTCCTTTGTTAAATGTGTCTCTAATTTACAAGACTCTTATTCTTCTTGTTTGCTCAAAAAATTAGTTTTATGTCTAAACAAAATAAATGTGAAGGATTAAGGATCGAAAGTAAGAAAAGATTTCACCAATTATTACGAGAAACTTTAACGAAAGATCTCCCGGTTTTACGAAATAGACTACCACGACAAAACAATTATAATATTAAAAATGAAAATGGTGAAGAGCTCAATGATGAAGAATTAAAAGCGAACTTTAATGAATATTTATTGCGAAGAGACTTGGGGCATATCTAATGGCCATAAAGGAGATAAAAGGAATAACATGCCTATGGCCAAAAGGAGATGAAAAGATACCAATAATTTCATTTCATATTAAAAGAAATAAAAAATAAATGATTTTCGGGATTTTGTTAAAATGGCTTTAACAGGAAAACCACATAACGAAATTTCTAACAGTGTAAAGAAATCTAGTTAAAGCTGTAAATAGATTTGGATATTTTCGATGTCAGGAAGTTGAAGAAATGAGCAATGCCCTCTCGGGACACGAACCTCGAAGCTCTCGAATACGTGTCGAGTGTGCGGTAATCACACCACGAAGGCATGCTCAGAAGGCGGGAGAAACACCTTATAATGTCATGTGATTATGGAAACAATTGCTATTAGCAGAGCTGAAGTGGGTCCAGCTTTCAGCTAGATGAAAAACAGGACTTTCTTTGTTTGTGCAACATATTTCAGATTTAACGATAATCCTCTTAATCGGGGAACCCAGATAATTATAACAGTATGTAAAACCGGTTTTGAAAAATTACCTCAAGGCCTTAGAATCTACTTGAAAATCAGCTGACGTGAAAGAAGCCACATCATTAAATTTTCCCACTATTCTATTTCACTTTTGCAAAACCGCTATTTTGTATGATTTTGTGATGTTTTATTTTTTTTATTTTAAAGATTTTTTTTGAACTTCTTTGTTATAGCGGACCCTGAGATTGAACCGCCAACTAACCGAGATATCTCGCAAAATCTGGCTCAGTATTCTTATACCTCGCACCTGATCGCATATCAGCACCCCTGCGTATTCTTATACCTCGCCACGTAATCGCCTATTAGCACAGTGCGGCATTTTTTCTTTCGCCGTGTGCCCTTATGTTGTTAATTTTTGATGAGATTTTCGAATTCGCGTTGTTTATTTAAAAATATATTATTTTTTTTTCTGTGACTATCACATTGAGAAACTAATGAGGTGGATACCATATCAGTTTTTACAAGAAAGAGGTCTGTTACCTGACAAACGAGTATCTGATAATGGTCACCACATGAAATTTTATGTTAATGACGAAACCATTTGGGGATGCAATGTAAAAAATTGCAAAAGGAAGAACCTCCTTGTTGGAAATTGGTCCAGCTGTTCCAGAGTATCGTTATTAGAATTATATACTCTCGCACAGAGGAGCTGACGTCCATGAAATGATGCAACAAACAGCTTAATATGTGTGAAAGTGCTGCAGTTAATTGGAACAATTACATGCGATAAAGTTACAATAATAAAGATTCTTAAAAATATTTTTAGGAAATAGCATGTGAGTATTATTGTTACTATTATATACTGTGCTGTTTATCGCGGTTCGCAAAATTATGGCTGAGATCTTGAGGCAAATCTAAAATCGCCAAATATCGTTAGAGGCCACTATAACAAAGAAGTACCGATTTTTTAAATTCATTTTTTTATTCATGTACGGCTATTTTCATTTTGAGTTTTTATGAAAAGTAAAACATTTGCTTATTCTAAGTAAAACATTCGCTTAGAATATGATTTTTATAATATAAAATACGAATCCCTTGCTAATTTTTCACAGCTCACCACTGTTTGAACATATGCCGAGAAGAGTGCAAACGTAATTTATTTCAGAATTTTTTAAACCAATAAGAACTGAGCAAACATTGAACAAAATTAAACTTGAGAGCAGTTGCCTTACTATGGATTGCAACTTAACATTCGTTGGCAATATGATATCTACACAAGCGGAGGTGGGTAACACAGTTTGTTAGTTATTTATATATTTTATTCAGTGCCGAGAGTCTAGTATACACGTATTTCTTCTCTTTTCCCTGGTTAAATTTTAAATTCCCTCTGGATGTTGTTGCAGAGAATTGTAGAGTTTACGTTTAATTCAGGTTGCAGTCGTTTCTCGTTTCAAAATAAGCGTTGCTAAGCAACGACAGTTTTCCTTTTCCGAACTGAGTCAATCTTTCGATATGTAGTGTAAAATCTCTTTGACTGCTTAGTTGCCTGGCCATCTGTGAAGCAATTAAAAACATATGCACACAGCAAATATTTATTGCAGGTTGGAGCAGATTCGTGTTTTAATGACAAACTGAATAATCTTCCATAGCGGTAATAAAAACATAGTTGCAAAAACACAAAATAAAAACATTAGTTGCAAAATGATGCTAAACTGTTATTGTTAAATATTAGGCTATCCCATAAATAATGCAGTTTTCTCAACTGCATAAACTAAACGTTGTAAGGAAGCAAGATAAACTACCTGCATCAACTTGCTGTAAACGCAGGTAGTAATTTTAAATTGCTCTTATCCTTATTGCTAGTTTTGAAGAGTGCAGTTCGATTTTAACAGTTACTTTTTCAAATGGAAATGACAAAGAAGCGTATCTGGTGAGTTTGCATCAGGAGTTCAGGAAAGGCGTGCGAAGAATATTAAGTCACTATATGGAGACTGGACAATAAGCGTAAACCAATGTCAATTGTGATTCCAGAAAATTCTGAACCGGAAGCTACCACCTAGAAGACAAACCTCGTCGTGGGAGATGTGTACAGCACTATCTTGCAAACCCTGGTGGGACAAAATCCCAACGTAACTGTTGAGGAATTAACGAAGGACGGAAAAGAGTATATTTTAGATTAAAAATAGTTTTTCTTAATTTATGATAAATAAACGAAGTACAAAAAACCGCATTATTTCTGGAATGATCCAATATAATAAAATCTCTTTTAATCTATCTTAACTGCACTGCACTTTGCCGAAATCTCACTTAATAAGATTGAATTAGTGAATCCGATATTATGCTTTTCAATATTTTTAAATCAATGATTTGTTTCCCACTTTTTTATTAACAAGGAAGAGATAGTGTACGTTATATTCCAAACGTTAAACTGTGTAATCTATGTGTAAGAGTCTTTTCCAAGACACTGGAATTATGTACTTTGAAATTTGCGTGATGTAAAATTTTCTATTAAACGGCAAATATTTTATAAAATTATTCTGCTGCCAGCTGGGTTGTTGAATAAAGAAAAACGTATAAATTGCACAGTTTTAAAGCAGACAAAATTAAATAATAGTCATTTGAAAAATCGAATTACAATAATAACCTCTGAACAATTAGGCTCTATGTATGACGATTATTTTATCTAATTTGGGCATGATAGTAACAAAACAATGTTAAGTATTGAAAGAAACAGGATAATTCAGGTTTAACTCGTAAAACAAGAAAATATGATTGGCAGAACGTAATCAGTTGACTTGCCTGACTCAGAATTATCCCAAAATTTTAATTTGACAAGACTTCCTTTGTCAGCGAAGCAGAACATAAACGAAGTGTGTTTATATTTGAATATTTTATTACTCTTACCAATGGACTAACAGCAAATATGAATAATTATAGCTACAGATTCAAACTGCAGTAGTTTCTTTGAAATTTACAGATATAGTATTACACTTAGTAGTGCGTGGATAGACTAAATGTGTGTTTCGTGTTTTTTATATATAACAGTGTTAAAAAAAAGAATGAAAACACAGAGAATTCTCAGTATAGAAAAAATATTAATTATTCATTCGGTGTCTTAGATTTCGTAACGTGTTTAATCATAAATGTCAAGTTGAGTGGAAAGAACAAAACTTATCAAATGAACAGATAGAATCTCCAAAAAAAAATCTTGATACTTCAAGCAAAAATGTCGTCTGCAATCTAACTTTGCCAGTCCTCGAGAAATTTTCATAAAAATTGGTTAATTAATTTCACCTGAGCGTGATGAGTCAATCGACGAGGAAAGCGTGGTTTAATTACCTCATTAATGAAAGGTTCTATTTTTTGGACGGAAAGGGAAAAGGAAGACGAGTGGAAATTTTTCTTGTGTGTACATGTTTGGGCCTGTATGACAAAGTATAGGTTCGTTTAACGAGCATTTTCCTATTTACTATTTTTTGCCTCCTAATATTCATTAACGTTAACGGAAAACCACCGAAGAATTATAACTGCTTATTTCACGTTCCTTGCATTTTTACGAATGGACATTTTTTGACAAATTAATGGGCTTTTAATGAAAATTTGCATTGAAATGCCTTTAAAATGGGACTCAAATAGAAAAATAAGCAAAAGGGATAAACCATTTATTTTTAATAGAACGCAACATATTCAAAGATCAGCAGTCAGGATACACATGACATAAACTAAAAAATAATTACAATTGACCCTTGGACAAATAATCTTCTATTGTCCAAGATCCGCGTATTACTTTTGGCACCATGAAAGCTGAACTGCTAACTGGAGTTTCGCATGTAGCACTGTAAAGTCAACATGCCTTTATTTATTTATTAATTAGAAATATTGAATAACCAACAATGCTCTGTGTAGGAACTGAACACCAAACCTTCCAGCTGCTAGCTGAATGAATTGACCATTACACAGTAGCGAATATAGAAGGAAAGCTTTTAAATCCCTTCAATTTAATAATGGATTAGCACATATTTTGTGCTGTGTTATTGTGGCTTATCTTACTTGTCTGAATCAGAAGAATTCTACGAATATTGTCTTGACAAGAAACGCAAGATTGTGTATATCGTGCATTTTGGGTGCTACCATACCGCACAGACACTATAAATTTACAAACATCGATGCCTTATCCGGGATTCAAAGAGTCCAACAAACGATACAGCAGCTAGGAGCTCTAATGGCTATACCGATTGGATCGGCATTTTATACTTTAGTCGATTAACTACTGGTACTGGCGAAAGTTTACCAATGTTTACACCCAATGTTTATTATCAGTAAATAGGTACAGTGCAGTTACACTTCTATCTAGAACAACAACACCTTTAAGGGGGTTCTTGCACCCTTCATGGCTTCGAAAGACCCTGCATCTGGTTACAAACCACACCACCAGGTCTGCCTCCTCCAGCGGGAACCGGGACTCACAACCAAATGTCGGGCTTTGGTTTTGACAACAGTACAAACGTACGTATAATTTAACAGTTGGTGCCATTGTACTTACAAACTATGAATGTAATTCCAGAATATATACTGTTACGAAATGTCCAGGCGCGGTAAGATAGCTTCCCCGCAAAGCAGGTTTAGGGTTGCCTGAAAATGAAAAAGGAAGGTAAAGTTGCCATATTTGGCGAGAAATCGCCCTTTCGGCGACATTTGACGAAAAAATTGGCGATATGTCATAGACGGATGGAGAACCTTCTGGAACAAATTCTTCTTGGTTTAGTGCAGAATGCTCTCGAACACAAGCCAAAAGCTGTATAAACTCTGCTAGTACGCGGAGAGTCGAGTCAGTGCGGAGTCTATTGAGTTGATAGTCAGTCAGAGAGTGAGTGTCTAGTGCCGAATTGGTCGTCGAGTGCATCGAGAAAGTCTCTTAAGTCATGGCGAGTTAGTGCATCGTCGAGTTTCATCTTAGAGTGTGTTGAGCTCCGAGAACGACCGAACCGACTCGGGAGCTGTACTCCAGTGTATCGTCGAGTGCATCGCGAATTGTAGCGTGGAGAGTCTCAAGAGTAAGTAAAGTTCCGAGAACGACTGAGAAGAGACGGGAGCTGCACTCTGGTGCTTTGCCGTGAAGCTGTCTTTACTGTTATAGCCTGATAGCCTAAAGCCTGAGTTGCTGAATGCCTCAGCGTGTTTAGAGTAGTTCTTCGACTATTGTAAACGTGATTTTGGAGCTGTCTTGAGAATACTAGCTAATAAAGGGTGTTTCTATACTTCATCAAGTATCATCGTTAATCACTCCAAATCCACGAACTCTTTAACGTACGTACGAAGAAGAAAAAAATGTAAAAATACAAATATAAACGGATATGTAATAAAGTACATTACGAAAGGAATATGGCACAAAGAAAATTTTTCATTTAGTACGTACGGAATAAATTGCTAAAATTAAAAAATTATCCATAGGTATAATAATGCCATTTGTAGAAACTAATATAATATAATAATGCTTTCTCGTGAAATATATTAATGCATTTTTTTAAGATTTATATCGTATGTACAATAATCATGGATAAATTCATAGTACTTTGATCAAACGCTATTTCTACGTAATAATATAAAGTTTTACAAGATAAATTTTGCATTAAGTGATAAATATTAGTCAAGAAAGAAAATTATCTTAAAAAGAAGTTGTAGCTCTAAATGATAGTTCAAAATCTTAGTGTAGTCTATCGTTTCATAATAATAGTCCATAGTTTATCCATAGTGTAAACTATTAACTACTGTAGAACAAGCTACAAAATAGAAGAGGTTGCTATGAAAGTCGTAATGAAGACAAGTTATAAGGCATTTTCTCCCACCTTTCTTCGACGCGTATTCGAGAGGTCCAGGTTCGTGTCCCGGCGAGAGCATTGCTTATTTTTCGTCTCCTGTTTGAAAAAATTCGAATGACTTTACAGTGACGACTGAACTAAAAAAGGTGGTGCGTGATGACTTTTCACCACCAGGATTTAAAGAATGGGTCCCCCAATTCCCAGTCGCCTTTTAAAAGGGGGAGTATATAAGCCATTTTCTCCCTCCTTTATGTAAGCTTTCGTGGTGTAACGGTAGTAGACCCAGCTCGTATTCGAGAAGTCCAGGTTCGAGTCCTGGCGAGGACACTGCTTATTTTTCAGATCTGCTGCTTCAGAAAAGTCGCAATGACTCTACAAAATGCATTTAGGAAGACTGTGAAATATTTATCGATGCCTAAGTTAATGATATGTCTTTATGAAAAGAATGAAAATGCCTATCTATCCGCATTCCAAATTTGCAAGGAGAAGGACAATATACACTAGTAGAATACTTTTATTTGCCGCTGATATCTACTGATAGTAATACGTAGGATGCCTACAATTACTATCTGACGTTAGTAATTGTAGGCATCCTACATATTACTAACGTCAGATATAAAACTTGGAATGAGTTTTATAATAAATTTACGCAAATTTTACGGCATAACGTAAATTAACTTCAATTTAAGCATTCGCGGCATAACCAACAGTTGTCCAGATCCAAAATATTTTAGATATTTTTATGCAACTTACTTTATCCAAACTCTCTAAGATTTCAAAAATTCTTCCAATAAAGTTTCTTTAAAATTTCTAAGTATATTGCTGCCGTGCAATTCAAATGCTTGCTGTTCAAGGAGGTTCCATCCACATTCTAAACTGAAGTAGGCAAAAAGATTAGACTTGTATAGCAAATGAATTTAATTCAAAAGAAATAAAATAAATGTAAGATAAAAGTGCCACTCTGAAAACAAATTGTTTTAAACTCTTAACAGTATTTAATGTTCATAATATTTAAAGAATTTGATGTTAAATATTTAGATGAAATATTCATATGGATATTACATGCGTAAACCAAATATTTACTTGGATATTATGTATTTATATTTAGGTGAATGTTTATTAGATATTTATATCCAATAGTGGGAAATTCCATAATTTCCTTTTTTAGAATAAAAAGCACAGATTTTTAACTTTCGGAAAGTACAGTTCCGAAAAGAACCACAGGGTCATACTAATATGATCCTCAGTTTGGATTTCTTAGAAGCTTCCAAAATTTTAATGGAATTCCTGAATGATGCAATTTCTAGTTTTTTCCTATCGGAGGCATCGAGAAATACATTCCGAAATCATCTCTGTTTTCTTCCACCCAGCATTAAAACTTCCACATTAAGCACCAGACTAACTTGTACCGCTTTCAGCTCCGTAATAACAAAGCTTTAATAAAGTTGGTTGTAGTCCTTGATAAAGTTTGACGCATTTAAGTTTATTATTATGTTCAAAATATTCATAGTATAGTTTACAAATCCGAAATCAAAATAGACAGAAATAGTTACAATAGAAGAGAAACACGCCAATGTGGCAATCAAATTCGCTGGAACAACCTTGTATTTGACGTACATTTACTAAAAATACTCAATCGATTTCGAGGGCAGCTACAGGTCCCTCCTCATCAGGAGAACAAAATATCTAGAAAGAAGACAGAAATAGTATTTTCTGATTATACATTTTTCGAAAAACGATACGTATATGTTTTTCAGTTAAATATAACTTAAAAAGAAAACTTATATGAAAAGGAAAAAATCACAAATTTCGTAGCATCAAACAGCAATCTCGAAACTGTAGGTTACAGTCTAACACTTCAAAGAACTTTACGATTAGCTGTTAAATTAAAAAATGTAAAAACCATAGGATTAAAAAATGCAGTCATATGTATAAGCTAAAATACTAACTTTAAATATACCCATGAACTACATTGGTTATTTGCAATTCTTGTTCTAAAAGATCAATGATCTTGTAATAAATCTCTCTAAATTATGTCATTTCTAAAATAATCCTTGTCAAATGATAAAATAAGTTGGATTGAAATCTTCGATTTAGGGCTAACAAAACTATTGATCAGAGGATTTCGTGGTTGAAATCAATCGATTTTAGAGGAATTCAGAGTGCTTCTTTTCTCATGGATTGTCGATCTGATCTAAATTTTATGGGGTACATACTTCTTGGTCATCTATAGAAACGTGGGTTGAAGAATCCTTCTCCTTCTTATCAGTATCAAGGGAGGAATGTCTGAGTATCGCTAACCAGTTTTCATCGACGCTTTTCATACAGCATATTTAGAATTCAAGCACAAATTACAAAATGTTTTTGATTTTTCTGAAGAAAGTATGGAAAGAGCCACAGCCACCACGATGAACATTTTTGCCGATTCACTTAATCGTCTTTCAGAAAGAAATTTGGCGACTTGCAAGAAGGCTGTAAAAGGCCCTTTTATAAAAACTCAATTTAACAGATAACATTTCTTGTGCTTATAAAACCAGCCAGTATTTCGGGAGTAATTTAAAAGCAATGAATTCAAACTAAAACTAAGTTAGCTAAAGGCTACATGGAAATGAATATCGCACTTTTGGCAAGAATAAAGAAACACCGAATGCAGACAGTTTTATTATAAATTCACCTAGTAATGTGGCCTTCAGCAGACGGAACACGATTAAACAATTCAAAACTTTCCTTAAAGTCTGTCTCTTTCTGCCTCATTTGAATACCCGCGAACTTAAAGTTAGCATTCTGGCGAGAGAGCGGAAAGGTAATGAACATATAATAACCGGTCAGATAAGAATAAATAAACCCATAAATTTTTACCTACCAGAATTTAAGTAATCACAACGAAGGTCTCTAACGAACTTGTTTAGATATTAAATTTTAATTGACTATGAACAGCTGGATCTTTCGAAATAGTTTTCTTCAATTTACATTCACAATAAATCAGCTGCTGATCCCTTTTCAGTCATCCGGAAGGTTAGGTTAGGTTATTCAATTAGGGCAAAGCACACGAGGGCTAACTGCCTAAAGGGAGGGATGCCCTTGTGGAGGACTTTCTAAAGGGAACTGGCTCGTATACACGTTACACATGGGGAAAACCATGAAAACGCCCATGCAGCCAGCCCGTTCGCGGGATTCGAACCTCGGACCGAACTACCAGTGTTCAGCGTCTTTACCGCTCGGCCGCTGGTGGGCCATCCGGAAGGAAATGGAATTTTGTAGAAACATTTAACAAATGTTAACTTTATTTCGATTTAATTCAGCGTTTCTCAATCGTTTCTTATTTAAACATTGACGAGCCGAAAAAGGGGGAGGCAGTAGGTCGCGTTGTTTGGAGCTCCGTGATTTTCGTCCGTAGTACCGGAAATAATCAACTTTTTGTCCTAAAACCAGCATCATTGGAAAGCGTAAAAGCTAAGAAGCACGCTGATACCACATTTTTGGATGTAAGTTCAATATTTAATTAATTATGAATATTATTTAATTTATGTGCTTCGCATCGTGTGTTTACCAGCGGTTCGTGTTCTTTGGACCTATGCTGATCAACGACCGAGACTCGCCGCCATTTGAAAGTGATATCATTGGAAAGTGCTAAATTTGCGGTTTAAGAGGATACCAATTTTAGGACTGTAGGTTAATTAGTTTTTGTATAATTAATTTTTAAAATTATTTTCTTACCGACCACGAGGCAGTTTAACCTCTGACCTTTGCACGCAGTAGCCCGTTATCGTCTTCTGTGATCTTTCAGGACAACAAAGGCTCTTTGAATTCTAGAGCAACAAAGGGCTTTGGATTCTATTGTCCTCCGTTGATGGTGACTCTCCTTGCATCGGGCAAAGAGATAGGCAAGACAGAATAGCGCAAGTGATATTTTTAATTCAATATTTGCTTCATATCTGATTTTCAGTGACTCTAACTACTAATTAAGTCTTTTCATAGTTAATCAAATTTCTTAATTATTTCTCATTAATTCCTTCTATATTTCACACTCTGTGCTTGATATTGAGTGAGTTTTAGCTATTTTGGCATTATTTTATACGATTACATATTTTGGATAGTTAGCGTATACTATTACTCAGTGTCATTGCTTCCAGTTTATATGTGATTAGTAACACTTCTGACAGTTATTGCTGCATAGTTATTATTAAGATATTGCTACATAGTGTTTCTGTGACAATACACATACACCTGTATTTCATGTTTTATGTTAGCAACATTTTTGATATTTTATATAGCACACAGCCATTTATGGCCACTCACTAATTTTGTATCCACAATAGAAATATTGATTTGCATTGTATCCACATTAGATATATTGACACAGCCATTACTGGCCACAATTGTAATCTGTGTTGCAATTTTTTTTTTTTTTAATAATAGTATCCACCATATTGTTCAGTACACGGCCATATTTGGCCACACGCCTATTTTTCTGTATTTGTTGTGATTTGCATTCTTATTAGCACACAGCCATTTCTGGTCACAACCAGTGTATTGTATATGATACATATTTGATTTGTACACAGCCATATTTGGCCACGCACCTATATCTAGTATTTGATACAATTTGCATTTTGATTAACACACGGCCATTTTTGGTCACCCATCTGTTTTTTTTTGTGTATTTAACAAGTGTGTATTCTCAAGTGACACAGTAATCAGCTTACCATTTCATACAAGGCACACGTCATATAGTGAATCAAGTGCTTTCAATTAGTGCATTATTCTGTGTTTAAAGTGCACCAAATTGTGTTTTAGTGCCTCACAAGTGTTTTCAGTGTATTCTGTGCTACACAGTGCTTTCAGTTTGTTTTTCAAATAGTGTTTTGTATTGTGAATTCAGTGTCACAAATAGTGATTACAGTGAAATCTCCACGGTCTCTTGGCAGTGATCAATTAGTGTCCGTGTTTCAAGTTATAGTGTCAATAGTGGTTAAGTGAATGTGCTCAATTTTCGCGCTTCAAGAAAGTGCTTAATTGTGTTTATGATTCAAGTTTCAGTGCTAATAGTAGTTTAGTGAAAGTGCTCAAAATATCGTACTTCAAGAAGTGCTCAACTTGTGTTTGTGAAACAAAATATAGTGATAATAGTAGATTAGTGAAAGTGCTCAAATTGTGTCTGAGATCCAAGACATAGTGTAAATAATAGATTAGTGAAGTGCTTAAAACATCGTGTTTCAAGAAGCCTACATCTTTGTTCATTTGATAAAATAGTCAGTCAAAGTAAATGCAACATGCCTGACCTGGTTCAGTCTACACACGAAGGAGACTTGGTAATACACTCACTTCTAGCATCTACTGATATCTCTTATCAAGAAAAAATTACAATTTTCTACAACGAGTGTATAACAATTGCGTGTCAAGAAAGAGGCAAAAGACATCTGCTGCCTCAAGATCTCAGGAGTAGAATACTTGAAACTCTAGACGCGTTCAAACAACTAGCGCTCATCGGACCAGAGGGAGTAATCCCACCAGCCACTTCAGACGCGGCGTCAAATACTGACACTCAGCAAGTGGTCAACGCAGCAACACTAACAGATAAACAGACGGATCCGCCTCCTGTAGCTGTCTATCCTATCAGCACGCCACAGAACATTGAGATAAACCAACGAGGCAACAGAAGACCGACTTACGCTGACGCTACACGAAAGTCAGGAAAACCCAGCCTCTTAATACAGCCTGCCAGTGATACAACATCTGCATCTCTTAAAGAACAACTAAGAGAGAAGGTGCCAATCTATAAGCTTTCAGTCTCTATAAACAGAATAACCACCACCCGGAAAGGAGGATATCAGGTCTTCTGTAACACGGAGGAAGATGTTGCCAAACTCGCAACAGAACTCCAAAAGGCAGACATCCCAGCGGAAGTTAAGCGACCGGAAAAACGTCTTCCACGATGTGAGATACACAACGTCCCAGCATATACACAATCAGATGCCATCCTTGCGGAACTCAGTGCAGTTACAAATGTCCCAGCCAACCAGTTCAAACCCCTCTACCGGCTCAGAGAACGCCGACAGGATAGGATCAAATGGGTTTTCGAATGCCAGCCACAGGCATTTGCAGCCGCAATACGTGCCCGAAATGTCTACCTTGGATGGTCAGCACATACCATCACGGAACACCATGGCATTACCAGATGTTATAAATGCCAACGACTGGGACATACACAAGCACACTGCAAGAGCCCAAGACAGTTCTGTGCCTTCTGTGGAGATGAACACGGAGTGCGCGAATGTCGCGCGGAACACCCTGCCTGTATCAATTGTGGGGACGCAATACACCGATACGGCGCAAGGAGAGATCATAAGCATCCGGCATACAGCAGGGACTGCCCGGAGTATAGGCAGGCCATCCAGAGGTACCGAGACACGGTACAATATTAATGCAGATACTATAACTCGCAGACGGGAGATGGACGGAGACTCCAGAAATACACGCATGCCAAAATGCGTGATCAATGATGCCAACCTGCACAGTGTTGCACATGTTAACTGTATGCAGATCAATTTGCAGAAGGCTCGTGCGGCAACAGCTCATGCCACAGCTTACGCCATCGACAATAAGATTGACATAATATTCCTCCAAGAGCCTTATACTAGAAACGGCAAAGTGATAGGGCTACCCTTAACATGGGGACTCTACCAGAAGGAGGACACAGAAGCACCACCGAGAGCAGCAATAATTAACTGCAATCCGGCATGGTCTTTAAGTATCATACGACAAGAAAGGGATCATGTCGCGGTACTGTTAGATACGCGTGATGCAAGAGTAGTACTAGCTACGGTATACTCATCGCCAACAACAACGGCAGAACCAGCAATGATCTTCCTCTCCGCGCTGCTCAGAGATTACGGACGAGATAACATGGTTATAGCAGGGGACTTCAACGCCCACAATGTGTGCTGGGGCTATGCAGACACGGACCCCAAGGGTCGAATATTAGAAGAATTCATTTCAGCAAACAATCTAGTGATACATAACTCCGCAGACTCTCCGCCAACTTTCGACAGAGTTCACGCCCGGGGATGGCCGGATCTGACCATCACAACTGCAAAACTAGCCCCACAGGTGCAGAATTGGGAGGTTATTGAAGAAACTAGCCTGTCCGACCATAACTACGTCAAGTTTCAGCTAGCATGCTCGACGACAACTACTATCATCCGGCGATACAACCTACCAGGCGGGAAGCATAAAACCTTCACAGAGCGATGTAAAAGTCAACTTCAAGAACTGAACCCGAGAGTAGTACATGCCGCTACGCGCGCAGAATTGGAAGATATCACGGAAGAAGTGGTCACTGTAATACAAAATGCCTGCGATGCAGTCCTACCAGCGAGGACCACCAAACGATTAAACGTCCTAAGTTGGTGGACAAGTGAACTGCGAATACAGCAAAAGAAATGCCGGGCCATCCGCCGCCGTCTCAAGAGAGAACGCCAGAGAAACGATGGTGCGGACATGACGTTACTAACCACATTCAGAAGAGAAAGAGCCCAATACAAAAGAATGGTAATACAGGCGAAGCTGCACTCATGGAGGACATTCTGTACAGAGAGTACAGCGCCCTTTGGCATACAACATAAGTTAGCCACTGGGAAAAGGTTTTCCCCTACGAATTTTCACCTAATGCAGGCAAACGCGGAACACGCAGATGGCCCTACAGTAGGCACCTTAAATAATATCTTAGACACAGTCTTTCCGCAGGACGATGTTGAACGTGACAGCGTGGAGCACCAGCGGCAAAGAAATGTCGTAGAGGATACCTTTGTACAGGACGACCAAGAATTTACAGTTAAAGAAATTATGCAGGTCCTACGAAGTCTGCCGAAAAAGAAGGCCCCAGGGCCAGATGGAGTTAATTACAATATTATCAAAGCAGTCATGAGTACAAACTTAGATTTCTTCGCAAAATTTCTAAACCATCTCTATAATACCGGCACATTTCCTAGATGTTTCAAAGTTGGACAGACCATCCTCTTTCTGAAAAAGAACCGTGACCCCTCTAGCCCGGAATCGTACAGGCCAATCTGCCTACTTTCCGCGCTAGGGAAGGTCTACGAGAAACTGATCATGAATAGGTTACGCCACCATTTGCAGGTCACGGATTACCTAAGTAAGTGCCAATATGGATTTAGGACCGGTAAATCGACGCTCCACGCGTTGATGGAGGTCAAGAACGAGATATACCAAAACAAAAGCAGCGGCCACCACACGGCGCTCATAAGCCTCGACTTGAAAAGCGCGTTTGACACGTTGTGGTGGCCGGCAATCCTAAATGCACTCGCAGATGCCAAGTGTCCGTCAAATATGTACAGGACCATTAAACACTATCTCACTGAAAGGAGTGTTATCGTAGTACATAATGGAGGTATCTTGCAGAGAACACAGACACGTGGGTGCCCGCAAGGCTCATGCGCGGGCCCACACCTCTGGAATATCACTTTCAATCGAATACTAGCAGATTCATGGCCAGACCACACCAAAGTCGCTGCATATGCGGACGATGCAGCGTTCATCGTCAGAGGCCGCACAAGAGAGGAGTTGCAGAAAAATTGCAACAACACATGTGCACTATTTAGCGACAGATGCCGTCTCCTGAAGCTCAAGATAGCGGAGAATAAATCCCAAATACTGCTGTACCCTAAAAAGGGAGGATCTCTGGCCAGACAGCCAAGAATTACCATTAATGGACAGCGTATCAAAATAGTCAAAGAACTTAGGTACCTAGGACTTATTTTCGATAATAAAATGAATTGGATACCGCATGTACTAGATGTCAAAAAGCGCACCATGGCAATTGCTAAAAACCTGCGTCTCATGCAGGGCTACAGCTGGGGACTCAGTCCACATATTCACAAAATTCTATATCAAACAGTGGCTGAAAAAATTGTGACATATGGGGCGGCCGTGTGGGCACAACCCATGCAGGGTCGTAAAATCAGACACCTACTCAGCATACAGCGCCAATTTGCCCTGAATATTACACGGGCTTACCGCACGACAGCTACCAGTGCGCTGAATGTCCTAGCCGGTCTTGTCCCCCTGCACATAAGCACGGAACGAGAGGCGGTTTTACAACAAGTAAAACAACTAAGAACACCAGCAACTTTGGAGGACATAGCCTACTGGCCAGAAGAATATGAAAAACCAACTAATATCCTTGAGAGACACCCTGCGTCACAGGGAGTAGGAGTTAAGGTCACACTCAGACAACAGATAGAGTGTATGCAAATGCATACAACATACTTCTACACGGACGGGTCCAAAATTGACGATAACGTAGGATGTGCGCTGGTCGTGTTCAGGAATCAGAAGGAACTAGCACACTGGAAAGGCCACCTTCATGGGAACAACAGCGTCTTTCAAGGGGAGGCCTTGGCAATTCAAAAGGCAGTGAAACAGGTCGTTGAACAAAAATTGCTTAACACCATCATAGTGTCAGACAGCATGTCTGCGCTACAAGCAATTCAAAATACAATGCATACATCGGCTATCATCCATAATATCCAAAGTCTCCTGCGTGACTCAATCAATCTCAACATCCGCCTGGCATGGACAAAAGCCCATGCAGGAAATATCGGGAATGAAAAAGCCGACCTCCTTGCGAAAGACGCTGCCCTAAATAAAGAAGCTGAGGCACTTACAGTCCCATGGCCGCATTCTACACTCAAACGTAAGCTTCACCTACAAGCGCAGGCAATGTGGCAAGCGGAGTGGGACGCAGCTGACACGGGTCGACGGACACATTATCATCTGCTATACGTCAATCCCGCAAGATTGTACTCAAACCGGCATTTGGTACGTTTTATAACAGGTCACGGACCATTTCCGGAGTACTTTGCGAGGCACGGTATCGCTAGCACAGACCAGTGCAGCTGCGGCCGCCTCGGTACTCCGGAACATTACGTCACAGAGTGTCCAATGACAAGTGGACTGCATATCCCAATTCCCAATGAGAATAGGCAGGCATTCTGTAAATATATGGTGAAACAAAGACATCTCACCAGAAAAATCACCAATATTATGACAACTTTGGCAAGATATGGCACAGAACTATGTGCCGTAGAATAATACCACGTATAACAAGACAGAGGCCAAAAGCTTATTGATAATCATAAGCGACCATACGAAATTTAAATATGTATTACCGCAATCGCAATAGTACATAAATTACCAGTATAAGTTTAATGTAGCACCACTTATGTACAGAATACAATTCCAGAATACTAAATGTCAAATGTACAGCATGCAGTTCTAGTATACTGAATGTACTGTTAATATTGTAATATTTTAAGTTAATATTGTAAATGTTAATGTAATATATGCCCTGCGTAATATAACATTTATACCACATGCAAGGTCAACAATGTCTCCATGCAATATATCACTATGTTTAGTTGTAATAGTATACTAACAGATGTAATCAGGAGCCAGCCAATGCTTTCAGTATCCAATGTAATATTATATAAGCATATATGTATCTATCACTATTGTAACATCAGAATTTGTATCTATCAATATTGTAACATTGGAATCTGTATTGAAGTGCCCCTGTTTGCCAATGTATATTCCTGGTTTTGGAATTCAATAAGCGCTGGGGCCTAGGCCGTTGGATTGCGGATGCCCCGGGGGCCTTTTGTCAGTTGGACTGCTCCTGGGATGGATCCGATGCTGGGTCTGAGTGCTCGGTGCGTGGCGCGTATGTGGCTCCATCCAAGCTTGCTCTAGATAAGGGTGGACGTGGTGCTGTACTGATTAATCGTATGGCAAAGGGACAGTGCCCACGTCCACCGTCACTTATCACTTATCACTTATTTAAACATTTCATCAAAATCTTTTCATACAATGTTACCCGAATTTTCTATCTAAATTTTATAAGAACTTTCATGCATTTCATTCATTCTATCAATAAATATCTTCCTCACTACTCAAGAGTAAAATGTACTGACATGACCAAGTAAGTGTCTTTTGTATAAATTGTACAACACTACCAACTAAGCCACGTCCTACTTTAAGGTATTTCTCCCGCCTTCGTGGTGTTGTAAGCACGCTCGACGCGTAACTGAGAGGTCCTCGGTTTGATTCCCGGCGAAGGCGTTGCTCATTTTTCAATATTCCTACTTCCAAATAACCTAATGACTGTATACTGGAGCCCGAACTAAAAACGAAGCTGGTGGATGATGATTCTCCACCACCGGGATTTGGCGATTGAGTACCCAAAACCACAGTCGCCCTTTAAAAGAGGGAGTATATAAGGTATTTCTCCCGTCTTCTTTGCACGTCTTTGTGGTGTAGTGGTAAGCACGTTCGACGCGTAACCGAGAGATCCATGGTTCGATTCCCGGCGAAGGTGTTGCTCATTTTTCAATCTCTCTTGCTTCCAAAAAAATCCTAAAGTCTCTACACTACGTGTTAGAAACTTGGACTCAACTATGTACAATTATTAGAGTTTTTTTTCTTTTCTTTTTGAAGTAGAACATGTGAAAAATATGCAGTGCTCTCGCCGGGACTGGAACCCTAGACTTCTCGAATACACGTCGAGTATGCTTCTAATTAAACCAAAAAGGTATGCGGAAAGGAAGGAGAAAATATCTTATTTATTACTCTCTTTAAGGGGCGACAAGGAATCAGGGAACCCATTGCCCAAATCCTGGTGGAGACGAATTATCGTCCACCACCTTTTAGTTGGAACGCCACTGTAGAGTTTTTGAGAATTTCTCGATGTCAGGAAATTGAAGACATAGGCAGTATTTTCGCCGGGATTGGAATGACGGGGCTACCGAATACCCATCGATTATGCTTCCAATTACACCACGAAGGCATGCGAAAAGGACGGGGAAAATACCTAATAACTAGATTTCAAAAGCACCTTAATTTGAAAATTGCACCTAACGTGCTGACAAAATAGGTGATTAAACTTTTGTGCTGGTTGGAGATGCTAACTTTTAATTTCATGCAATCCGCTAGCTTTTGCTTTTAATTTAATTTTCTCTTATTTTGCTAGCTTGCATTTAAACATTTCATTCATACTACAAGATTTTAATTCTTACAACTATACGAAAACATTTAATTTTACACATACTTTAACACTACTTTTAACGTTTGCAACGCTGCTCAAAATACTTTACAGTTTCTCCAAATTCTCCTCACATCAGTCTCTTAGAGAGAATACCTATTTCTATACTAAATTAAAGTCAGTGCGAATAAACGCCTATTTAAATTCAGAGATTCTTGCTACTTACGAACAACTGAAATGACCTCTCTTGAGGGGAAAAAAAGAAAAGAACTTTATTTATTAAATATCATGTTCTTCGCACTTAAACCAGAAAATTCAATTCAACAGCAATATCATAAAATATTTAAAAACAGCATATATTCAGAATTTCTAATGAAAATGGTTTTTTTTGGACAGGATTGCCACTGCTCACTTTGAAATCGTTGAATTTGGTAATAAAAAAATCGTTAAAGGTTACAAAAATTTGAAATAGATAAGAAAACAAATTAGAAATTCAAAATTTGGCCCTCCAAGTGCCCATGTTCGGTTGGATGACTACTTTATACATTATTAAAATTTTGATGGCTCTAGGTACCGTTTCTTTCCACTATGCGAGAAACATCCATGCAGATTCTTCATTATTTATTTTCTTAAAATATAATGCATAGCGATAATATTTTGTGGCAACAGTTTGAAAAGTAAATCTACGCAGAAAGTGAAATGCTGTAAAATGCTGTTTTGAGACCTTTCGGTCTAACGCCCCTTTGGGCTAATAAATAGCAAATGTTTGCAAAATGCACTTTCAGCTATAAAACAGAAACTAAATCTGCGAAGAAAAATAAAATTTCACTTATTTTCTGTGTTTTCGGAATACCTCCATTCTCTTGGAAATGAAATCCCCCTACGAGTTGTATTGGTTTTCTTCCTGGTTTACTTAAAGACTCTTTGACTCCCATGCTTGCTTTGTGGATTGAGGATATGGTGACAGATTTGAAGTTTCCGTTGGATCTTTCAGCTGGAACTTAAGCGAACCGGATCGCTGGAACTTGCGCTGTAGAAATTTCCTTCGCTGGTCTCTTTTCTGAAGAACCCTTTTGAGTTGACCTTTTTGAGATAGAACTGCACCGGCTGTGTAATCCAAGGCATTCGCAATAATCTCCAAGAGTTCAGAAAACTTAAATATCGATGCTTAAATGATGCTTATTTAAGTTGTTCGAATGTAGTATTTGCCTCGGCTAACCAAGTAAATCTACTTTTTTTTACTTGTAACAAGAGCTCAGCTAGTTTACCGAAGTCTTTATTGGAAGTCCTATAATATGAACATACGCCGATGCATGAAGGTAACGTCTTTGCAGTATTAGGCGGGGGTTAATTTTTGATAGCTATTATATTTTAGTCTCAATGACTTCGATATTTGAGAGCCTAATTAACGAAATTCCGTAACTTTGAACTTGCACTTCAGGCCATTTACTTTTAGTCCTGCTTCGTTTAGAAGCGAGAATACTTCGTGTAAGTCTTTAATGTATTCTCAGGTAATTTCACTAGTAATTATTATACTGTCTAGATAGATTAATATACGTTTTCCTAGGACCTGTCTCAAAATAATATCCATACCCTTTTGAAAAGTCTCGGGAATTCCTCATAAGCCGAACGGTATTCTTAAAAAAGCATAAACGCTTTGTGATAAAAGAGGTTTTCGGAACGTCATTTAGATTTACGTCAGTTTGAAAGAATATGTATATAGGACCTAGCGTAGTCTTAAATTTCGTAGATTTGACTCTACGTATAGTTTCTTCAGTTATTGGAAGGGGACAGACGGGATACTGAATCGCACTGTTAAGTTTTCGGTAATCAATTTCGTTAATTAAAGTCGTAGGGCGAGAAGTTATCTTTCTTACTCCAAAGAACCACCGGGCTAGCGTAAGGGCTATTTACTGGCGTTATAATTTTATAATTACTTATTTTATAACATTTATATAATGCATTTATAATTTAGCATTTATAGTTTTATATTTATTGGCGTTATAATTTGTTCCTTTATTTTGTCGTAAGCTCTTATAGGAGTGTGGCCGGTCTTATCATCGAACATGGAAAGAAAACTGACACATCAAATTCTCAAACTTTTCCTTTCTTTCCGCACCTAAATGTTTCAGGTTGCCGCTGTTAACAAAAATCCATACCCAAGATTATGAATGCTTGGAGATTTTTCACGACAAGGAATACGACTTTTGTTCTTTATTTTTAACTTGAATATGCAAAGCTACTTTACCTATGCATGTGCACTGCTTGCCTTCAGCGGCAATAACTTTTACTCCATCCATATAGAATAGACTGTACCTTCTAAACTATTTACGGTAAATAAATTTCTGATAGAAAAACTACAATGAGCTCCAGTGTTTAACCATCTGCAGGGACATTATACAAGCAATACTAGCAATGCCAAAGTTTTAATAATACTTGTATTTAATTTAATTTCAGAGGTATTTTCTTGCCACCGGGGTGACTGTATTCTCTGATCTTCAGTACCCCTGCCTAGTTTAAAATTTTTTAATACATTTCTCTCGTTTTCTCTTTTACCTTAATTTTGGCAGCCGTCACTCCCAGTTGAATCTTTTGGCCTATTATCAAAATGCTTATTCTGGCCAAATTGTGGTCTCTCCTGAGGTGCAGATCTACTTTGTCTATTTGGCCTGTCGCCATATGCTAGCATAGGTGTCTTTTCTGCCACGCGCCTACTTTCACATATTATGGTGAGCTCAAATAAATTCTCAAGTGTCGCTGGGTTTCTTAATTCAAAGAAATATTGTATGTGAGGCAGAAAGCTAAGTAAAATGATTTGTATTATGTACTCGTCAGACCTTTTGCCGTACAATAAATTAAAAATGTTTATTTAATCAAAATAAAAGATAAAAAAGATAAAATCAGTTGATTCTTCGATTTTAAACTGATACATGCTTAAGAGTTCTGACTGGAACTTAGCTCTGTCTTTCTCAAAATGGGAATGCTTTGAAGAGCGAATTCTGAAATTTTTCAAATGTATGGCTCACAGAACACAAATTTTCCGATGGATTTATACCAACTAGAAGCTTGCCCTCTTAGAGCGGCAGTTGCAGTTGGAAATTTCTGTGCTTCTAGCAGTCGGTACTGTACAAAATGGGACTTTAATAGTTCAAGAAAGTTAGCTACTGAGGTTTTTACCATCGAAAGTCACTGCAGGTACCCCCAATAAATCCAAATCTCGCCATGGGTCCAATTGATGCCGGTGAGGCTTGCGAAGTTGAGAGATTCAGATTAAAAGCAGAATTTTCTGGAGACACGGCCCTTACAGTTATTCGGTGTCAGTATAGAGCCTAACCGCTTGGGGAAGCATACACTAAAACGAGACCGTAGCTGGTTCTAAACGACTTATCGCTAAATTCAGAAAATGTATAAAAAATACGTAAAAAAATATGAGTAAAATTAGCAATAACTTCTTAATGCTAAAATTAATTTTATTCCTCTCTCTCTATTCTAAAATAGTAATGCCAGTTTCTGGACTACATCATTTCTAGATTCGTCCATATGATTTGACTTACACAACATGGATGATGTAAATGGAACTAAAATTCAAACAACCAATAGTAATTTTACAGCAGTAATAGTTACCAAAGCAAAATGCAGAGAACCAAAACTAACTCGTTCTGAATTAAGATTTAATTCTGAAAACAAAGCACTTGCTTTCTACTCTTCGGCCTGGTTGGACTGTTGCTTACTGCTCTTTTCTTATTGCAAAGCTATCAGAAATGTAATTATTTTGAAATAGGCATAAGTAGTGTGCCAAGTTGTTTGTGGCAGCAGCCTCTTTACTGAAATGAAAATGATTTAATTTGCCTCGGCAGTCAGTTTCCCATTCATTATGAATCAACATAGTAAAGTGGCTATGCGCTACTATACTGGTGGACACAATTAAGACACGGAACACTTTTTCCCAAATATTTCGAGAAATACTGGATAAAAATAAATGAAATTATTACGATTACAGTTTATTCTATGACAATAATCTTGAACAAGAATGAAAATGCCTTTCATTAGCATTAGTTACAGCCAAGAATCCAATGTATTCCAAACTTGGGATTGAAAGATGGCAATTTAAATGTGGCTAGTGTGGGGTGTGACCGTATCTTATAGACAGATAGCACGCACAGCGAGTTGAAATGCTGTTGAAAAGAGAGTTCAGAAGTTCCTGTGAAAGTCGTACTCATTCCTCCACTAGAGTAGTTTTTAAGGAACATTGGTTGTATCTTATACTACAGGAACACCTGGTAGTTCCTTATAGACAGGCAGCATGCACAGCGAATAGAAATGCTGTTAACAAAAGAGTTCAGGAGTTCCTGCGGAAGTCGTACTCATTCCCCCACCAGAGTAGTTTTTAACTCCTGAATGGTTCTGACCACTACTGACTGGTTCTAGATGGGGTTTGGCGTAATGCCATAGCCCTTCCAAGAGCATCCTAAGCATGTTTAATAGGATTAAGCTCAGGCGAATTCGCTCGTCAATTCATTTGGCGAATATCCTGGCTTTGCAAATAGTCTCAACCAAGCGGCCCCTATGTGGTCGTGCATTGTTCACAAAAATAGCTCAGGGACAACAGTACCTCCTGAAGAGTCGCACTTAGAGCTCTATTGTCTCTTGCATATACCTCTAGGCATTCACGGAACCAGTGGCAAACACATGGAGCGACGTACAGGCATCTTACATGATCCCTTCTTCACCAATATATTGGTCTCTTCCCATGATGTTGCTGGGATGGCATCGGGTCCCAGGTTCCCTCTAAGTCAATAATCGCCTAGAATCAAGTTGTAGACTGAATCTGGACTATTTCGAGAAGATAGCGTTAGCCCAGTGTGTCCAGTGTTGGTGTTGCGTGCACCAAAATAAACACTCTCTTTTGTGGGATCGATTGTAAGGGATGTCAAATAGCAGGCTTTCTGGCGTACTGTTCTGTCTCATGGAGCCTTCAGGCAACTGCCTTCCCTGAAACTTATGCCCCTGTAGCAGTAACGAGGTCATAAGACAGTTATGTGGCTTTAGACGTCCTCTGGTGTTTGGCTGAACGTACCAAATACCAGTCGTCATTGGTCATTGTGGTTCTCGGGCAACCTTGTCCTGGTCTTCTAAACACTATACCGCTGTTTTCAAATTGATCTCACAAATTAGAGATGACACTTGGTGCTACATCCAGTTCTCTTGCTACCTGTGCTTGAGACTGCCCTACCTCAAGCCTACTCACAATTCACCATTTCATACCTTCGTCTAAGCGGGGATGTGTACTCATTTCACCTAAAAAACAGCAGAAAACAACAAGATTATTCAAGAAAGACGATAAAAATCACTTCTATGTTGCAGAGCGGACTGAGCTGAGCAGCTGGACGCGGACTTTTATTCCTCCGGCTGGCGTAGCGACGCCCACAGTAATACGTAAGCTCATCTTGGTGACACCAGCGCCACAGTAACATTATATGGCAACCAACTGTCTAGGTTTTATTGGTAGTTTTAGAGAAGTGTGGGAAAATGTTTTCCATCTCTTAATTTTGTCGACCAGTGTAATATGAGATAGCTTACAGCGCCACCTGGTGGAAAATGGCGGAGTTAACTTCCCTATCTCGAAAATGATACGAGACAGGAAGAAAAAGTGAAGGCATCGTCGATTTGGTACGAAACGACACCTCGTGGATGTGAATGTTAAGAACAGAATGCTTTAAACGCGCATTTGTTTGTTCGCGATTTCTTATACAGTGACGTGACGAAGCGATCTTAGAAAGAAAAAACTAGTTATGACAAGTTACCTTTATTTTCAATCTCGAACGTCTCTCCTTCAGCTGAAATACACATCTTGACCTTTGTTAGTCAAGATATATCTTCAAGATATAGATCTTGTTTGTTTCCTGTTGCACGCGTTGTAGCATGTTTGCACAAGCATTTGTCATAAGTCGTGGAAGGTCCTGCAATGTTTGTGGAGAGGTCGCATGCACCTAATGCTCGAGGTAGCCTCACAGTAAAACCTCCACAGGAGTCAGATCAAGAGAACGTCGAGGCCAATCTTCAAAACCACCATACCCGTTCTCCGAATTTCTCCAACAAGTACTACTTCACTTGTGACGTCTTGAGCTCAGGCTCACCGTCATGTTGGAACTATCCTTTCCGGAGTTGAAGTAACAGCTGGTTCTAAACAAAATCGGGTGTTGCGTCTTGCAGAAGTTCTAAATATCGTGCGGCCGTTAACATTACCTAGTAAAATATTGCGCCGATTAGCCTGTTAAGATAAATTTCGTACTAAACATTAATCAAAAACCATACTTGATGTCGGACATCCACAGAACATCATGGAGTTTCCAGTGCCCAGTAATGGGTGTTCTACCTATTGTACATTTCATTCCGTGAAACGCACACCTTATCCATACACACTATATCTGACCAGAATATTGGCCTGACCTCTGTCTGGTTCATGACGAAGTTGCACCATGCGAAACGTCTCTCGGCATCCCTTCTCAGGGATGCCAGTTTAGGTGTTGACTGGTATGGATAAGCACTTAATTCGTTTAAGATTTTCCAAACGCGACACAGAGTTTGAGAGGTCACAGTTTTCAATTATCGCTCTTAAGCGGGTGCTGCTGTTTGAATAAGTGAGGGCGAATGATAAGACATATTCCGGTTATACGTTCCGCCCTACAAATCTGGTCAGCGGGATCAGCTAGTCACGCAGCTAATCTCCCTGAAACGTTCCCCAGCCTGTATGATGGTTTTGTATGAAGGATGCGAAAACTACCGGAAAACGTTGCCAGTACAACCGCGCTGCCGATTGTACTTTACGCCCACATTTATCGTAAAGTAGAACCATCTCACAATAATCATTCTTTGAAAATCGCTCGATATTCATAAACTTCAACATACAACTCCGAGGAGATATCTCTTTTATAGCTGTCTCAGGTAAGCAGATGTGACGTTTCATACACTATTTGTGTAATGCACAAACTCGCACACCAAGCTCAAACTGCATTGAGTTGATGCGTTTTGCAACACGATAGTCCACGATCTGCATATTGTCTATTTTGTTTGTAAAGGCAATCAGTATAAAGATGCACCCAGCGGGGTTTAAACCACAGTCCACTCGACTGTGAATTATAAGCGATACTACTGTGTCGCCATGTGGACTCGTTTTTTGACCGAAAGATAATCTTTTCTCCTTTCGTTTAACTTTCAGTCTCGGAAATCGCGAAGAAACAAATATGCGCTTTCAGCGTTGTCTTCTCGGTATTCATATCCACAGGGTGTCTTTTTGTAGTAAACTGACGATGCTACACAACTTTTTAATTCACGGTTTCTTCTTACCTCGTATCTTTTCGAGACAGAGACGCTAAGTCCGTCGTTTTCCACCAGGTGGCACTGTAAGCTATCTCATTTATCATAGCAACTTTTATGACAACATGTTCAGACACCACTTTTACGACTATAGCTGCAGCCTTTTGGCAGTTAAACAGGTGGTACGGTATTTTAGTAGGAAACTCTGTATATATACATAGTCTGTCACAAAAAAAATTATGCACCCAGAAAAAATCGAGCTACAATCACAAAACGCGACAGGAATGTAGTCTGCTAAGAGATATGCAAATGATTTAAATTTCGATGCCAACGGGACAAAGGGAAGTGCGTTTGCGCGTATGAAATGCACAGCTGGGAGAGTTTAAAGCATGTCTGCTCGTGCCGTAGGGCTATTCAAACAAATCTGTCGATTTGGATGGACGGTGCTGTCACTAAATATGCCTCTGAGACGTAACCGTCGGCAGTACGAACATTTGACGGATTTTCAGAAGGGGTGTATAGTAGCTCTCAGAGAAGCAGGTTGGTCGAATAGGCGTATGGGCTGCCACCTCGAACGGAGAGATATGGTAGTTGCTTGGTGTTGGCGAAAATAGATTATGGAAGAAATAGCCTATATCAGAGGTTCAAGGCGTCTCAGCAGCGCAAATGAGCGCGAGGAATGTGCAATCATAAGAGCGACCATTTCCGTACCAATAGTGTCACTAGCATCGATTCAACGCCATTTACCACCTACCAGGCATCATGTGGTGATTCCCGATTCAGTCTCAATGCTGATGGCCAACGCTCACGCGTGTGGCCGCGGCCTGAGCAGCGGTCCGGTGTTGCCGACCGCCATATGGCGATTACACAAGGTGTGACAGTGTAGGGAGTGATTTTTGGAACACACGATCATCTCTAGTCGTCCTTAAAGGCACTGGCTCGTAGTTACGTGGACGAAAATTTTAATGCCGGTTGTAGTGCTTATGTTATGAAGTCGCCAGGTGTCATTTATCAGCAAGGCAACGCTCGTCCAGATATTGCGCGACTCTCCCAACAATGTCTTCAACGATATGACGCACTTCCGTGACCTGCCAGATCACCAGACCTCTCTTCAATACAGCATTTCAACTGCTTTTTGGAAGGCAACTGCAATTGTCCCAGAAATTCTGTGAATTTACTGCCCATTTGCAAAAACTATAGCATGATCTTCCGCAGGGGATCATAAGTGACCTAACTGATTCAATGCCCCGCCGTGTTTCGGCTTATATAGCTGCTAGTGGTGGCCATACTATTTACCGATTTGTAACATTTTTCACGCCATAACGTTTCAATAAAACGATCTTTTTTTTCTGAATTTGTATTCATTTGTTTATCTACTCACACACTACATACATGTTAAGTTTCGTGATAGTAGTTCGTTTCCTTCTGGTTGCATATAGTTTTGTTGTCACAGAGTGCATAACACAGTAGTAACAGGGTAGGGGAGAATGCCTTTGGTTGAACAATATAGCTCTGTTACTAGTGATTGTTCTTGGGGATAAAGTTAAAATGCATAGAATAAAAACATGTGTTTTTAAATAATGACATATTAAAGACATAAAAATATTCCATCATATGTGTACGTAAGTTACAAAATTTTTTACTATAAGTTCTTCCAGCGTAACTACAGTGCTTAGTTAGATTATAACTAGTGCTATAACTTTCGTTTACGCCACAATTCTATGCATGCTGTTTAAACTGGAATATAAATTTCAACATTTTTATTGTACATAAAATTCAGTTTTACTTTAGTGTGGAACAACATGTATTTGATAAATCAATAAATATTATCATACTTCCACATGAATAATTCCATATCTTTCAAACTATCTGCACGTACAAAAAGACTTACAGTCTCTTATTTTGTGTCGGTTGTTAGAATTTAAATAAGTCCGTCAGCACTTTTCTTGCATAGTTGTTGACAGAGATTTTGAAATTTGACGAACCTCTTCCGCTGTTAGAGTTTACGAAGAGGCGGCAAAGCCAAAAATATTTCCTTCTACCCATCAGGCAATAGAATAAATTTTCTTCTTTCTAGAAAAGGGCTTTCTGGATTCAGTGAAGTTATTGGATTGAATTCCACGCAAAGTTTTCAGCACCATGCATTATTAAAAAAGTAAGAAATGATGAGCGAGACTTCGGTATTGAAGTTTTCGTGGAAATTTGATCGACATAAGGAATATTTCCAACTTTTCACACTAAATAAATAATAATAGAAGCGAAAGGATAGTCAGAATGTGTAAAAGAAAATTTGTCAATTATTCCGAAATTTATCGCTTTAATAAACAGTGTGAAAACTTTTAAGTTATTTGTTAATATAAAGAAATAAATATATAGAGGCCGCTTTAGAATAATGGCCATACGCTAGTTATAAACAAACACTCTGTTTTTTATTTAGTTTTTTGTTTATTATCTATTCTTGAGCAGCTGCTAACCTACTCATATACTTAAGTAGTTTAGGTATATGGGAGAAGGAGGTTCTAGACATCTGACCTAAGAAAATTTAGGCTAAGGATTAAAACTTATTTATAATTAGAAATGTTTTCAAAATTCTGGCAACAATTTCACTGAATTTTTCAAAATATCGGAAGAACTTGGCCCAGCACTGTGGGCGGGAGAGTTCAATAAATATAACTACTCACTTTATAGGTCCCCGCAGAGCAAAAAACCCCAATTTATTGTAGAATCACCACTAAAAATGGAAGCGAGGAAGCTGCCTATCCGATGTTGCTTTCATCTCTTAGCTTAAATATATACTTTATTCTACAAAAACTCTTTGTTACATAACTTAATACCACTCCGCTGATGAAGAGCTCATAGTGCTTGTATCGACGCAAATACATGTTTTCTTCGTTATAGCTAATAAAAATATATTTCTATAGTCTAACTGTGTTTCTCATTTTCGCAGTTTGATGTATCCCTTAATGAGATAAGAAACTTTGATTCTATTTTAACATTTGTTTATCGTCCGTTAACTGCGTTTATATGAAAAACAAATGAACTGTGCTTTCCTTCAACATTAAAAAAGTATTATTCATTTATAAATGAGAAACAAGATTAAAAATCTCTTGGAAATATTTGAAGACATATTTGCTGACTTAAAGCTCTTATACTTGTGAAAATACAGTGGTACCTCTGTATACGTCATTAAATCGTTCCAGATCCTTACATACACCAAACGAATTCTTCCAGTAGGGAATATAGGGAAGAAATTAATCCATTCCTATAAAATCCTATTGTTATTATTATGACCCTATTTCATATATTATAATTGTATTAATTATTAATTAATATAATACTTAAATATTTTATGAATTATATATGATACCTAATTAGAAAACTTACTAACACTAATTAGAAATAGAATTTCGGAAATTAGATGAAAGAATACAAAAAACAAATATTACAGTTAGATTCATTGAAAGGCCTAAGTATTTTTCATTACAATAGCAGAGCGAAGAAGATTACAGCATAACATCAGAAGGCAATAAATTGACTTACAGTTATTAATTTATCTACTTTCACAAGCATTTTAAATGCAACAGAAAAGCAATTTTATTCCGAAACGACCTTGTTACATATGTGTGCTCCGACATAATATATTATGCTTCGACGAAGTATTGTAATTTTACTTCGACGCCTCTATAGGATATGTGTGATATCTTCGTGCTTATATAGTTAAGTTACAATTATCTGATAAAGGAATAAAGGTAACTCAAAACAATACGCAGTAGATGGCGAGAAAGTTGTTCTACAAATACAGCTATAATGTAATTAATTTTAAGAAAAGTAACAATAATGTATATTTCCAGGAGTGTTGTTCTGAAAACTGTGACTTATGTAATAGTAATAATGTATAAATAATATAATGTATAAAGTAATGTATGCATGTTTCTTGCATTGTGAAAAAACAACGGTATCTAGAGCCGGCAAATTTTGAATATTAATTATATGTCCATGAAAGCATACGTGGGATAACAGACAACAGCGAAGAAGTTTTTTTCAAACAAATAATACGGATTACACTTAAAGATTCTATTAACTTATACTTTATAACTTTTACTTTTTATATTTTTTATACCTATTATAACACTTAAGATCAATTATATTAGCGGTTTTCAAGCATAATGAATCTGTCTTACGTAAAATGCAAAGAACGTATTTCTTCAGAACGAAAGAGGTAACTCTTTCCAAATTCATTTCATTGTATTGCCATTATTTTCTTTATTAGACGCATCCTTTCGTTATATATCCTTTTTCTCTTGAGAAAAGAGCTTCCGCTTATTAGTATTTCATCTCACCTTTGACCAATGACACCATCTGCGATAACATATTGCCTAGTAATGAGCACTGGGCTCGAGATGCGTGGGATGTTGCCAAACTTGTCGGAGAAATGTAAGAAAAGGCTTTCTTCGAAATAGAATTATGGTTAGATACCTCTTCCATATTTATGATACTCCGTTATGACAGCGGAAGAACTATTGATACAGGCAGTAAGTTGATGATAAGAACATGTTCTAGGTATTATTATTATTATTAAAAGTAATTTTTGGTGAATTATTCCTTCAAGGCGATTGCTAAATGTCTTTCTATGCCTAAATGCTTTTTTGCATGAAAGAGGGAGAATGGCTTATATTAAAGGTATTTGAGTTGAATATAATACATACATACACACCCAATTCCTGCTTGAGTCATGGCCGAGAAGAGTGGTGCTTAAATGACGACTAGTGCGAAAATCACAACTAGCTTCATAGTTGAAACATCATTTTTATTTTTGCAGAGGAAAGATTTCAGAAAAATATTTCTACTTAAAACTGGTATAACACTAGGGGGTGCTTAACGCACCCCATAATTTCAATATATGTAGTTTACATTTTAGGCAAAGAAGAAAAAAGGCGAAGCGACAGATACGATTTACTCAAGCAGCAGAAGACGAGGGGGAGATAAGTACTTATTTCGGCACTTTTTTTATAGCTGGAAAGTCATTATGTTGTTCATTCTGAGCAGCGATGAGACCAAAGATGTAGCAGTGCAGAGAGAACGTATTTGAAGATCTATTGCAGTTGATTCCAATTATGTTTATTAGTTCTGTTTCATATTTTTATATTTTACAAAAATTCCCCTTCAAAGAAACAAAGGCTTGGCGAGAGAAAACCCTTTTCAGAAGAAAGCAGTAGTGTTAACAAAGGAAAAGAAATATCGGAGAATATTTACAACATTTAAAATTGCAATGAGAAAACAAATGAAGTGCTTCAGAGACATAGCGTTTTCAGATTTTCACTGCGCCCCGTCATTTGTTTTATGAACTTTTTTACATTCGAATATAGAAAAATGCATATAGAAATATAATTTAGAAATATAACAACAAAATATTATACAGTTTAGAAATTAAATGCAGAAATGCACTTAAAGTTGTATTTGAAAGTCTCTAAGAAATTCGTATGTAAATTTCTTGAAATATTGTTGATCAATTTTTCTCTAAATATCCTTAATTTGGAGAATCAACCATTGAGAATTTTCAGACTTCTTGAAAAGGAATCTGAAGAGCACATCATGAATATTAGAGTCAGTCGAAGGTCTTGTAAAACTATGCGTTGTAACTGAACGTGAAAAATACGTCTAATATATTGTCATAAAATTATATTTTACGCGATATGAAACAAATCCAGATTTTGCTATTGTAGAGAAATGGAGTTCTTTATTATAAAAACAAACAAAAGACAATATAATAATAAATTTTGACAAAAATGACAACATTGATTTATAAGTGAATCAGCGTGCCTACCTGCTAATAGCTGTGGAGTGTTTAAATACAATGACCCATAAAAACCTCTGTTCCTTATAAAATGTAACTGATTTTGAGCACTGTATGATAAAGTTTTAATTTAGTGTTAATTTGCGATGATAATTTATTCATTTCGTATAATATGATATTAAATGAGTGCTTCATTAGGAAAGACACCAATTATTCTGCAGTCGCGAGTACATTGAAGTTATAAGAACAGAAGCTGCCAAACAAAAGACGTCCTTTAGCTACCAAACGTAGGCAGAGAAATGGAAATAAAGCCGTATTTTAGAGTAAAATATTTCGTCAATCTGATTGGCTAATAGCTATTCGCATTGCAGAAGGTTATGATGAAAAAAAAAAAAAAAAAAAGGAATTAATTTTCAGATGCGACGCAGTTTCCAAAATGTTAATTACTATTTTTAGAACAGAGCGAGGGAAGTGCCCTAACCAAACACAGGAATTAAGGGGTTATTGCTAATTTAAAGTATAATTCAGAGCCACACACACACACACATATATATATATATATTTTGTGTGTGTGCGTGTGTGTATATATAGAGAGAAATATATAAATAAATGGGGGAAAAATTAATTTTTGTCGATTCTTGAACTACAGATAGTAATTAAGCAATTGGTACTTCAGTAATGGAAAATAATTGGGCTGAATTTCTGTAACAGGATTTTTTCCATTATAAATAATGTTTATAATCTTCGCATAAATAGGCCAGTTCTCAAATTTGATCTAATATATTGTACTTCAGCGATTTCCTATGTAACATGTACAAAATAGATTGATGTAAAATAAGTAAAAAATAAAAAAAAGTATATATAAATTAAAACTATAAAGTGTTTTAAAAAAAGGAAATCTGAAAGTTTTCAGATTTTATATTACGCTCAAAAGGGCGTTATTTTTAACGTTTTGTGTGTTACTTTTATTTATTAAATATCATGTTCTTCGACCTTAAACCACATAAAATTCAATTCAACAGCAATATCACAAAATATGGAAATAATGTTTCCTCGCTACAGTGTTGCCATTGCTCGCTTTGAAATCGTTGAGTTTGTTAATTAAAAACTTATTAAAGTTTTACAAAATTTGAAATAAATAATAAAACAAACTTGAAATTCAGAATTTGGGCTTCCAAGTGCCCATGTTTGGTTGCAAGACTAAGTTATTCAAAACGGGATGGCTCTAGGTACCGTTGGTTTTTCACAATGCGAGAAACATTCATGCATTCATGCAGATTCTACGCTATTTGTTTCCTTTAAATATAATACATAGCGATAACATTTGGTGGCAAGAGTTTAAAAAGTGAATCAACGCAGAAAGTGAAATGACGTAAAATGCCGTTTTGAGACTAATAGCCTATTGGGTCTAAAGCCCGTTAGTCTAATAAATGAATAAATTAATTAAAAAATCTGAAATCTTGAAATTTTATATTACACTCCAAAGAGGCGTTTTTTAACATTTTGCGGGTTACCTTTATTTAGTAAATATCATTTTCTTCGTACTTAAACAACATAAAATTCAATTCAATATCAATATCATAAAATATTTAAAAACAGCAAAACAGTCCCTCACCATATGTTAAGAATTTTCGATACATAATCTCGCGT
Source organism: Stegodyphus mimosarum (assembly GCA_000611955.2). Lineage (NCBI taxonomy): Eukaryota > Metazoa > Arthropoda > Arachnida > Araneae > Eresidae > Stegodyphus > Stegodyphus mimosarum. The sequence continues at coordinate 71,866 of KK122250.1, forward strand.
ACTGGAGCTAAAACTGTTTTTTTCATGCAGTGTTGCCACTGCTCGCTTTAAAATCGCCCAGTTTGTTAATAAAAAATTCGTTAAAGGTTTACAAATGTTCTTCATACTTAAACCATAAAATTAATTTCAACAGAAATATCGCGAAATAATTTAATAAGAGCATATCTTTAAATTTCCTATATACAGTCTCGGCGCGCTGTAGATAAATTTTTTCCCCGTACAGTTTTGCCATTGCTCGCTTTGAAATCGTTGAGTTTCTTAATCAAAATCTCATAATTGTTTACAAGATATGAAATAGATAATAAAACAATTTCCAAATTTGGGCTTCCAGATGCCCATATTCGGGCGGAGGATTACGTTATTCAAAATTTGATGGCTCCAGGTACCGTTGTTTTATCAAAATGCGAAAAACATATATGCATTTATGCAGATTCTTCACTATTTAATTTCTTTAATTATAATGCAGGGTGATTATATTTCGTGGCAACAATTTGAAAAGTGATTCACACTCTTAAAGGCTTCAGCGCAAAATGCCAAAATGAAATTATTAGCCCTTCTAGGCTAATGCCCTTTGGGCTAATAAAAATCCTATAAGTAAAAATAGATTTTTATTATATAAAGATTTAAACAAAAAGATTCATAACATTTATAATGCTAGAAACACCTTTTATTTACTCTCCTAATAATTCAAATGCTTATAAAAAGTATCAGCTTCATATTGCAAGTTATAAAAACTAGATTACAAAATAAGTCTTTTTGTGATACATAGATTATATAAAAAGGCTAAAGAAAAGGCGACGCTATTTATATTTTAACGGTCGCTCAAAAGGGCTGGTTTAAAGTTTAGGATGGTTTATGAGCACAGATTCTCAGTAGAGATTTCCCAGGTGAAACAGTGAAGCACTTTGTAGGATATTACATAGATATGCGTTTATGCATGAGCACGTTTTATATCTTCCGTATAATGAAGGTAATTCTATAAAAATTTTAATGCTTTTATTAGATAGATAATAAATAAATGCATCTTTATTTAAATAAGTTAGATTAAAATGCAAAAATATATTAAAAACGGCATCTTTTGTTTAAAATACCTTAGTTTGTTAATAGATAACAGACAGATTAATTTAAAAAAATAAGTATCTTACATTTTGCCGAATGCTGACAGACTCGAACGAAAAGTGAAACATGCATGTACAGTTTACGACGCAAAACCTCGTTTCGAGACTTAGAGCTCTTTCATCTAATAATTTATTAAAAAAACAACTTATACTTATTTTCATAATTTTTATTTTCATTTCCTTAATCATCATTAATTATTTAGCTTTTAAAATTTGTAATAAAGCTGTACGATAAACTTTTGAAATATTTATGATGTTACTGTAATTAATAAACAAGCATTTCGAAAGGGTCGTGATATATTTCGACTACAAAATAATTATTTTATCGTCCTTTAACAAAATTCTGTCCTAGATAATTTAAATATTCCAATATTCAAATTGCATCAAAAATTGATACAATTTTGATTCAAAGTATTACATTCTTTATCATTTCACGTAATAATATCGATTTAATAATTGGATATAATATTACTGAGCAGTTTGAAAAATATTTATCAACCATTTTTAATAATTACAGATTTAAACGAAATGCTTACGAAAACCAGCATTTCAGATCAATAAACACAGAAGCTAAAGCAGCTAAAATAGTAAGTGGTTGCTGCTGTAAATATGAAGAAAATATTTTTAGGAGTGAAGGTAATTCTCAATAAATCTCTTGAAGTTCTTCTAGAAAGTGAAATTAATTTAAAGAAAGGTTTAATCTTCACTGCAGATTTCTCTTAAATAAAAGCATTAACATCTAATTCTCCAGAGAAAGAAACGCTATATTTTCACGTAACTGATATCACAGACATTTTACGAAAGTTCTTAGACATAATCTTTAGAAACATCTTCATCAAGCTGTTTGGGAGATATAGCGCTATTATCTTAAAAATTCTGATAGTTAATTATAATAGTTAACATTTTTAGCATTGTGTAACGGCGTATTATTAAGTAAAATTATTTATCAGACTTGTGAGAATTTTATCTCATAGGCGTCTTATTTAGTTAAATGAAAAGTTTAGCTCAAAATGGCATTAAGGGGAGGGAAAAAAAGATAAAAATTGAATTTTCGTGCTAGGGATAACAGAACAGGCGTAGTAATATACTTCCAGTTATTAAGTCTTCTAGAGATAATTTAATCTAATAAAAACTATACCGGAAATTTTAATATTATTCCTATAGAGATTTAATTTTTTTACGCTCGAACGGTAGAAATCAAATAAACTTTTGCAAAGTGTACTGACTGCATTCTACTAGTTTATTCATAATGTCTGTAAAGAATTTCTTTTTAAGTATATAATACAATAAAATAAAGATAAATGGATGTATTCAAATGAGACAATATTGGATGACTCAAGGTAAACCTAAAGGCTACAGGAGGTTTTACTTGGTTTGGTTTGGTTTATCTCGAGCCGTTCGATATTTTCCGCACTTTTCTAACTTCAGAAATCCTTTCGGTTGTTAAAAAGTATTAGAAACAGTAAAGTATTTTAGGCATAAAAAAGCAAATTCTGGAAAATAAACAAGATTTCTTGATTTCAAGAGCCAAAAGAAAGAAAAAAAAAGGAAACTTTCTATGCGATATTTGGGAATAAAGACAACATTCTGCGGTTCATTTTCAAACTACGACCATGAGAAAGACATGAGTGCATTCCATGTGTTCTTTTAAAAATAAAACATATAAAAAGAAATGACGAAAGAAAAGAAATCGGATGTTTCGAAAGCACTAAATGTTTTGAATTCAAGGAATATTCCACTTTTAAAAATAGTTTTTCAAACATAAGCAAAATGTTAATATATGAAATTACAGGACAGTCATCAAAACATTTCCCAGATATATGAACCTCTAGCTACCCATCCCGTCTACCCATCGAAATCAATTTTCAGATAGCGTTATTTGAAGGTATGCGCTCGAGATTGTAATACTTTAAAACAACAGAGCTATCATAGTTATGGTTACAGTGAAAACATTTACAACTTTTCGATTGACAACAGACACAATTTTCCTGCAAGTTAATCAGCACACTGAAAAATAAAAAACGACGTTAGGGCGACACACGTATGATGAAAATTGCCAGAAGAAAACAACTGCAAAGAAAAGATCATCATCATTCCTCATCGTATATTATGAACGAATGGGAAGCATTTCTTCTTAACTGGGAACTTCTTAACTGCAAGAACTGCGTTCACTGGGGTGACGATAATCCTCAAGATGTGGCACCAGCGCCTTTAGACGAAGCTAAAGCAATTGCGCGGGGTGCCATCGCAACCACATTCGTTCTCGGTCCGTACTTGTTCTAAGAGGTCACTTCCATAGGTATGAAAACGTGCTGCATCACAAATGTTCGGCATGCAACAATGTTGCAGAATTAATTATATAATTCCAGAATTGCAGCAGCGATATATCATTGATGTCATGGAACTTTAATGGCTTTGCATAGATGCAAGACGGCGCTTCTCCACACGTCAAACCACGTGTTCGGCAACTGCTGCAGCAGCACTTTAGAGACAGAGTCATCTCCTCCAACTTTGAAGTTTCATGGCTACCATGATCCCCCGACCTTATTTCGATGGATTTTTGGATCTAGCGTTATCTAAAATCTAAGGTTTACAATTCAAATATACAAGATTTCTCAGAATTTAAGATGCCATAAAACGTGAAGTTACATAGATTCTTCCTGTGATTCGTCATTGTTATCAACAACTTTTCGCATGCAATGCGTTATCGTTTGCGAAAGTGGACACTCTAAAACTTTCAATTCCAATAAAAGTTCCCCCCACCCCACCCTCTCCTCACTTTTGTTGCCATTGGTAATTATTCTCTTCCTTACATATGTTTTACGCCGGCAGGTTTTGTCATACGTGAATCGTTCCAACTCGATTTGTAGCTGATCAATTTGCGCAGGAAATTTGGATGTTGCCATTTGAAAATTTCGAAATGTTTCACTATAACCGTAACTGTGTTGTTTTAAATAATCACAATATACAGCGCATGCCTTCAATTATCGGCACGCGAAATTTAATTTCGATTGGTTGAGCGGAGTATTTGAGCTTCATATATAGGAGAAATGTACTTAATAGGAAGTAGTACAAAGTTTAATTCGCGAAATTTTTATTTCGATGTGCTTAAATGCATGCATTAATTTTATGTGGAATTAAACTAATTCTCGATAAATTATTTGTAATAACAGAGGCTTGCTTTTGATTCTTTTTCAATCGAGGTTAACTGACTAACATTATTTCAAGACTCCGTTAGGTTCTATTAGATATACACCTTATAACGAAAATTTTGTCTAGCAGACATTTATTACTTTAATCAATTTAAAGTGACAATTCGTAACTTATATTAAATTGTTTATTTAGGATCGAGAAAATTTAATATTAATTCCGACTTTTGTGCTTCAAGGAAGCGTAAAAAAAGACTTAAAAAATTTTCGTCTGATGTAGGTTTGAGTAATTAATGTCATATTTTAATTATGCTATTAGAAATTTCTATTTAACTAATTGATTTCTATTCCTATTTAGCTACCTTATTTTATTGCTTCACACATTTTGATAAAAAATAAATTTGATTTCTTTAATTCAGCCTGGGAATGTTAAATTATAAATTACCTTTACTGAAAATAACTGAAATAGTGAAAAAGCATTGCTTAGAAGTTTTTGAAAATGAGCCATTTAAACATGCCTGTCATATTTAAGATATTAGTTGTAAAGTTCTGTTTGATTAGTAATAAATAAAGCTTTTCTTATAAGTAGGAAATTTTCATTCCGTTTAAAAATCCTACAGGAAAAATACAAAAACAATTCCAGAGCAATAGACTAATTGAACACTTCGCATTTTCACTCTTACGTATATCTAATCCTCTTCGAAAAAACGTGCTGTACTTTCTATTACAAACTTATACATACATTTACTGTTAGTTTGTTTTTGGTTTTGTTCACGTATTTATTTTTTGTGATTTTTCTTATTAATATCTCGTATCTGTTTGTTTGCATTCATTTTATCGTTAAGGATAAAATTAATTTTAGTTCTTATTTCAAATCTTTTTTTTTGTAGAACCTAGAAATATTTTTTATCCTAATGAAACATTTTTAATGCAATCGAAATACTTGAAAGAAAAACGCTTTCATGTTTTATTTTTTCGAAAAATTTTTTTTTAAGTCTAAAACTGAAATAATGGGAAAACGGTTCTGATTCTTAAATAACGGTTCAAAATTTGCTAATTAGAAATTATGGGGTTTAGCTTCTGTCGGATGTCGTTTTTTAAAACCTCTGTTAATTTTATTTGGATCTTAGCTCGCTAAAAGCTGGTAAGTTGAGTATAAATTTTAAAAGAAGTAAAACGTAATTTGAAAGTCAGCGAACAGTAGCATGAAACAAGGTTAAGAAGAAATAAACCCCAAAACATTAATCATGTTTTCCATTACATAACAAACAATAATGATCTAAATGTCAATATTTACTTAATCCAGTGAAATAGCCTGTGTACATTTTGACAGCCATAAATATGTTGATGTTAATGAAGACAGTAGTGGTTATGGTTATCGTGCCAAAATATTATCTAGACGACTCGGATATAGTTTATTTTTGGTTTTCTCTCTACTGAAGAAATAAGACAGAGCATGCTCTGAATTACAGCATCATTCATCGCAGTTATTCGCTAAATATGGTAAAGATAAAAAGGCAAGTACATTACAGGATAGAGTTTCAGGATTGCTCATCCAATATACCTCTAAAGTTAGATACAAAGATCATCTGAATTTAGCAATATTTACTGTTATAAAAGAGAAGCTTTTTTAGCAATTGAAAAAAGTAAAACCGAGAGTGCTTCATTTTGATAATAAAAATCCTTCTGCACATAAATGATAAAAAATTTGGGGATCAAAGTTTCTAAAACTGTTGAATGTGTAATAATTTCATTAGTGCAAAAAAGAAGCGGAACTTTTTTTGACATCAATCATATTAAAAAAAAACCAAATCTTTAAACTGTCGCTGTAGGGACAGCAATCCACGAATCCATCTTGAAAGTTAAAAATTTAACAAACTTTTCTTAGATGTTGTAAAAAACGGAGAAGATTGTTTAGAAAGATCAATATCAAGTAAAATAACTAATTTAGTTCCCCTTTAAAAATGAATATTACGGAAAAAATATGGCACACAAAATACGACAACTTAGATAGTGCTGTTCGCCATGTTTTGAGATAAAGTAAGAAAAGAAATGGTGTGAAAAGAAATGAAGAGAAGATATCGCTGCAAGAAAGCATTTTTAAAACAGAAGTTTTCTTCAGCAAAGTTTGAGAAACTTTGAAACGCTGAACACCGCATACTAATCCTTTAATCAGCTTTCTTAAAGTTTTTTTTGGATATTCCTGCAATTATTAATTATTGTAATTTCCCTCAGGAGCAGGAGAAGTCCTAAACTACTGAAAAAGTCCCTCATCTACAGCAGATGATACCGATACCATCGTACGTTAATCAAAATATGACTTGAGAAAAAGAAAAAAATACAAGGAAAATAAAGATTAAAAAAATTCCAACCAAAAATCAATCTCATTAGCGTTAAATGCAATCTAAATTGATTTATTTTCATCACATCTCAATAATTACATTTTCTTAACACTCTTCTTTCTGCTACTCATCAAATTAGTTTCTTTATAAAAAGGTGCGTAAAAAATTTCTTTATTAAGATTAGCCGATGTTCAACGGGATAGATTAATATCAATTACGGCCTGTATTACATTATACCTGACATTTAAAAAAGAAAATGTTTTTTCTTAGCCAATTCACGGTTTATTCGCAAGAAAGTTTAATATCTTTAACAGTCTCGGTAGAGAACTATTTAGATGATGATCGGAATAATTTTTGTTGTGGTAGTTATAAAAATCCCAGCTTTGAACATGTATAAGAAAGAAGTGAATTTTCTGTCTTTCAGAATTTAAAGTACGATTTTCACAGTGTATCGGCTGTAGTAGAATTTTGACCAATTTTAGAGATTTTTAAGGAAATGATAAAGAGCATTTAATTCTGTTCACTTGTATACAAGTCTTGAGTAAAGTTTCGCTTGATAGATTCATCTCATTCTGAAGAAATTTCTGTAGGCATTAATACTGACGAAACAGTGTAACGATATCAGTTTGATACAAGTCTGTTGTTTGTTTCATAAACAAAGCTCAAGACAGGTTTTCTTTGGTTATTGGTAAACATATCTTTCGATTACATTAAACGCTACTAATGCGTGCAGAGAGTACATCCCACTAAGATGGTTATACGTGTAATAACATCATGATTAGCATCAAAATGAACTGAGTTTTTAGAAGGTAATAATAGCAGTCATAAACAGCAGTTCCGCTCCCTTACCGCAAAACTGTTTCATTTCAGATATCATAGAAATTTCTTTGAATTAAGTATATCTGACAATGATTACAGAAAACGCGGATCGAACGTTTTTTTAAATGATTTTCTGATGCTTCATGTTTTTCAAGGAGCAACTACAGAGTTTCCAATGTGAAACAATTTCATTATCAGGGACTTGCATTATTAGACTAAGGATTGTCATTTAAAGATATTAAAACTTTCTTTTACAACCATAGAAACATGAGGATTACTACCAGAGGTTTATGCAGCAGGGTTAGTCCTTTAACCTCGCTAACAAGCTATTTCACTTACTTCATTGAATACATTGTCAAAAATAAAATTTGCACCATTTTAATCCTTCCATAGCCAAAATAAAGTATAACTAATCAAATAAACGCCTTCTTTCTATGCATAAGATAGCAACGATGCAACCAGTTGGATTTAATCCATGCTCCACGCGAAATTCTGAATGAAATAATACTTTAAAATGTGAACAGATTAAATACGACGTTCATTTCCTCAGAACATTGTGTACATTACACATAGTACTGTAAAGTTATCCAAAAAGACTTGTAGTTGTCAGAACACAGGTCAAATTTTCTAACGCTGTTTGTTCTTTAGCATTAAATGAAGTTTTTATGAGCCACAAAATATAAAGAGATGAACACAAAATGTTATACAGGTTGGCCACACGAAAACGTCCTCGATATATGAGCTTCTAGCGGACTATCCGCTGAACTAATCGAAATAAAATTTCAGATATTTTTAGTTAAAGATCTCTCGAGATTGTAAGTATTTAACACAGTAAACTTCTCACTATTATTGTTATTTGAAGGTGTGCTCTCCAGACTGTGATGATTTAAAACAATACAGATCTCACTGTTAAGGTTACAGTAACAAAAGGTTGAAATTTTCGAATAGAAACAACCTTATTTTTCCTGCGCAAATTAACTAGTCCAATGAAAAGCCACAAATAGTGTTGGAACGATACACGTATAATGAAAATTGCCGGCAAAAAACATTTGCAAAAAAAAGCGTTATAAAGTAGATACAAGATAGGACAGAGGAAAAAAATTTTTGTTGGAATTACAAGTGTCCATCGTGTACAACGCTTCAAGATAAAGTCCTCTTCCGTAACTTTGCAGTTTCATGGATATCGCGATCCCCCAATTCTCCTCCGATAGATTTCTAGTTCTGGGGTTATCTGAAATGTAAGGCGTATACATGAGATCGACGAGATTTGTAAAAAATGAAATGTGTCATAAAACATGGTGTTATATTGATTCCTCCAGGGATGGTACATTCATTATTGCCGTCAGCAATCTCTCTTATTCAATGCGTTATCATCTGCGGAGGTGGGCACATTGAAAACGTGTAATTCCGATAAAAAAGTGTGTCTCTCTCCTCTCTTGTGCTGTCATTGGGTCTTTAAAATACTCTTCTTTGCAAATGTTTCACGCCGGAAATTTTCTTCACAAGTGTACCATCGTAACGCCGTTTGTTATTATTAAATTTAAGTTAGTAGATGACGCTATATTACGAAAGCAGATTTATTAAGTCAATCACGTGACTACTAGTACTTTGGAGCCGAGAGTAGATGTTTATTTTTCGCTGAATTCGCAACGCAATTCTTTTGGCTTGAGAATAAAATCGTATTTTAATACAGTCCATTGCTTGTAATTATTAATCCGCATCGCTGCGCCAGTAATTACTCTTTGGTCCTGTTTCACCGGAGGATTTAGGAGTTTTTTTTGGAAACAATAGTTCCCTTTGCTCAAGTTTGATTTCGTACGCTACGACGCTAGAACGCCGCATAAGCCATTTTTACTACTTTCGATTCCTAGATTTGTTTACGAAGTTTCGCATCTTGTGTTTCATTTTGTTTTTTAATCTCTGCAACGAGCATTTATTTGTCATCGCCTGATGGACAATATGTATTTTTCGAATTAATCAAATAATTTTGGTGCTACGGACGTTGCTGAGTCATCTGAAAGAACGCATCTGCTGTATCAATTTAGGGTAAGTCAATTTTACATTTTTCACAATGGATATGAAATCACTATTAGTAAAGACACGAGTCTCTAAAGGCAGTTTAACGAAATTTAAAGATAAAATTAATTCTGAGATAGCTAAAGCCGATGAAGCAAAAATGGAAATTTTTAAAAAGAAAGGGAACATTTTAAGTGCAGACGTTTTACGCATTTTTGATAACATTTATGTAACATGTGAGGAAAAGGAAGTTGATACCTATGTTGAAGAATATCAAATAGTTCAAATTACAATTGATCATAACAAAAGGGTTCTCGCCTTGATAATGATAGTTCAGTCAGTGTTAAATCAGATACTACAGAAGTAAAACTTCCGAAATCAATTTTAACTGCCTTTAATGGAAATTTAGATCAATGGCTTACATTTAATGATCTTTTTAAGGCCAGTGTACACAATAGTGTTAAATTATCAGACGCTCAAAGGCTTCAGTATCTTAAGAGCTCTTGTAAGACTGAAGCTCTGAAAATAATTTAAGCTACACTTATTTCAGATTCAAATTATAAAATTGCGCGGGATTTACTTGAGGATAGATTTTCGAATAAACGTGAACTAGTGAATTCATTAATTAACAAGCTTGTTACGCATCCAAATGTTTCTGATTCAGCGGACGCTATTTTGAAACTTGTTTACGTCACTAATGAATGCATTCGTTCCCTAAATGTTCTGAAGCAAAGGATTGAAGGCTTTGGCGACACATTGGTAAATCATTTACTTGTAGAAAAATTGGATAAAAATACACGCATTTGGTATGAGAGACACTTAAAAGGCGATCAACTAGGAACATTAAACGAATTACTTACGTTTCTAAAGGAACATCCTAGAACACTTCACAACAGTAAAACCAGTTTGAAGGAAAGAAAGATAAGTACTAAAGTCACATCATTGGTTTTAGGAACTACTACAAATTGTCCTTATTGTAAGAAAGATCATTATTTATATAAATGTGATGAATTCGGTAAATTTCCTGTTAGCAAGAGATTTAATTTTGTGAAATTTAATAAACTTTGTTTTAATTGTTTATCTAATGTCATAATGTTAAGGCCTGTAAAAGCTTGAGTAGATCAAAACGTGTCATAATAATCATCATTCATTATTGCATTTCACGAAATCTCGAGATACTGGTTTATCTGCTACTGATAATAAGGGAAATACATTGTCCGTTCATGCGAATGTGTTTACTCCTCAAAATATGACAGAAAATACTATCCCAAATGCCGTTTCTAATAATTTTAATCAGATACACTCTAATTTTGTGAATAATGGAACTATAAACAAGGAAGTTTCGTTGTGCACTGCTGCAATTAAGGTTCGTGACGCACTAGGTAATTTTGTACAATGTCGAGCCTTATTGGATTCTGGCTCACAGGCAAACTTCATTACTAAGAGTTGTCTTTCAAAACTTCGTCTGGATAGAAAAAAGGCAAAGATCCAGATATCGTGCCTAGGATCAACCGCATCTCAAACAAATGGTGAACTGGAGATTAAATTCTCCCCTCATTTTGGCTCAGAACCTTCCTTTACTACTTCTGTTTTTGTTATAGACAAGGTTTGTGGAAACTTACCACATGTATCATTACCATCAAATATTGTGAATTCTTTCAGTGATCTGATTTTGGCGGATCCTACATTTTAGGAATCTGCTGCAATAGATATTCTTCTAGGAGTCAATGGTTTCATGTCGCTTGTTTTGGGTGAACCAATTAAACAAAACCAAGAACTTCCAACAGCTGTTCGTTCAAAATTAGGTTGAATTATTTCAGGAACAGCATTAGTTAATTCTTATGTGAACTCTTGCATATCATTAAATAATTTAGAGTTAACTACTGATGAATTAGTTAAGAAATTTTGGACTCTCAAAACGGTTCCGAAAGAAACTGTTCTGTGGAAATCCGAAGTAAAGTGTGAGGAACATTTTAAAACTTCTCATAACAGAGACAACACAGGTAGATATGTAGTAAGATTACCATTCAATAAATCTCCATCAGAATCAGGAGATTCAAGGGAATTAGCTTTGAGAAGGTTTTTCCTATTGGAAAAAAAATTAGTGAGTAAACCTGAACTGTATAACTTGTATAAGGTTTTTCTTGATGAATATTTGCATTTGCAACATACAGAAGTCATACGTGATTCTGAACCTGTCCCTGCAATAGTCTATTATCTACCTCACCACCCAGTATTTAAACCATCAAGCACTAGCACTAAGTTAAGGGTTGTATTTGACGCATCAGCAAAAACATCCAATAGGGTATTCACTTAATGACCTGCTATACGTAGGTCCTAGAATTCAACCAGAGTTGTTTGACATTCTCATCTGATTTAGAACATATGCTGTTGCTATCTGTGCGGATATAGAAAAAAATGTATAGGAAAATTCGTGTGCAGCAAGCAGATACGAATTTTCAGCGCATTCTTTGGAGAAATCATGTGAATGAACCAATTCAAGAATATCGACTACTAAGGTGACATACGGAACTTCCCTTGCAACTTTCTTATCAGCCCGTTCTTTTCTCCAGTTAGCTTTAGATAAACAAAGGGATTTTTAAAGGGCTTTGTGAGTTATCAAATCTGATTTTTATGTGGATGATCTTTTAACAGGTGCTGCATCAAGAACTGCTGCCAAAAATTTAATACATGCCATAGATAATCTTATGCGTAGAGGAGACTTCATACTTCGGAAATGGTCATCTAACATGACGATGTATTAGAAGGAATACCACAAGAACTCAGAGAAAATGCCCTTCAGTTAATCATTTTCAAGGAACAATCAAGAAAGGTGTTAGGAATAAACTGGCATCGCCAAACACGTTTAGTTTTAAGATTCTACTTTCTGTAATTTCAGTTGTCAAAGGAATGTGCTGTCAGAAGTTTCCAGACTCTTTGACCCCTTAGGCTGGTTAGTCCCAGTTATTATTTTTACAAAAATATTTCTTCAAGATTTGTGGAGTGACAAGTTAGATTGGGATGAAACTCTTAATCCACAACGACTGACAGTTTGGACTCGTTTTCAGGGAGAATTAAATTCGCTTAGTAATTTAAAAATATTAGAATGATTTTAATTGATAATCATTGCAAGATAGAATTACATGCCTTTTGTGATTCATCTGAGAAGGCGTATTGTGTAGTTATTTATGCCAAATCGTTTTCTGAAGAAGAAAGCAAGGTATCATTCATATGTGCAAAAACAAGAGTTACACCACTTAAAGCGCAATCTTTACCACGACTAGAATTATGTTCTGCACTATTGCTAGCAAATCTACTAAGGTAAATGATGCTTGAATGAAACGATGCTACGATGAAATGCTTGAATGTTCCTGCTAGTAATTGTTTTGCATGGTCAGATTCTACTATCACTTTATTTTGGATTGCATCTGAATCACAGAGATGGCTGCCTTTCGTAGCCAAACGAGTGTCGAAAATTCAAACTGCCATTCCTGAGGTGAATTGGAATCACGTTCAAAGAAACTATCATCCTGCTGATAATGGTACTAGAGGATTACAACCTAATGAATTGATTGAGTGTGATCAATGGTTCAATGGACCTTCCTGGTTACAGAATTTTAATCCGGAATTTGTATTGGATGAACAAATGGAATTGGACAGTCAAGAAGTAGCCAAGGAAGAAAGAAAATGCATTATTTCTAATTTAGTTAAAATTGATGATGACCGTTTTCTTTGCAAATTTTCATCTTGGGTAAAATTATGCCGTATCGTTGCTTATTGTTTACGATTTATCAACACTTGTTTGAAGCGCACTTCTAAGAAAACAGGATTTCTTGTCAGTGAAGAACTTAATAATGCGAGTTGAACGATAATAAGAATTTTACAACATTCTGAATTTCCTGACGAAGTATCAAGCTTAAAAAGTGGAAAATCAGCCGAATAGCCATGCCTTGATGAAGAAGAAATTATTCGTGTTGGAGGACGATTAAGGAATTCAAATATTTTGGAAAATCAAAAACATCCTATGCTCATTCCTGAAAAACATTTCATTTCTAAGCTCATCATTAGACATTATCACGAAATGTATTTACATGCACCTCCTGCACTTTTGCTTTCTATATAATAAGACAAAGGTTTTGGATCGTAGTTGCTAGATCTGAAATAAGAAAAATTATTAAGAATTGTGCTGTTTGCTGTAGACATCGTGCCCAAGTTGCAAAACAAATAATGGCTGACTTACCATTGTCTAGAGTTACAGCTTCACGAGACGTTTTTTGAGTGGGGATGGATTTAGCCGGCCCATTCATGATAAAACACAAAGCAGGTCGTGGACAAAGGGCTTTCAAGTGTTATGTTTGCATTTTTGTTTGTTTCACCACGCGAGCAGTTCATCTTGAAGTCGTCGAAGATCTTTCTTCTAAGGCTTGTGTGGAAGCATTTAAACGGTTTATAGCCAGGAGACGAAAACCAAAGGAAATATTTAATGACTGTGCGACGAACTTCAAGGTTGCTAGCAAGGAAATACCTAAAGCTTTCTTTTTATGTCAGAAAAATGAACATCTCCGTTCTTTCCTGACTTCAGAAAATATTAAATTGAATTTCATTCCTTCAGCCGCACCACATTTTAGAGGACTTTGGGAATCTGCAGTAAAATCTATGAAGTATCATCTTCGAAGATCAATGGGAGCAGCTATCTTGACCTATCCCGAATTCACAACTTTAGTAACACAGGTTGAGACCTGTATGAATTCGAGGGCTTTGTTTCCACAATCTGATTATCCAAATGACAATAGTGTTCTCACACGTGGACATTTCCTCATTGGTACATGTCTCATATCATTGCCCAAAGAAAATTTAGAAGAACCGAGAAATATTGTTGATCGATGGAAATTGAGACTACTAATTTTCCAAAAGTTTTGGAAAAAGTGGAGTCGTGAATATCTTTCTGAGTTATGACATCGAAATAAGTGGAAGAAATCTCACGAAAATGTGTCTGTCAACGACTTAGTCCTGATTAAGGGAGAAAACATACCACCTCTTCAGTGGAAATTGGGCAGAATAATTCGTGTATATCTCGGATCGGATAACAAAGTTCGAGTTGCAGATATTCGAACTTCCAATGGAGAAATTAAAAGACCTACTGTCAAGCTCTGTCCTTTGCCTGCAAACACTATGAACTTAGAAGAATTATTAGAAGAATTATTTAGAACATTATTAGACTTTTTTAACATTGTTAAGTTTGATTATATACAACTTTTCTTTATACTTTGTCACTAATATTTTCTTATAATTTTTCAGGTTATCTTGTATTTTTCTTTTGAAGCTCTTGGCGTACTTCAAGGGGCGCGGTATAAGATGACGCTGCTATTACGAAAGCAGATTTAAGTCAATCAAGTGACTACTAGTACTTTGGACTCGAGAGTAGATGTTTATTTTTAGCTGAATTCGCAACGCAATTCTTTTGGCTTGAGAATAAAATCGTATTTTAATATAGTCCATTGCTTGTAGTTATTAATCCGCATCGCTGCGCCATTAATAACCGTTTATGTTTCTTTAATGCGCTGATAAATTTGCGCAGGAGAAAATTTGATGTTGCAGTTGGAAAATTTCGAAATTTTTTCATTGCAACCGAAACCGTGAGAGCGCTATTGTTTAAAATAATCACACTAAGGCGCATGCCTTCAAATAACAGTACCTGAAATTTCATTTCGGTCGGTTGAGCGGATAGGTCGCTAGGGGTTCAGATATATGAGAAGTTTTTTTAAGACCACTTTGTTATACATTATCAAAGTAATATTCATTCATTGACTCTTTTTACTTCCATTTGTAAATCCCATGCTTTATGTTCTTAGTACTAATTTAATAAAATTCTGGATATGTTTTCATAAACTAAAAAAATTGTTTTGTTTTATAGAAAGTGACGCTATTGCAACAGTTAACATGAAGATAAGAATCTTCAGAAGCGATCTGGAATGACTAAGTTCAATGTAATTCCAATAAAAGTTTATTACATCTCCTTCTTTGTATTGTCATTGGTCCTACAAATACTTTTCTGTGCAAATATTTTACGGCGGTAATTTTCGTCATGCATGTATCATTCCAATACCATATGTAGTTTCTCAATGCGCTGATCAGTTTGCGCGCGAAAACATGGAGTGTTGCAGTTCGAAAATTTCGAAATTTTGTCTCTGTGAAAAGTACAGATATCTCAGCAGTAAAGCCCAAGCTGCTTGGAGCTTGATGGTTCTGTGTATATGTCAGACTTCAGAAGGCGCAGAACTGGGCTCGACACTATCGTTAAAGAGCACCAATAAATATCAACCTTCGCGTAGAGAATCATCGAACGACAAACGTTGCCAGTCACAACTTTAACAGCATCCTGAAGTAGCAATTCGTTCTTACTGGCCGAATTCAAATTAACTCTACTAAAAAAGAATACATTCTCTCAGTAACAACAGCGCCTTACCTTTTATCACTGATTTATTATCAAAATATGCAAAAATATTTACTATATTATTTAGCTTCATTTTTAATAACCTTTAACATGATCTTTACAGCTGATCTCATGATTTGATAGACATAATATTTAGTGTTGGCTATGAAGATGAGTTATTACTTACGTTTCCTTTCAGAAATATAATATATGACTTAAAACACATAATTTAGTCTTATATTAGCGCGTTCAAGTTACTCTAAAAAGTACGTATATTTGTTTTCTGGCTTGAAAAAATGAAAAGTTTATATGCACACCGCACGACTTCCTTGTGTGGCCCATTAAATTATACATACTTTGCTGCACGTCATTTAAAATTTTTTTTCCTTGAATTATCCTAACTGAATTAACCGCTCTATCAAGCCAAGTTGAAAATAATCTCAAGAAATGCAAATTTTGAAATTAAATATCTCGGTCAGTTTTTGTCGTGCGGGAATCAAACTTCTTATAATTTTATTTTGTCGTAACCAGTATAAAACTTCCCCAAATATAAGTGTACCGAACTAAGGAACAGAAAGACAGCATTAAATCTGTGAATAGAGGTATATGACTACGATCAAATTTTGCGAAACAAGCTATACCCCCGGCATATACGTTTGGTATTGCCGATTGCAGTAAAAAGAGGTGGACAACTAGATGTTATAGGAGTCCCTTATACCAAATTTCAGCATTTTACAGCTCGTCAGTTTTCAGTTATGCGAGATACACGCATACTTAAGTACCTGTGTACGTACGTACAGACGTCACGAAAAAATTCTTTTGAATCCATCTGAAATCCATTTTACGATCCGTTTCATTCTCTCCGTACGCAGAATATTCCCGCAAAAATTCGTCCAAGTGGATCCGGAAACGGAATGAAGAGTTCAGTCGAAATTTGACACCCACGATTACAATAATTTCCTTACTTCATACAAGGAGGTGAAAAGGACTCAGCGTATTTTATAAAATCAAATTTGCTTTTACGTTCTTTTGCTCAGAAATGTTGGTCACTGGATTGATAGAACTTTCACAATTAACACTTTTTTAACATATTTCAGTACTGATGGGCAAAGAAATGTGCTCCATTCAGTAACTTAAAGAAGGACATTTAAAGTATTATAACTTGGTTTTGATAGGTATGTATGAATTCTATTAGTATTTCAACTCCATCAATCGTTTGTATATTAGCAGGTACGTGCACATTAGCAGTGATGAGTTTAATTAAAAAGCGATCTGCAAAATCATAATTCTGTCTCTGGTTCAAAACTGAATCATAGGCATAGATGGCAACGTTTTCTAATTCTCCTTTTTTATGATCTCATAAATGACCATTAATCAATAGCTGTTTGCTCAGATGGTTTTGCAAGCTAGCAGCGTTAATCTAAGGGGAAAGGTAAGAAAATAAAAGCATATATCTTAAGTTCAAATTGATTCATGGAGTTCGGAACCCTTTTAAATGTATACTTTCTCCAATCAATGGTATAACATGCTTCTTCGTTCTCAAAAGTGTGATTGAATTTTCCTTTTCAACGTCTCATCAATCGAGGAATGTGTCATGGTTTTGATTAATGCCGTGTCGAATTCTCCCAGATTTTTTTTAAACTCCAAACTTTTTCTCTTTGAATCATGCTTCAATTGGAGAAATAAATCATCTTTCCAAACAGATTCTTGACGATAGTTTGCTTTCGGAGTTTCTTATTTCTCCGAAAAGCGTTCTGACTGAAAAGGTTTGAATTAAGTTGGCAGTTCGATTAAAAATGAGAAATGATAAGATAGCAATTGAAACTCTGCAGGTAAATAAGAAAAATAGGAACCTGACTTTGTTTAAACGTTGTTCTTTTCCATTTTAATAAAAAGAGGAAAATTACTTATAAGAAATCTTATTCGAAATCAGTTATAAAATAATGGAATAAAATATGAGTAGCTTTTAAATCGGCAACAATCCGATAAGCAGTATCTTGAAGTCTGAGTATTTGAAATTTTAGAATATTCTTTTTAACAGACTAGCAAAATGAATCACGCCATTGAATTAAATTACATTATTCAAATATTTGCACGATTTCCTGGAAAGCTTTAATAATAATGTAACAGAGCTTTCACGGTACCTATGAACTGCATGTTTTTCAGGTTTTATCTAATATCAATATTGTATAAATTTTTGCAAGCATTTGCATTTAGTTTCTTATAATTTCATTTTTTTGTGTAATTTTATACTTATACTGCTGTGTATTTGTTTTTATTATCTCTTTACTTAATTTGCGCACTTTATGTTGTTGCTATATTGTGAATTTTACTTAATATTGAAGTTTAGGCTGCTTATTGCATTGTACGTGTGTAGTTTTTATATTAGTTTGCAGATAATTTAATTCTTAATCGATTAACATCAAAACTGTAAGGATTATTCAAAGAGAAATTCAGATATTAGAAAAGAACCCGATTAGGTCTTTGCGAAGCTTGGCGACTTCTGGATAATTTAGCCACATTCTGGATGTTACTGGAAAACACATTCTCAGACCCACAGTGTAGCTTATATACACTCACGTTTGTGAAAATTGCAACACCATGAAGGACTTACGCGAGTGAGCTGAAATTTTCAGGAAATGCAAAGTAGCGCATGATATGCAAATGATTAGAATTGCAAATCCGTAGCGCATGCGTATGCTGAGCAGCGCCCTCTGAACGGCTGATGGATCCGAATAAATAGACGGCTGTAGCGAGGCGTGTATGGTTATCGGTGGTTATCTGCTAGTGGTAAACGTTAACTCAATCTGTACTTATGCCTCGTCGACGAAAGAGAGCGAGATTTGAACAACTTACAGAGTTTGAACGAGGGAGAATCATCGGCCTTCGGGAAGCTGGATTGTCGTATCGTGCAGTAGCCTCTCGTGTGCAGCGTAACAGCAGCACAGTGATGCGCGTTTGGAAGCAGTGGACGGACGAGTGTCGGACAACTCGGAAATCCGGGAGTGGACCCCGAAATGTGACGTCAGCTCGCGATGATAGACACCTGGTCCGCATGGCGCGGACGGACCGTACAGCTTCCTCTAGACAATTGGCAGCACTGTGGTCAATAGCTACAGGTGTTTCATTGTGTGCTTCATCAATTCGTAGACGTCTGCTGCAGTGTGGACTGCGCGCACGGACTCCTTTATACAGGATCCCCCTAACGCACGACCATCGCCGCCTGCGGCTACAATGGGCCAATCAGCATAGAGACTGGCGTGCTGATTGGCAGCATGTCGTGTTTTCTGACGAATCCCGCTTTAATTTGTGGTACCATGATGGCCGCATTCGTGTCAGACGCTATGCCGGTGAACGCCACCTTCCGGAGTGCATTATCGAACGCCACAGTGGACGAACACCCGGAGTTATGGTCTGGGGCGCCATAGCATATCATAGACGATCTCAATTGCTACGAATTGTGGGCAATCTGAACAGCAACCGGTATATCCGTGAAGTTCTACAGCCCGAAGCTGTTCCCTTCCTTCAAAGCTTGCCAGGCGCTGTATTTCAACAGGACAATGCCCGCCCTCATACTGCTCGGATTGTTAAATCCTTCTTTGCAGCGCAGCAGGTACAGCTTCTTCCTTGGCCTGCGTGTTCCCCGGATATGTCGCCAATTGAACATGTGTGGGATGTCATTGGTCGGCGTCTTGCTCGTGATCCTCGTCCTGTTGCGTCTGCAGACGAACTTTGGGTACGCGTACAAACGATATGGAATGCTCTTCCTCAGTCAGACATTCAAACTTTGTTTGACTCCATGCCACGTCGTGTAGCAGCACTTATTGCGGCGCGTGGTGGCCACACAAAATACTGATTCTGATCTCTTGTTCTTGTTTGTTTGCTTTGAACATTTAATCATTTATTTGTACCACTACCACTCAACTGTGTATTAATTTGCATTCAATTATGACGATTCCTTCTTGGTGTTGCAATTTTCACAAACGTGAGTGTATAATCAGTAAACGTTCCAGGTTTCTTCTTATTAAGAAACTGTTGCTAATAACTGATAGTACAATTTTTTACAAATATTTGCTGGTCCGTTTCTTTTGATAAAGTCATACAACTCAAAGCAACCATCGTAAGGGTACCTAGACTCCAGTACACTACTATTTTATGGCTTCACACCTATGCACATTCGCCCAGATAGTATAGTAGTTAGGGGAGTCTACTACGGTACCGAAGGGCCCGGGTTCGAATCCGCAGAAGATATGGATGTTTGCAAATATATAGTGTCGGTAAAGCATGGCGGCACTCTAAATATGTGGCGAGTCCTCGTGTGTGGACTGGTGGGAGAGGAGAGGTGTGGGTAACCCCCGGATCCCCCCCCGGGGTGCTCTCCCTCAAAACTGGGGGTGTAAAATAGAAGTCCAACCAACGACTTCATATAAGAAGTATATATCTCGTTGAGTCCAACCTCTCTTTGGAGTAGGCTGTGGCAACCATTGTTCCATGTGTTATGGACAAGACAACAACAACGCACACACAACGATTATAAACCCCATGGCATTACATCTTCATGTAACCCTGGACTCTTTGTAATACTAAGATTTGAACTTTAAACCTCTCTTGTAGATACCCGCAGCGATTTGCACATGTGTTTTAAAAGCGATAAAGAAACAGGCTGTGGGTTTGGTGTTTAGACAGAAGACAGACAAGTGCAGAAGTGGAATTAGAAACTTGAACTAACAGCACTGTATATCAAGCAGAATTACATCCCATAGGAAAGGAATCTATGCCAAGAACATGCTAATGAGCAGTAAAATATTTTCTTATTGTAGTTCTTCAGAGTTATGAATAGGATAAATAAAGACCTATTAATAAAAATATCCAGAGATTCCCTGTTTTCTATGTCTGGAAAGTGCTTCGTTGGATGCCATCACAAACTAGGATCATCGGTAATGAAATGCCAGACGAACCCGCAAATAAAATTCATTTCTGTTCTCTGCGCCATAAACGGACAACTATTCATATCCTATTTGAAAGAATACGCGTATTTCATGGATTCTAGAAAAGGGCAAAAAGATGGGATTCACCCTCCCACTGGCTTTATAGATTATAGCAAACCTGTTACGGCTGTCTGACTAAATGAATGATGCATTCTCAGAAGACGTTTTAAGAGAAAGTGTATCGTGTTCACGAAACAAGTATTGAAAATCACGAAAATACCAATGCTTCTTCACAGAATTATTCGGAATTTGAAATTCGGAATTATTCGGAAAGTCAAACATTATCATTCTGGCTTGGCCGGTCGAATAACGCACATTTAATGGAAACGAAAATTAGAGAATCTGGCTCATTTTTCACAAATCATGGCCTGTTCTTATCCTTCATCTTTCATTAAAGGCGATGATCCCTGCGTTGATGTTTACTAGTGACTTAAGATCATAACGCAAAGCTTTTACTCCTTTGTGCATGGTATCTATTGAGCATGCCCTAACATAAGGGTTATTAAACAATTGAACAGTAACCTAACTCTGCATTCTGCCTTGCTTGTAGATGCAGACTGTTTGCATATAGATGCAATTGACATTTTACATGTATTTAATTCTACATGCTTCTGGATACAAGGAATAATCATAAATTATTGAGCATATTTCAGTAACTTTAAAGATCATACACTGTAGAGACATTAGGTTATTTCGAAGCAGGAGACAGGAAAAATGAGCAACGCCTTCACCGGGAATCGAACCACAGACCTCTCGGTTACGCGTCGAGCGTGCTGACTACTACACCACGAAAACATGCGAAGAAGGCGGGAGAAATACCTTATAACACATTTTCAATTATTTATCAAAAATGTGAAAACTGAAGTATTTTTGAAATTATATTAGATTTTTAGATCATCTCAAAAAGTATATTTTTGAGTCGCTTTTCAAACTCTCGTAAAGTGATAATCAGAATTCCTGGTGTCATCATACTAATTACTTCCAGAACTCGTTATTTAAGTTGAACCGCGTCAGGTAACTTAGTTGTGAAAACATGTTTTTTTAAATCAAGCCACGTATATGGAAATTTGAGAGCGCTATATCGGGAAATGTAGCTAACTAAGAAATTAATTCACAAAATATCTTTAATATTCCGTAGCACATGAAAGATTAAAACGCCAATATTTCAGAAGCAAATTAGGCAGAAGTTTTGGCCTTAAACAACAGGTTGCAAAGTCATTAAGAAGAATACTTTTTGAATCGCGTAACTTCTGGCTTTCATCCGCTTGTGGGACAATTAAACTATATGCTTACTTTGCCTTCGGGAAAGTAGCCTTTCCTAGAGGTGTCCACGGAATATTTCAGAAATGCTTGCATTTGCGCTTGAGCAATGTGTGATATAAATAGCAGTTTTTAAGTGACAGTAAGCTAACTAGAGAAAGATTTTTGGTGCTTTTAAAAAGCATTCAATTTTTCAGTTAGTGATTACTGCTGCTTCAGACTTTTCATCTGCAAAATATTTTGATAATTTGTTCCTTATGCGCTACGAAGAATTTCCTTTTACATTTGTATTTTAAAGCTATTCAAAGCTATATTTATAGTTATTTATATTTTCTGTAAGAATAATTATTCATCTCAAACTGAAATAAAGTTTCCCGTTTTTGTTCTTGACTGGTCTAATTATTTAAAATGATCTCTACGAGACATAGTACGTAACATTAATAATTGCTATACAGTTAATAGGGAAGGGAAAACTTTAGGATTTAGCTTAAATTTACTTTTAAAGAAGCCAAATTCCTAAGGTGTTAAACAAGTTTTCATTTTACCGCTATAAGGTATTTCTCCCTTCTTCTTAGTATGCTTACGTGGTGTAATGGTCAGCATACTGGGCGCAATATACTATACAATCAGAGAATAACAAAATATAACTTCCAATTTACTATTCTTGTTTATGTAATCAGGTGATAGCCGGGTTAAACATAAGCCGAGTATTCGGATATAACTGAGATGATACAGCATTTCATGATTTCTATACATTGTATATAACTTCGCAAATGCGAAACTTTAAACACCTTTCAACTAGAATATGCATACTTCGTGAAAGCTGAATTGAAGTAATAAAAATGATAGCAATAAATAATTTATACAATACATTTTAGAATCTAAAATTGTACACTATAGGGTTATTATGAGACTATAAAACATCTTAAAAATTATTAACAAATAAACTACTCAAAGAGTTCGCGGTTTTGTAATACTTGGATAGACGAAATTTCTTTGAGTTGTTTTACATACTTCGCAAATGTTTTTTGTGTTCACCTTCATTCAACATAGAAAACATGTTTGAAAATATGTTTTGGTTTCCCACGTGTAGCAGTGTACCACAATCACTACAGCCATAGAATTTCTAATACGGTTGCAAATATACTGGAAATTAGTGGAAAGGGAGGAAAAAGGAAATGTTTCTGAAACATTTCACAAGATAAAATTTAACTGAATTTAATCCGGAAAGTCAGTATGGCCACCACATTAACGAGTCTTCTTCTTATCTTGTCCGCCCTATATGCTTTTACGACAAATTTATTTGATTGAGATATTTTCATATATTTTTTCACTTGTGAAGTAAGCTTGACGACTGCACTTGACAACTGCACTACTTTCACTTAGTAGTTAGCTTGACAAGTGCCTACTTTTCAAAGAAGTGATCATCCCTGTTTCCAATAAGACGACGCATCATCCACGTTTCCAATTATTTGCCCACTGCCATAGTAGCAAGAAGGGACATAATGAGTATTTTTGAAATATAAATACAATGGAAATAAATGAATAATCTAATTCCTAGGACCTTGCTATAATCAACCACAAAATGTAAAATATTAGAGCCTGTATCTTGCAAAATAAGCAGAGGTTAAAAAAATAGGCCTGTGCCTAAATTTAAAAAAATGAAATAATAGAGCAAAACTAAAAGATGTAACGAAAATTAATTCTCTGAGATCGAAGTTTTCTTCAGAGGTAGGGTCAATATCTTGGCTTAATTTTCCTTAAATTTGTATTAGTTTTTGTTAAAATTATTTTTCAACGTACTGCTTGTTTTTATAATTTCAGGTTTCTAATATGACCAGTTTTAAAACGATGGGTTTAGCGCGTGGATTTTCATTATTGTTAGTCCAACGTGACAATTTGCCACAAAGGCGTAACTGGACTACTAATTTCTTTTTGCCATTTTGCGTTGGATCACTATAAATGTCGGTTTGCTTTTCAAATTGTTGCCATCAAATATTATTGCCCTGTATTATATTTAAAGAAATTAAATAAGGAAGAATCTGCATAAATGCTTGTATGTTTCTCGCATTGTAATAAAATACTTGTATCTAGAGCCATCCAATTTTGAATAACGTGCGTTTCCACCCGAATATGAGTATATGGAAGCCCACATTTGGAATTTGTTTTATTATCCATTTCATATTTTGTAAAACTTTAACGAATTTCTGATGAACAAACACAACGATTTCTAGGCGAAAAATCTCAACACTCTACGAAAAAAAAAACCCTTTTCATCTCCAACGCGTGGAACTGTGTACCGGAAATTCTTTTTGCGATATTGCTCTTGAATTGAATTTTATGATTTAAGTACGAAGAACATGATATTTAATAAATAAAGGTAACACACAAAACGTTAAAAAACGCACCTTTGAGCTTAATGTCAAATCTGAAAGCTTTCAGATTTTCCTAAAATCTGAAATGTGACCAAAAAAAAAAAAAAAAAA
>KK122250.1:96562-114187 GCA_000611955.2 Stegodyphus mimosarum
AAAAAAAAAAAAAAGAAAGAAAATCTGAAATCTTTCAGATTTCTTTCAGATCATTTCAGATTTAAAAAAAACTTTTTTAATTATATTTTTAACTATGTGTTAAAATCCAAAGGCGTAGAAAATAGGTTTACAAGTGGTTCTTTTTTTTTTAAACCTCAGTACTTAAATTCCTCCATTTTTTTAAGCTTGTCACAAATTAACGAAATGTTTTTGGATTTGTGATACATAACGAAATGAATTGATGCTGATATCAGGCTTTGTTCTAAAGAATTCCGATCTCAGAGCAATTAATTTTCGTTATATCATTTACTTTTCTATTATTTATTTTATTGTTTAAGCCGCCCTAAAAATTTGTTTGCCGCTGCTTATTTTGCAAAGTAGTAGCCTTAATATCTTGCATTTTGTATTATAACAAGCCCTTAAAGGAACAAGATGTTCGTTTAATTCTAGTCTGAATATAAATTTTTAATGAGACATTTGACTTAATTAATTAAAAATCACTAAATTATATTCACAATTTAAGTTTAAACTTATATATAAACTAAATGAGTTTATTTCAATATAATAAACTTTAGAAGAGTTATATTATTTATTTTTTATAAATTTTGAAATATTTAATAGAAATGTGATTAATCATTTACTGATTAGATTATAAGTCAGAAGCAAAGTATTTTTAATAAGATACTTCGTTTCAAAAACTACAAAAAAGTAAGAGATTGTTAGAATAAAACTGGAAATGAAAAACAAAATCTTTAGCGACAGATATGGCGCTAATCATGTTAGTTTATTAGCGTGTGAATGCGTTTACCAAAACAATCACCAAATTACTAAATATATGAGATACATTTTTAGCCCCCCAAAACTATTTTTATCCCAGTATTTTCGACTTTTTTTCACATAAATTAATTCTGAAAATATCACCACACATTTTAACGGAAACGTCTTTAGCAAGCTGTTTGGCAGATAGATCTGAAATGAATTCAGAGGTCGATAATTCATCCTCATTCTTGGGACTGGCATGTCTACAAAGCAGTGCAAGTTCAAACTCGCATTCCTCCAGAGACATCATACGATCCGTGAGATTGTAGCGGGTGGTGGAAACCCGGGCCCACAGCCATCTGTTCCTTAATAAGGCGACTGTATAATTAAATAGGCAAAATTAAGTTTCTTCCTTTACCGCCTACCCCGAACTGCACACACGTTTAGTGAGTAGCGACTTGCCGTTGAGGTTATAATCACATTAGAAAGACGGTCCATCCTTAGCTGTCATATCAGAAGACAGGGTAAGGGGTGAGGGATGTTGATCCAATAATGCAAATGTTGATGGAAACTTTCTTTAATAATTTAATTCTTCATTAGGTCGTCTCTGCTTTTAATTGGGGACGAAGATTATATAGGTGCCAGAGCGTAACAACGCTACTTTTCTGCTGTATGCTTCTTGTAGTTTCCTAGCTTGGGATATTTTCTTCTCCGCATTAATTTTAGCATTCCTAATAACACACACACACACACACACAAAATAATAATAATAATAATAACAGAAAAGTAAATTTCTTTTTATTCTTCCTTTCGTTCTTGCTTTTGATTTCGTTTAATCATTTTTATTGAAAGTAACATCAACGCGCATCAAAAGGGAAACATTCTGTAAAATAAAAATGCAAATACTGCAGATATAGAGTTATAACGAACCGATGGCAAGTACGTGCAGTAACAAGCTTCCTCCTTTTATTTGTCTGTTAATATTTTTATTCGTTAAGTTTCGAAATATAAAAGCCTAATAACAATATAATAAATAAATAATGAATATGGTATTCAAATGATAATTTTGTAATGAGGTACACTGTGGAAAAAAATGTGACAATTCTATAACTCCGGTTCTACTGGGCCGATTGACGAAATTCTATTTGCGTTTTGCACGTCTCCAAAGTGCGACTTAGTATATGATTTAGATTCATATATAGCATTGCTCTAATATAGGTATTTTGACACAAAATCAGGTTTTTTCTGAAATGAAAATGCCAGTTTTTTCTACAACTCAAATTTCGATTCTACAACTCAAATTGTGCTAAAACGCCAAGATTTGTAAAAATCGCACGAGTAGTTTTTAAAAAATTAGCTCGCACAATTTGAACTCCTCATGTTAATTGAATTTGATATATATTTATTAACATCTCTTTTTAATTAAATTTACTTGATTCCTTCTTTCAGAATACGAAATTTGGCCTTAATCCAAATATAATTCGCACAAGTTTTATGATTTATTTTTAAAATTTGTATTTTTAAATATTTTTTATAAAAATTTATTTTTTCAAAAAACTATTTGTTTAATACATATATCTATAACATTTTTAACATCATCTTAAAATCGATACATTTCTAGGTACACCTGCAAAAATTTAGAGTTTTTTATTCAAAATTTCCTAAAATATACATGAGCTTACATACTGGCACGTTTTAAAATCTATGTGTAAACAGCACTTCATTTGGAATAGATGTAAATTGACATAATAGTAGCTATTTTTTGCTAGTTCTTACATTCAAGAAATTGCCATCGTCTGATCGGTAAGTAAAGTCCTATCTTTTGAATGCAACGTACTGACTTCTAAGCCAACTTTACACATTTTAGTGTTGCACTTAATTAACATTATGTGTCATAAGCCCAGCATCCTAACATTGATAGATTGCAACTGTTATGTGATATATCTTTCTTCACAGCGACATGTTAAGCTCTAGTATCCTTTGATTAAGGAAATGTAGGAGGAACTGCAAATAACAATTACTAAACTTAACTACATTTTATTTTTTAAATACTTAACAGTCTTAGATTACGCAAAGAAAATTACCAGTCTTCCTTATTTAGAAAAATAGATCCATTTCGCAAATCATCATATGAATCTTATTGCCTTTGACCATAGGTTTTGGGAAGGCTTCAGCTTTGCGTTGTACGTTATAAGTATTACTTGAAACGCATTTTGTAAAACGTACATTATACAGTTTGATTGATCTATTTACCTAAAAGATTAGATCCTGTAAAGTGGCTGTATTCACTTCTATTGAGGATCTTGCTGCAAGAAAGGCCTCACAAACATTTTTGGAAAAAAAAAAAAGAAAAATCTGAAAGGTTTCAGATTTTAAAAGGGTGTTTTTCTAACATTTTGTGCGTTACCTTTATTTATTAAATAGCATATTCTTCGCACTTAAACCGTAAAATAATTCAGTTCAAGAGCAATGCCGCAAAATAATTTTAAAATGAGCATATCTTTAGAATTTCCGATGCACAGTTTCCCACGCTGGAGATAAAATGTTTTCTCTGTACAGCGTTGCCATTTCTCGTTTTGAAATCCTTGTGTTTGTTAATCAAAAATTCGTAAAGTTTCACGAAATATGAAACGAATATGAAACGAAATATGAAACAAATTCCAAATTTCTAATTTGGGTTTCCAGATGCCCATATTCGGGTGGAAACGTTCAATATTCAAAATTTAATGGTTCTAGGTACCGTTGTTGTATCACAGTGCGAGAAACATATCATACATTTATGCAGATTCTTCATTATTTAATTTCTTTAAATATAATACAGAGCGATAACATTTGGTGGCAACAATTTAAAAAGTGAAACAACGCTTTTAATGAATCAACGCAAAATGCCAAAACGAAATTAATAGTCCTTCTGGGCAAATTGCTCCTTTGGACTAAAAACATTATACTTTCTGGCATTAAATTCATCGCTTCTGTGCATGTGCATGTAGTTTGCTGTCCCTGCATTGGATTTTAGAAGCTAGTTTTATTGTATTTGGACAGTCGTTCCTCAGTGGATCAGATTCAACTAGCTTTAACAAAGGTTCCACTAATTGCTGATTTTAAGAGGCTCATTTCTCCAACGTAGCTTGTTGTCCTTGCATTTCTGTATTATTTTCTTTATCATTTATACAAGAATAGAATCCTCTTCGCGAGAATTCAAAATGCATTAAAACAAAAACTAGCCAGCATTTGCAAACGAATTTTGAAATTTCAATTACTGCCGTTTAAATGTACAGAAGTGTAGGTTTTTATGAATGCATTTGCTTTTCGATATAATTTATTTTAACTAAAATATAAGTTTTATTAAAATTTAGGAATCATTTTTGATGGCTTTATTTCTTGCATAAATTATGTTGTAATTTAGTAGATCATTAAACGGCATAACTCTTATTTATCTTATTTAGCTGTTTTATAGACGTTAGAAATAATCTCACATAATTCGAAACTACCAGAAACTAGTAATATCTACACCTGCTCTAAGATAAAGCAATTATCAAAACTATACTCTGCTTATCTTTAGACATTTGTTTAAAGTTTATTTATTTTGGATCTTACTGCCACTCTAGACTTTTTCATCTTCTTTCATCTAAACTCAGCATAATGCATTAAAGCTTATAGCCTGATATTAAACATTTATTTCTGTCCTTAAATCTTCCTCTCAGAACTTGTATTTCATGTATGAGGAAAAAAAAGTTTCAAATATTGCTCGCGTTAAATCCTTGACTTGCAGGTATTGGAGCATACACAAATTCTCGTAAGACGAAAAGAAAATCAATAATAGACATGAATTCTTTGAGGCAAAGTGGGGAAAGAAAAGCGAAAAAATGCACCTTGTATAATCCGTTTAAGAATTCCCCATTCGTCTCTCCATGTCTTCCATTAAAAATTACTTTCCCGCACCTAGGAAAGGAAAACATTCTTTGTTGATTTTGGGCAGGGGAGCATGGGAAATGAATTGAGCACTCAGTCCTATCCCTACAATAAAGAAGAAAATCTCTACGTTTTTTCCTTTTTTATCGAGATTAAAAAAATTAAAAGGTAGCAAATGCATTCCAGGAAGAAAGATGCAAATTTAAGATTCAGGTGACATTTTTGCTTTTATGAAGTAAAGTTTCTGTGATGAAGAACAAAAAACGTCTTTCAAAATGTAGCGTGTTTAAGTAAATAATTGTTTTGTGAGTCCTTCTCCAAGAACTGCTTTTGGAAATTCAAAACGATAAAGTCCTAAAATTTGAACTAGAATAAAATAACTGTTATTTTTTAGAAGCTAAGGCTTCCCTTTTACTCGTTAATTAGTTAAGCATTCACCGTCTGAGGCAACTCATCGCTCTAACAGAGCTTATATGTACAATATAATGACAGAAAATAAAATGGCATTTATTAGTAAATAAAACGTAAGTAAATTTTTCTGAGCCATTATATCTGCAATTCATAACTAAATATTCGAAATTTACAAGAACATTTGCAACTTCACTGTTTTATTAATAATATTTAGACATTGCTGATATCTTTAATAAGAATATAAATTCAATTAAAATATATAAGTTCAGCTATATGTGAAAGAGAAGCTTGACGATATAAAAATAAAATCAGGAAAAAATTCTACCTTAGACTTACTATGGTTTTATAGAATAACTCTATCGATTTCGAGGGAGAAGAACATGGCATCCCTTTTCTTTAAACCTTTCTGTGTTTTTATATTTTGCAGATGAGGAAAGCCCTACCCTCAAAACCAATCCCCTGTTCCTTTCAAAATCAATAAAATTTTTCTACGAAATAAATAACGATTAAGAATTGATTTTTTTATCTTATACTTGCATCAACTATTTATTCAAATTATTTTCCGTCTGGAGTAATAAAATGTAAAAATATAGTAAGAATCTAGTACATATTATTCTTATATTCTCAATACAAAAATCATATTGTTTACAATATGCTTGAGGGACATAAACACTTGCCAAGACATACAGCTCGCCCTGAAAATATTAAACATCGAATATTTACAGAATTTTAAGCAGTAAAAGAACTGAAATCAGCTTTTAAGCAATTTGTAAAATCGTACGAAAACAGGTTTATGTGAAATAAAAATTTGAGCAACTTAAGCAGCATAGTAAATTTTAAAATTGTTTATTATTTTTAGTAATTTATTCTTTTGCTAACTCAGCATTCTAGGCAATATCTGTTTGACTTTTATGCACTAAAAGGCAGTTTCTCTTATGCTCATCTTTAGTTTCTCGTTCTGGAGTAGTAAACATATTTTCAGAAATTTTATTGTAAATATAATTGGTCTTAATATGATAAGTTAATAGGCGTTCAGAAAGACAGCATCCCACGTTTGCATTCTTTATCTTGCCCTTGCATTTGTAAGTTGGCTTTAGAAAGTTTTCCTAGTAAACTGGAAAATGTTTATGATCAGTTGTTTCTTGAGTTAGGAACCAATATAAGCATGATGGGAAATGTTTACCATAAAAGTTCAGCAATTTTTTATATGTCTTTTGCCGGATTATTTTGGTTTCTTCTTTGATTTAATATTTCCAATAATCTATTGATATCAGAAATTTGTGTTAGCTTTTTTGGGGAGTGGTCAACTTTCTTATTTCATCTCATTTTCATTTCTTTCTGTTTTGATGTCAATCAGCTATACATGATTTTCATTTATTAATTTTTTTAAATTGTTTTTACCTTTTGCTGTATGAATTAGCCTTATGAATATAATAATTATAGTTTCTGAAAACGTTTTAAGGCTAAAGGACGGTTTAAGTATTCCTGTGAATGCTCACTTTCTCAAAATTATTTTCAGGTTCTTTCAACTTGCAGTTGCTTTCGCCTGAAAAAAATGTATCACTCAAACATTTTGCCAAAATGTTTCTCTATGCGTTTGAGATTTAAGATGGGAATTATTATATAGTGTTTCAAAATTTGGGATCAGATTTGAAGCTGCTTTTAAATATATCTCAGCACACCAGCGCCCGAGCGGTAAAGCCGCTGTATACTGGTATTCAACCCGGGTTCAAACCTTGGGCTAACGAACTGACTCCATAGAAGGTTTCGTATTTTACTTCGTATGTAAAGTATATGCGAGCCAGTCCCCTCAAAAAGCATCCCTCTCCATAGACAGATAGCCTTCGAGGTATTTTATCAACTGACCTAACGTAAGCTAAATATATATGATTTGAAGTTCACTGGGTAATCATATCTCTTACCAAACCTATTGCCCGACTAAATTCAAGAGATAAAGATCACTTCAAAACACGAAAGAAATGGCGAAAAAACTGATAAAAAGCCGTTATTTCAATCATCAATAGTTTGGCAACGCGTAGTTGCCAAAAACAAAGATTTTTCTGAATCGTCCACTGTCGTGGATAACCACTAAGATTATTGTAGAATGGAATATTTTTGTATTAGCATAGCTATGATTGGTAATCTCAAAAATGAAGTGAAAAATAACGCTAAATCGATTCCTATCCGAAAGAAACATTTTACCAGATAAAATCTGTGAGTGACGTCAGGTGTCGTGTTACAGGCACATACATTTTTAAAGTATTATTTGAATGGATTGCATATGAACGCTATTCCTAATAATAATTCAGCGAAATTTTAAGGGTTTCATTAAATATTTAATTTTTAACTAAAAAAATATATCTGAAAGGGTTCGGAATTTAAACAGATTTGTAAAGGTTTTTTACCCTCTCTCTGAGCTCACAGCCTACCAGTCTCTTGTTGACTCACTCCCTGGTAACCCATTTCTTTTGGTCTTTTTAGCTTACTGTCAAGCAACATTTTATCAAGCATTATTTATCATTATTAATTTATCATCATCACTTATCATTATTAATTATCAAACAACATTTTCTTTGCACTTATGCCATATGCAATTCAACTACAAAATTACAAAAATTGTAAAAACAGCATAGGAGTATATATTTTAGAATTCCCAATGCAGTGTTAAGTGTTTATTTTTATTTTACGTGTTCCGCATTAAGGAATTACACGGAGGGGAGGAATGCTTTCTTGGAGGGCTTTCCAAGAGAAACCGGCTCGTAATGGCACGTTGCACATGAAGAAAACCACGAAAATGCCCATACAGCCAGCCCGTTCGAAGGATTCGAACCTCGGACCGAACAACCAATGTTCAGGGACTCACTCGGCCGCTGGTGGGCCAGTGTTAAGCGCCGCTTTTCTGCTCTTTTCAATTTTTCTTTTCAGTTCATCACATCAATGTTCAGTTTTATTAGTAAGAAATTTAACAACTTTTTTTATGTCTTTTTATTACTAACGTCTTGAGTGCTAACTTTATTTATTAAATATCATGTTGTTGGCACTTACGCTATATAAAATTCAACTGAAGAGCGAAATCATGAAATATTTAAAAGCAGCATATCTTTAGAATTTCCAATATGCAGTCTCGTACCCTGGACATAAAAATGTTTTATTTCGTTCAATGTTGCCCCTGCTTGTATCAAAACTTCATTAAAGTTTTACAAAATATGAAATAAATAATAAAACAAAATAGAAATTTAAAAATTTAAAAATAGAAATTTATAAATCCTAGTTTTTATTAAGTATCTGCTTCCAGAAGTATGCAATGTGAACATAAAATTAAGTATGTAATTTTCATTTGGGAAATATTTCTAGGTTTCTAAATGATGAATCAAATTCCTATTGAGACCTATTACTCTAGTTTTATATATTTCACTTAAAGCAGGTTGAAAAGTGCATATTGAAAGTAAAATTTTAAAAAGTGCATAAAAATTACACATAAAAAGGGATGTGTTGATTAAGCATTCGTTAATGGTGTTTATTCTGCATAAGGAAATGGTATGGTTGCAAAACCTATTCGAAAAAAGTAACCCCAGAAAAATTCTGTTACCTTTCTGAACTGAACTACTTTGGAAAGCGATTTGCTTTGCTACTTTATACTTAAGTTATTTTAATTGTTTTCAAGTAGTCAAGTAGTTCAAGTAGTGTCAGTGGCGATTGTTGTGTCTTATACAGTTCTGATGAAAATTATGTATATTATTTCTTTCTTGCAGTTGTGGTCATATTACCAATGCTTTGTCTCTCAGTGCTTCTAAGCACCTTGGATTACAGAAAAGTCGCATCATTATTCTTTCTTTATCTGGGTGTGCGATTACGGATAACAAGTGAATAACTTAAATTTCAATGAAAGTAGATATTTTGATTCAAAACGCAACATTATTGGTATAGTTTTTTTTTTATTATGGCAAAGCAAATGGGTGCTATCTGCCTCCGTGGATGCCTCCGTGGAGAACTTTTTACGTTATTGATATATGCGTATCACCAGTTAACACAAGTACTAAATCAAAACATGATGCTGACCTTATCGATTTCACTTACGATACTGGACCAGAATTTATATTATAAGGAAAATAGTTTGCAGAAAATTCGAGTATTAATAAAAAGGAAGTCATTTTTAGGAAAATATTCTCGACTAATGGAATTAAAATTGACATAAATGAAAAATAAATGAATGTAGTTACCATATAGCAGTGGAAAAATTATTCAATTGAATACTAATATATCGAACATCGAACTTTAACTGATAACGAATTTGATATTGAATATACGAATCCATTTTCACATTGTGAGAAAAGTACAAGCTGCATCACCTGTGGAAATTTAAACAAACAAGATGATATTAATTAAATCGACGTGCTTACAGAATTCGTTGGAATAGATTCTTTTGTAATTAGTAAAATTACTCTAAATAACAAAAATAACTATTTTGAATATGAAATAGTCACAAAAAAAATCTGCCATAAAATTTCGAACATAATACGTGATTCAGCGAAAAGTGTTGCAATGATAAGGAAGCCGAGGTTGATCCAAATAGTGGAATTAGCTGCGCTGAATTGCTCTTACGAATTGAAAAATTCAGAAAAAGAATCACCTTGAGCAAGCTATTGGATGTCAATGAGTGCGAACAACGGTAATCAGCGGTAATTTTTATAAATTTACAAATTTTCAAATTTATAAACCTTACTTAATTTATAAAACTTCTAAAGTCTTACTTTAGCACGGTATTCGATATCTACAATGATAAGAGATTATGCCAAAAGAAAGATGGCTACGACACAGTCATTGAAAGAAATTTGGAAAAATCATCCGTTTTAAATTCAAACGACAATCCGCTTGATGTTTTCTTTGTAAACGTATTAGCTAATGGATATGTTAAAAAACATTAAAGACAAATGAAGAAAAGATTTAAATGGATCATTCTGCATATGAATCCTTGGAACAACTTGAAATTCAATCAGAGCAAGAGAGTACAAGTGAATTCTGTGAAATATTTTCTTGGGTTTATAATCATAACTCACTTATCATAAAAAGAAATACCATTTGCAAAGAAGCAGATGGACATGCATCGCTGCTTCTTTCCCTTCATCTCACTAGCATGTGTGTTGAATATTTCATTGGAACCTTGTTCAAAAATGATATTTTTATTATCTTTTTATTATCTTTGTTAGTCTTGTAAAATATTATCATAAGCGGATATCATCATAAAACGGAAGGAAGGGGAAAACGAGAAAATAGACAGAAAAAATATTTAAAGAAATATTTTGTATGAACCTAATGCGTATTTGTGTAAAATACTCTTCGTATTTCAAAGCAGTTCAGCAATAACGATATTATTCGATAACAGCTGTCTTGTTTATTGTAGAACTGTAGCTTATATAAATACAGGAACTAGAAAAGGGTACAATTGGGAAAAGGGATAAATATGTTACATTATATATAATGTTGAGTTTAATATAATGCTTCTAGAATTAAGTGGTGTAAACTTTGTATACACTTGGAGAGGCATACAAGATTCTTTCAATCACCGTTCATAGCAATATTTTGTAATTCTGGAAGGAGAAACGCATGTTTGCATATTTTAGCAAACATTAGAGAATCATTATTTAATTAGAATAATAATTTAGAATTAATTTAGAATTAATAATTTAAATTCCATTAAACAGACTCTCTTTCTCATATTTGTAAATTTTCCGCAAAAATTATTTTTAAATTAAAAGGTAAATATAATTTTATGATGTGCCAAAATTATATAGCTTATAATTTTGACAACTTATATGTGAATATAAAAATTAAATTTGTTTTTTAGATATTAGTTGCAGCCGGGTGATAGGCATAAAATTTGAAGTTGTGATGACTGGAAATCTTTTCCCAATAAAGCGTGAAACAAGAGAAGTTATAAAAGTACAGAATTTGCCAATACATTTCACATTTTTAATATGTTAAAATGACAAACATTAAGACTGCCCTCATCAGTAAGAGATTTTAAAGGGTAGTGCTGCAGCCAGAATATTTGTTAAGGATATGGAGGTTTAGATCTGTTATTGTTAGTTCTTAAAATTTAGGGAAGAAGATCAGCCACATTCTGGACACTTATTGGTAGTTTCTGAAGGGGTTCTGGAACAAGCTATAACAATAAACCACTAACAACGTCCATGAGTAGCTAAAATATTGTCGTTGCACAACAACGAACAACAATGGAAATATAGTTGCAAGCCACGTAGCGCTAATACGGGAGCTCTTTCAGGGGGCACTACATCACCTTTTAGTGAAGCAACAAGAAAAGAGGAAAAGTACCTATGTTTCTCATTGCACAAATCAATCATTTCTGGAGAATTTGTAAAGAGAAATAAGAACTATATGCTGTACCTTCAGTGTTCAACAAACTCAGAAGGCGCTAATTGCAAAGTAAATTTGCTATGTATATATTCAAAGGAATATTAATTGGTTACATACTCGCGCCAAACCAGACGATAAATATTGATGTTTACGTGCTAATAGCTGGGCAATCTGAAAGGAGACTGATATATAGGCTGCGGCCAGCGTTTGGCTTTGGCTGTCGCATTGATGTTTTGCATGATAATATCAGATCTTGTGATGTTTTAGTTACTTGGGATATAGAACAGGTCTGATCTCCGAATTTTCGATGATGCAGAAACAGTATTATAATGCATTTTATATTCTAAAAGAAATGTGTTTTATGAAGGTAAGATAAATTTATTACCAGACAGATAGCCACAGGCCTATGCAATGATGGCATTTGGGTGAAATTACAAGTAAATATTTTTTCTTTCCCTTCTCAGTCTTTTTTTCTGTTCTTAGATTTTTAGATTCTTATATTATTTTTTCTTTTTTCTATTTTAGTCCTATCTAATTTAAAACACAGTTAGAAGTTTTGCTCTGATTAAATTCTGTATGTAATCTTTTGATGCATTTCTGCAAAGTGCAATAGAAGTCTTTGCAACTTCTATGCTATCTGACAAAAGCTGGTGAAGTGATCGGAGTGTGTAGAGACGTTAGGTTATTTCGAAGCAGGAGACATGAAAAATAAGCAGTGGCCTCATCGGGACTCGAACATCGGACCTTTCGAATATTTGCCAAGTGTGCTGGGCATTACACCGCGAAGGCATACTAAGAAGGCGGGAGAAATACCTTATAAGTGTACGGTTTAGACTTCGATAAGTAGGGTATTTATTATGACAAGTGAGTACTGTTGATTTCAGTGTATTACAATAAAATATTAAATAAAACCATTGCAGTCAAAATATTCACTAATTTCATAAAGCATTAAAATTATTAATTTAATTCTTCAATTTAATTCATTTTAAATTAATGAACTCTGTATGGCATTGTTTATATTTCATTGATCGTGTGTTTATATTTTCTACCCAAAGCTTGTATTTTTGTAGCTTTGATTTCTTTAATTTTTTATCTTGCATTTGTAACCTAATTTATTATAATGTGTAGAGTCATTGGGTTATAACCGTGGAACTCTCGAATACGCGCCGAGTTCGCTAACCGTTACACCACGAAATCATGCAGAAAGAAGGGAGAAAATACGTTATAAATGAGGAAGCCAAAAATTGCGTTTAATCCATTTTTAATAATAATTATGTATAAAAAAATTAACTTTTCAATAAACTAGTTCTGTTTTGGCTTAAATGTTGTTTTAGCTACAAGCTGCTCTCTAAATCATTATTTTGGTGATTATTCCTAAACTATGTATGAAAAGTTTGTTTCCAGTTAATTTTCCATTCTTTCACATCAGTTCAAGTTTGGTGTTTTTGCAAAAACAAATTTGGTAATTTCATGGATTTAAAAATTCTTTCAAGAACTTTGACACAACTTTTCCGTAACATGACAGTTTTAGGCATTACAGCTAAAAGTATCTTAACAGGATGCAACATATCGCTCATCGAATAATGCGTAAGAAGTGTACTGAATAGTTTTTAGGTAATAACCTAAGTTTCCCATCTAAAGTTTAGACAACTTTCTGTAGCATCGGTCTGTCTTTTTTGTTTTCTATTTTTTCGTTTCACTTTTGCGCGTAGACATGCGAAAGAGCAGCTGGTCTCTCGTGATGTGGTACATTTCTCGTTAATGTGGTCACGACACATTTACTACATGTATTGTAACCTTAGATCAGATGGGAAGATCAGATGAACAAGAATGAACCAGACTGTGGTCTTCCACAAAATTCGATATTAAGACTCAGACTGTAATCTATGAACATAAAATAATTATTGAGAAAATGTGAGCAGAAATGAATCTGTAAAAGTACTTATTACTAAAGAAAAAATATTAATTATAATTATTAAACTCACATCTATCAAATTAAGAAATGAAATCAGTAAGATATTTTAACACTGATATATTTTAGTCCAAGAAAAGTTGGACATAAATGAAATTGACACTTATATGATAAGTTTTACCGAAGTGTGTTCGGTAATTGAGTGGTTTAAAGTCGTAAAATATTAATAGTTCATTCCTCGTTCCAGTTCCTGGCTACTAAATGCTTTCTGTCTGGTCTAAAGTCTTCTCTGCGGTATCATAACTATGCCTAATGTAAATACGGGTTAGTTTCGTTCAGAAAATCTTCCAGGAAGATAATCTTCCCCGACAGATATCCCACTCATTCTTTGCCAAAATTTGTTAATCGACTAATTATTTGTACTTAAAAATTCCAGCAACATCTTTCTCCATATCAATCTCCATAAGACATTTGCACTTTAAACTGGACTCTAACTATTAGTAGTTCGACTTTCACTACAATCACTACAGTTGCTTGGTAAAAACATTTTATTGTGAATACTTAACATTATTTTTGAGATTTATAAAAAACAATATGAGTCTAAACCAAAGTCCAAAGTCTAACCAAAGTTTGGATTATGTGTACGAAAACTAATTAATTTTCTTTTAGTATGTTACATGAAACCCTTTTTTAACCCATTATTAGTTTGTTTGTATCTACACATGCATAAAGTATCTGGCTGGGTAGTAAAGTTAATGAATGAAAGGAGTAAAGATAGTAAAGCTATTTTGTAACTCGTGTGCTTTGGAGTACTAGCACAATCATTCTGAATTTTTAACCTTCTAACATGTGCATATCATAAAACAGTATAAATCTTACAAAAATAATGTAAGATACAGAATACTTTGCAACTGTCCGGCTCGGTCATTCCTGAATGTTGAGAAGAATTTCATGAAGGATTTGATGGTGTATAGGCAGGAACTTTGTATGACTTGTTGTACATCAGAAAGCACACAAAAACATCTTGGGCAAATAATCTGATAAGTATAATTAATTCAAATTGCAACGATTATGAAAGGATCATAGGAAATGATAAAGATATGACGTCTTTTTTCGGAGTAGGAAACACAAAATCTCAGCTATACCCTTGCAGGTATTCGAATGATAACGCTTCTAGCTAGTAACTAAATATGTTACTGTTTAAGTCATGAGAACACGCACGAAGAAAACGATAATTTCTTATACTCTTTTCCACTTAAAAGACTATTGGGAAAAGGTATAAAATGCAGTCCACCAAATCCAGTCCCAAAAGGCATAAGACCCAGTCGATCACCTATTATTTATGTCTACCACAGTCTAGTCCGATTACCACTCTAAAGAGAATAAATTTACTTTCAGGAGATGAAAACTTAACTACGCTCTAACTGTGACT
Organism: Stegodyphus mimosarum; assembly: GCA_000611955.2. Classification (NCBI taxonomy): domain Eukaryota; kingdom Metazoa; phylum Arthropoda; class Arachnida; order Araneae; family Eresidae; genus Stegodyphus; species Stegodyphus mimosarum. Next base: position 111,364 of record KK122250.1, read on the forward strand.
GAGACTCTGGATCTTTTAACTGCTAACTGCACTTGCTACTACTTACACACAAGAACAAGCGTGGGGATTTCAGAATTTGTATACTACTCACTAAAAAATAACGAACATATAAAAAATAACAAGGGGGATATAGACGATAACTCAAACAAGAAATTTCGCTGTTTTACGGAAAATATTTTTTCCCTTTTTCGAAAATTTGTGTGGCGAGGAAATCAGTGTTATTAGAATCAAGTTCATCACCAGCATATTGAGCAGATCGACAGAACGTGTTTGAAAGTCAAATCGGCGCTTGTAAATGAAAGAGAAAGAAAGAAAGGGGGAAAGTTCGGGAACCTGCTCTACTTACGTTTTCTGTCAAGATCCTGAAATTAAGGAGTAGCAGATAAGGAAGATGTAGTCGCTTTTTTCAAAATGCTGGGCACCCTACGTCTTCCGCCATTTTTGACCTCTAACTGAAACATTTGATGATATACTGAACTCCTTATTTCCTGGAATGATTAATGTGTAGATATGTATGGATTAAAAAAGAACGCTGATATCTCTGAAAAATTAAAACAAGGGTTGGGTAAGAATTTATTTTTGAAAATCACTAACCGATATGAAGCAGACAACTTTAAAACAGTGAATAAATAATAGTGCCATCTACCTAACGTTCTAAAAATTCTTTTGTATAATTTTTTATCTTTTTAGCACAAAATAGACGTTATTTTGCAATAGGATATTAGTCTGGAAACGGCATTTCGCGTTGAATCACTATAAAGAGTGCATCACTTTTCAAATTGTTGTCACCAAAAATTATCTCCCTGTATTATATTTAAAGAAATTAAATAATGAAGAGTATGCATGAATGTATGCATGTTTCTGGCAATATGAAAAAACAACGCAGTCTACAGCCATCAATTCTGAATAACGTAGTCCTCCACCCGAACATAGGCACCTGGAAGCCCGAATTTGGAATCTGTTTTATTATCTATTTCCTATTTTGTAAAACTTTAACGAATTTTTTATTAAAAAGCTCAACTAATTCAGAGTGTGCTGGCAACACACTTTGTAAAAAGGACAGTGGCAACACTGTATGGAGACGTCTATCGGAAATTCTAAAGATATACTGTTTTTAAATATTTTCTGATTTTGCTGTTGAATCGAATTTTATGTGGCGTAAAAGCCAAGGACGTAATATTTAATAAAACAAAACTTTAATAATAAAAAGCAAATAAATTTATAAGAAAGTTTCAGATTTTATAGGTCGTCCATAGGTGCTTGTTAGAGTTTTTTATGCTCTCGTTGAGCTCGCAGTCTATCAGTCTGCTGTTACATTCACTCATACTAACCCATTTTTTTTCTTTTTAAATTTATTATTAAGCATCTTTTTTTTCGCACTTACGCCTCATAGAATTCAATAGCAAAATTGCAAAAATTTTAAAAGCAGCATAGCAGTATAAGTTTAAAATTTCTGATGCAGAGCTAAGTATTGGTATATATTTTTTTTGTTTTTCTCAGTCCTGATATCAATGTTCAGTTTTTCTTCCTAATTCGGCTTTAAAAACGTTTTTGTCTTTTTATTATAAACGTTTTGTGCGTTTACTTTATTTATTAAATACCACGTTTCTTACGCGACATAAATTCGAATCAACAGCAAAATCACAAAAATTTATATACGTAAAAATATAGGAGACATAATATAAAAAATAATAACATAAAGAATATAATATAATACTATAAAAATAACGTAATTAAATAAATAATAGAAATAACAATAACATAAAAAATGGTTAGTGGGAACGAATATAACACCAGAGTAGTGTACTGCAAGCTCAACGGAAGCGTAATAAACTTTAACAAACCCTTTTAGGCGAACGTTAAAATCTGGAACCTTTCAGATTTTTTTCTTTTTAGAGCTATTCTACTCTTTTTAGAACACTATGATAAACAACACCGTACAGAGTTCTAATGCAATTCAGTTTAAACCCTAATTTATTTATTCACACAGTCTAATAATTTGTTTACACCTCCTAATACCCCAGCAAGAAAACTTTTCTATTTTACTTTATAGTGTATTTTCTGCCTCCTTTCCACATGCCTTCTTGGTGTAACCGGAAGCACACTCGACGCGCAGTTGGGATGTCCGGAGAATGCATACTAGTTTTTCACGTCTCCAGCATCAAAATTCCTAATGACGTTTTGTCATTAGGAATTTTGTCATTTAATATATGTCTTGTAACTGCTCTTATGACTGTTCTTGATTCAGTAAATCATGAAAATTTTGGACTGATAAATATTGTGGTCTCCGTCATTTTATCTTTTCTCATATACTTTACTTTGGGTTCTCATACTTTCAATTCTTTAAGTACAAAAGTTAATTTCAGCTGGGAAAATACCTTAAACCTAAATAAAATAGTCTTGATCAGCAAAGGTTTATATTTTGAAGGATCAGAACTCTTAAGCCATGCAAATCGTGAAATTGCTTCTAAAAGCCTTATCTTTTCCAAATAACATTCTGAAATCATTTTCAGAGACTTACACAAATAATCTGCACACAAGTAATTGTAAACTAAGTGTATGCCAAAAAAACCATTTTGCCGACGGAAGACTTCTTTTAAGGTATTAAACAGCTTCGTGAATGATAAGACAAACAGTGAGTAGTTGTACGAAATTATCTCCTTCTTTCATGCGTGATTTCGTAGCATAAGTGGTTAGGCAACTAGAAGAGTCTTACCAGGAAACAGTTGTTTTTTTCACCTTTCCCTGACCCGGAAGGACCAAATATTCTTTACAGTTGCGCTCGAGCTAAAATATGATGAACAAAATATCGTCAAAACCTAAA
>KK122250.1:114581-149293 GCA_000611955.2 Stegodyphus mimosarum
AGAGAGAACATAAGAAATTATAGCCACCTAAATCTGCACAACTGATGACAGAACAGACTGGGTGCCCTTTAAATGACAGAGAGAACATAAGAAATTATAGCCACCTAAATCTGCACAACTGATGACAGAACAGACTGGGTGCCCTTTAAATGACAGAGAGAACATAAGAAATTATAGCCACCTAAATCTGCACAACTGATGACAGAACAGACTGGGTGCTTTTTAAATGACAGAGAGAACATAAGAAATTATAGCCACCTAAATCTGCACAACTGATGACAGAACAGACTGGGTGCCCTTTAAATGACAGAGAGAACGTAAGCAATTATAGCTTTTTTCTATGCACACTTTTGTGTTGTAACTGCTTAGTACTACTGCAAAGTCGAAGACCTGGGCTTAAAATCTCGATAAGAACACAGTTGATTTTTTATGCTTACCGCACTAAATAATCTCTACAGGAATGATTCTTAACTTTTTTGCTTCATGCCCTTTTTTCACCATTGCTACAAGATCTTTCCTCCCTCCTTTCTCAAACTCGGAAAATACATATACATTTAATACGATTTTGATCATTTTTATCATGTTTTGTAAATTGAGCAACAAAAATGTATACACAATAAATAAATGAATAAAATTTGATAAATAAATAAAATTTGATAAATAAATAAAATTTGATAAATAAATAAAATTTGATAAATAAATAAAATTTGATAATAAAAATGAATAAAAGTTGATAAATGCTAAAATTTGAATAAAAGTAATGTTCTATATTCATAAACGAAAACTGAATACTTGTCAGCTAAATAAAATGCTGTATATATAAAATATTCCTTCCCTAAAAGTATGAAATTCTCTACCCCCACGGGGAATTCTCCCTGGTTGAGAACCTCTCCTGTGCAGTTTTATACTGTAACTTGAACAAAAAGTATGAAATGATGAAATTTCACAAAAAGTGCAGAAGATTTTGGGATTTAATACGTTAGTTAATTCACTTCTTCATTAACATCAGGCTGGATCTGTCTTTTATTCGCAATCAATGGTCACATAAAAATTAACTGGTAGAAAATATATGATCAAAAAGGGATTAAAGCTTTATTGAACGATTTCAAAATACATTTAAGGTTTATTTAATTTGTTTAACCAGTTATTTTATGTTTAGAATCTTTACTGTTATTTCTCTCTTTCCTTTGTCCCGACAAAATAAAATTAGTTCGCGTGAGGGTTTGAGATTTTTTAAGTCGGAGAGTGTTCTACCTCTTGAAGGCCACGTTACTAGGATTTCTATTCTATGATAAGATTTCCTATCTTCGACCTTATATAATATTTGTCAGTAATAAAATCACGTCGATTAAATCCGAGCCAATTTCGCAATAAATTACCCTGAGTAGCCTTTGGCTATTAGTATTTAAATCAGATTTACTTTTGAATTTCTACTTTGAGTTCTCGTCGTAAGTTCCGGCGAATTTGTAAGCACCAAGTGTGCCTTCTGTTCATCTATTTTAGTTTAAAATAAAGAGTCTTATACTCCCTTCTTGAGTCTCTATTGTATTTTCAGACATACAGATAAGTCGCTCTATCAAAGATTAGGTCACAGTTTATAACAGTGAAAGACTTCAAAATTTACAATTTAAATAATAAACTTAAAGGCTTATTAAACTAATAAACTTAAAGGTTTGTTGAACGACTTGAATAATAATGACCAAATCTGAATTAAACTTAAATCGCCTGCCCAACTTGATAGGATTAAAACACAAATTATAATTTCAACAACAGAGCGCAGTTTTGAATTCCATATTTCATAAATTCCGTAAAAGTGCGGTGAGCTGAAATGAAGTGATCTTTCACTAAGACGGGCTTATACATACTAAGAAGGTAAACCAGTTCTTGGCCATAGAAAACAGTTTCAGCTTTACTCCTTGGTTAGTAAAAAAACAAAAAAATTATTTAGGATTTCAGCCTGCGATAAAACACATAATATGATATCCAAACTGTTGTCTGTCATATAATTTTACGAGACTACGGCATTGTCTCCCACTTTACTGCTTGCCCTCGTTGTGTAATTTGAAGCACGTCCATCTAGCAGGGGAAGATAAGGAATTCAAATTGTTGCAAGGGCCCTTCACATTTTTCACGTTTCCTCCTTTGTAAATCTAATGACGCTAATGCATTAATTCTGCGTCTGCAACTGAACTGGAAAGAGAAGGACACGAACAGCAGAGCTTTCAGAAAAGTTATTCCAGTTATGAACTTTTAATTTCCTCAAAAAATATATATGAAGCTTCTCATTCAGAAACACATAACTGCAAAAAAAATTTTTAACATTTTTTCGATTGTCTACATTGTATCGATAATTTAAAAAATGATCGCCAGTCGTGAATGCTCTGAAGAAATTTGACAAAATTTTAAAATTTCGTAGAATTTTCAGGAAGATAAAAAGAAACAAATCCAGAAGAGGCGATAGGGAGGCACAAAGTTTGTAACATTTGCTTTACTGGGTGAACACGCTTTAAAGGTCTGATGATGGGGGAAGAAAGAGAGGGAGGAAAAAGAACGAATAAAAGAAACAGAAGGATTTCTTAATGGAAATAGCCTTTATTCATGTCGTGCACGAGAAAATTGCGGAAACTCATATTCAACCAGCTCATTATCTTGGATTTGAACCCAAGTCGAACTACTTACTTGTTTTCAGGGGTTTCACCACTCGGCTGCTTGCGAGTTTGCATTTCGGAAACTTGTAAATAAGCCATTCGCCGAAATAATTCAGAGTGCCCTATTGACCTTTTATTACTGTAACTCATATATGCTGTATGTTAAGTTTCTGATCAACGTATTTATTGTAGCATAAAGTGTATATTTGTATCGCGAAAAAATGATTATAATACAAATTCAAAAGTAAGATTTATCATAAGGAATGATCGCATTTCCTTGGACATGCTCTCCCGATGCAGCTGTCAGCACATCTAGCTGGTAATGGAAAAATCCGCTGTTTGTATATCGGCGAGGACAGGTTTTTCGTTTCTCGCTTCGAAAGTCTAACAATTACTGCAGTGATGCATGACTAACATTTGGTGAATGATAATTTTTCATTACCTGGATTTGGCTGATTTGCCTCCTTTCTCCTGAAACTATAAGGAATTATAGCTTTCTCCCAAGAATGTTTTGCATTATAATTAGTAATGCGTCTGTGGTATAACTGATGGCAATCAGAAATTCAGCGGCTCTAATCCCAGCGTACACTTAACAGATTTTGCACTTCTCTAACTTCGAATAACCTAATAGCTCCACAAGCTGATTTCCAGGTTTTCTAGCATTCTCTTCAATTTTTTAAAAGATTAAATTTTTTTGTCATTTTGCGATATTTAAATTTAAGTTACTGTGTGTTAACACCTAAAATATTCAATTCTCATTTTTATCTATTTTTCTTTATCCACTTCTATTTGCGTTTCTTAAATAAATCGGAATGGTGACCTCTTAGGGTTTTAAAACTGCATTTTGAAAATTTGGAAAGCAGCAAAATAATGCTGTATCGCCAAATCTCGTTACATTTTACAACTTTTAACTGCCCTTCTGTAAAATCTTCGCAGCTAAATGTTTAAATTTTATGTATTTGGAGATAAATAGATTCACATACATTTTTTTGAGAAAAATTACAACTTCAGAGTAGAAGACTTTCCTTCTTTTCAAAAACTTTCAGGAAACGTAATAAAATTGTATATGAAATCTGATTTGGGATCACATTCCGATTTAACACCTGAAAGTTGATGCAAACAAGTGTCCTTGCAGGGCGAAATTGGGATGTCAACTCTTAAGAGTAAGAAATATTTATGTAACCAATTTCATAAGACATAAATAAAAAACAATTACATCCAACCTTTTTAAAAGGAGAAATAGTTATTCTCAGATATTTTTATAAATTGGAAAAAAAATGCTGTAAAATTTCAAATTTTGCGCATTGAACTTTGCTGAAGAGACAAGCAGGAAATTACTCAAATATTTCTTTTCTTTTCTTAAACAAAAATAATATCTACTCTTGGACCAAAAATAATAAATATAAAGCTTTATAAACTGAGTATTTTGGGTTTTTACTTGCGGTGTCTTCAAGAATAATTTCAAACTTAAAAGCTGAAGCATTAGCTTCCAATCAAACAAATAAAAAGGACCAGATCTGTATCTCATTTACGAACGTGAAATGGTAACATTGTCATTAAATCTCACTTTTGATGTGGGCAATATTAAGAAGAGAAAAAAGAGATTGAATTTTTTTACTTCAAATGTTATGTCGTTTCTGAAGGAAGTGTGTTTTATTAATCATACTAATGTGCTATTAAACGATAATGCCATTTGTTCTTGAAGTTTATTATGAAGGAATGATTGTTTCTAAATGATTCTCAGTGTAACGTTGATGAACAACGCATTTTTATAATATGGAAATTAATGATAAATGAAAGATATCACTTAGTGTTGATTGCCAACAAATTTCTGTCATGATTTTCAGGTCATGAATTTTTTTCTTTTTGAGTCATTAAAATTTTGAAAGTATTAAAATAGCAAAATTTATTGAACAACTTGCCCACTATTCCTATTGAAAAATCAGATATCTCGCACAATAGTAGTAATAATATAAAAGAATTAGTAGTGATCTATGGATTACATAAGATAAGCACTTAGGTTGCTTTAACTAAACTGAAATTCTAACTGTGGATTTATACCAAAAAACATAAAATTAAAATCTGTAAAATTTCATATAAGAAAGGGATATCAATATTTTTATTATTTCGCTTACAGGAGTAGTACCATAAATTAGATATCGTTTAGAAATTTTGCATTTGTGCTGTGTCAGAAGGAAAGTGTTCATAAAATCTTTCGTTTCTGAGTATTAATTGTAAATGAAATATATTAATTGATTTTACAAATTCCCAGATGACAGACTGAGTAGGAATTTCTTAGGATTATATTCGAATTTTGTTCCAAAAACTTCGCAGGCTCCCAAATATTAAATATTTTAGGAATTACAATTTTAACAGTGACTGAAATTTAAAGGCACGAGTGGGTTTCAGTCAAACTGGTTATCAATTAGCAGAAGACCTAGACCTTGTTCGAGAAATGAATGCAATGACTGTACCCTTAGTTTCCTCTTGAATACGGTGACTTCTGGGTATATCTTGAATTCGACGAGATAATTGATAAGAGAGAGATGCCCACTGCCCAGATCAAAGCCTTGCGTATGAAACATTTGAAAGAAGATATCTGAATAATCTCTGGACTCATGTTTACATCGATAGATTCGTCATTGAGCGAGGTACTGGAAGTAGTGCAGGAATCTATTCTAACCAGTTTGCATTCTATAAGGCAGTAGGAAGAGATACTACCAATTTTGATGGCGAAGTTGAGGCTATATTTATTTCTGTGAATGAATTAAGCGCTCGGAAGAGTAATTTCCATCGATAGTTTGTTCGATAGGAAAGCCGCTTAGCAGGCTATCTCCAACAATAAATTTTGCACTTCCGAACGAATTTACGAATGCAGGAAGATTCTCAATACTCAATTACACTGCAGTGGATTCCTTCTCATCGTGGCATAGAGGGAAATGAAAGATCCGATTTCCCGGCAAAGAATGGAACGACTATTCGACAAACCACTAATAACCATATGACTTTTAATTCTGCAAAACTTCTAATTAAATTAGAATTTACGAGGAGGTTTACCTCCTACCTATCAGATGAAGCTAAGGTAAAGGCCTGGGAATATATCATTAGCACAAAGCCAGTTATTGCACATTTTCTTCATCCTGTAGCCGTGGCTTTAATTCGTCTTTTGACTGGGCACGATTGTCTAAATGCTCATCTTTTTAAAATTCTACTTAAAGACTCTTCAGTCTGTACTCTTTGTAACTCTGGACAGTCTAAGGATTAGGACCATACTGGCGAATGCACTGCACTATTGTCTTTTAATTCTACTTTTCTTAAGTACTGGGAAGCAAAATCAAAACTAATGGCTTTGGCCAAATGTCTGGTATTTGTATAAATAAATTTTAGAAATGGCAGAAATTACAAAAAGAACTAATTCTGCTGTATTTTATCCTTGTGTTCCTAAGACAAAGTTTTGTTTGCTTATTTGTTCAGTTGTATTTCTGATGTGTATTGTTTACAAACATAACGAATTTTTCTGCTTTATCATATTTCTCGTTTTCTATCCCAAAAGATACCGAGTTTTTTTAACACAGTAATGACCAACTTCTGTATCCACTAACGTAAGATATTTGCTGGCTTCATGGGTCACACATTGTATTCTGTTAGATCAATATTTTGTTATATCAAAACATTTCCGAAAATAGTAAACACTTCATTTCAAGGTTGGCTATACTGATTTTAAAATATTTTCTTAAACAACTATGCACAGAAAATACTGAGAAGAATACAAATAGAACATACCGAGAGGAATTAGCATCCTAATCTAAATACATTTTACTTAATATTTATTCTCTTAAATTTTAAAATTTTAAAAGCGGTACAAGTTAAATAGATTCCTGAATTTCCCCATGCAAAGAAACAAGTTAAATTAATTCTCAAAGTTTATTATCTATGGTCTTAAGATGCAGAGGCTCGAGCCAGAAAGACATTTATCTCAAGTGAAAGAATGAGAATTTGAACAAAAGTTTTAAATATAATAAATTAAATTTCCATGGTTAAAGTGATTTAAAAAGTATTCAGAAGGCATAATTTTGAAATTGGTCTCCTGCATTGCAGAACGTTGCGCAGAAGTAATTAAAAGTATGAAAATACATACGCATGAGGGATCCTATTAATGTTTTTAGACTTAGTTGAGTCCTGCATACTTTACTTAGCCTTACAACTGGTCGTCATTTTTTCAATGTATTACCAAGTAGTATTTTCCCCTGTTCCTCTGCTGTCTATCTCATTCTCTCTGCTTCAGTTTCTGTTATTCATTAAATTTGAGGAGATTCATTGTCACTTAATGTAACAAATATGTGCTTAATTTTTAATTTAATATTTCTTTGGGTTATAACTATAGTTTTAATGTTAATTACGAAAACGAAATGGCACAATTCGTGTAATGGTTTCGGGAGAGATGATGAAATTTCAGGAAATTCTCGCGAGTACCAACGATTATCAGCATTAGCATTTCTCAAGCAATGAGAAAAATCCTCTAGCTGTGTAGTAACTATAAAAATAACCAGAACGCAATTAAATAAGAAATACCATATGAACCTTTTATTCCGTCAAACTGGGCTTATCAGCATCCGAATAATAAAGATGTTGAACACTGGTAGTTCGAGCTGCGTTCGATGCCAGGTAAACAGACTGGCTGCCTAGGCGGTTTCATGGTTTTCCTCATATATAGCTTGGATGTTTCCCTTAAAACTCCTCTACGAAAGCAACCGTGCCTTTAATCAGATAACCCTTGCTTTACCGTAGTGAAATAAACCAAACCAAGCCAAGCCAATAATCTGTCAAATTATGGTGACGTAATCAATGCCATTATTCTGGATTCAAAATTTCCCTTAAAGTGGATGACTGCCGGATACATTAACACACTGCAGTGTTAAAACATTTGTACACCAGTGTAACATTTCTTTGGTTCTTCATGAGCGGCAAATGTTGCAAAATGGACTGAGATACTTTAAGAGAATATTTTGTAGGCAATGGCTACCATATTATCTCCAGAAGGGTCAAAACTTACTGAATTTGAAGGCATAGGATTCCTTGTTCCATATCGCGTTATCTTGGATGAATATCTTGATGTGGTAAGTTGGGTAACCATGCATAAATATAAACTGAAATATAGTTCTTCTTACCATCTTTCGCTATCATTAGATGTATGTTTCGCTATCATTAGATGTATTGTTCTATTAGATGTGACATTATTATATTAGATGTGCTAAACTCCTCAAAAAAAATGCAGGACATGAAAAAGTGTAGCTCGTCAGAAAATATATCAGGTACGTTTATAAATATACTCGGGTCGAATTGAATGCCAGCTAAATAAACTCCATAGTATTAAGGAATCACCATATACTATACAGTCTCCCGTTCAGATGTAGAATAATCCACGAGGACGTTTTTCTATATAGATCCTTCATCTCAGTATCAAGCAGTTGGAAATGCTATAAGGTATTTCTCCCGCCTTCTTAGCATGAATTTGTGGTGTAGTGGTCAGCACTCTCAGCGCGTATTCGAGATGTCCGTGTTTCGAGTTCCAGTGACTGCATTGCCCATTTTTCATTTCTTCTGGTTTCAAAAAGTACCTAATGTCTTTACAATGCAACTACACAGAACAATCTGCTTGTTTCTTAATTATCGGGAAGGCGGCATATATACGGCCTAGAATATTTTTTGCGATGTCTGTAAGAACGTGTATATACGTGCATCTTGAAATATGTCCAAGAAATTAAGGCAATATATTAAAAGTACATAAATCCATGTATAAAGTACTAAATACATTTTGACATCAAAATCAACAAACTAATTATTTCTCATGGTAGTTTAAAAATTTGTGCTTTCTTAGCGTAACTGAATTACCTATCTAAAGCGAGTTACATAGCTCTACGCCATAATTTAATCAAGATTACTTCGAACGCCTGCCCTATTAACGCCGATAGAATAAAAAGAACCTTCCAAGATCTGTATATTGACGTTTGTTTAGTCCTCCGTACTGATGTTTAATCATTAAATGATTCATGTCATTTAATGACTAAATGACATTAATAACGTCATGAAATAATTCTTGTCAATTAATGCTGGCCATGTTCACACAGATTTTATTTAACAGCATATTTTTATAAATTGTGTGGTTTGCATAAATTATCGCTGTCATGGAATGCTTTTAAAAATGTTACATGCTCAAATCCAAACATTGCCTCTGCCTTCGAAATGCTATGACTCACCTCACGGGTTCCAGTTATATGACCGCCGAAATGTTGGCTGAAATCATGAGTGCTGTTTGTTCTCAAGGCAAAAACGGTATAGAAGCTTTCATATATTTTTATCACTTCAATACGTGAATTAGTGGATGCAATCACTAACATGCATTTCCTAGTTTTACTGTGCATTTTGCATAGGTTCACTGTACCAGTCTTTTGGTCCTTCAATATGTACTTAATGTCTGATAGCAAATTATTAAATCTATCTCTCTTTCTTTCTCTCTCTTTCTTTTTCTCGCTCTCTATCTATATGTAAATGTATCACCTGAGAATTTGGCAATGATGCATTTATTTTTTTATGTATGTACTATTCGTTTTCTTTTTATTTTTAAAATGTACATTTTTGATGCATATCATTGCAAATTTTAAACTTTGTAAAGTTTATAACACGTTTTTAATAGTTTTGTCACAGGTCTCTTAAGTATTAACATTTCCTAGTTTCAATTTGCAATAGGTTTACACTTCCTGTTCCAGGAGATAATCATCAATGGAAAATTAATAATTAAATTTATATACATGTATGTAATATAAATTTTATTAAAAAATCAATAATTAATTCGAACAAAACGGTGCGAAATTAGTTAAATAATCACAACAATCATAAAAGAGCTGAATTAGAAATATTGTTGTTAAGTTAAAGTTGTTGTAGAAAAGTCTTTCTCCAGATCCTTCACTGAAACCAAAGAAATTTCAGCTATTTTTTAATACTTCGTGAGTTTTAAAATATATTAATTTACATCTGATTCAGGTTAAATTCAAGTAATTTTGTATTGTACTTTTTTGTAATTTCTATTATGAAATTTGCTATTGAAGTAACATAATAATTCTATTTATTTCTTTTTGGGTTATTTATATTGCACATACGTAAATTTACTCTAATACGTGTTATGCAGAAAGTGTCATTTTAAAAACCATGAAAAATAAAATTTCGCCTTAAAAGAGTTTTCTAGCTCTTTGAAATTATCTTTCGCTTATGTAGTTGAGGAATATCTGTAATTAGTTTGCATTTAATGAAACGGGTTGATCTAAAAATCTTGACGTATCGAAGGATTCCATTTTTAGATATAATGTTCGGATCTCTTCATAATAAATAACATTGACAGCATAAAACCGCTTTTAATACGACTATGAATAATAAATATATAAATATCAAAATAAATGCAAATAACTAAAGAAAATAAAATATTGGAATTATATAAATATGCAAATAAGATTTTGAATTTTATTTTTGCCCTGAAAGTTGTTCTAGAAAGTGGAAAATACAAAAACGCGTTTTAATAGAATTCTTTTATTCTAAGAAGGAACTTCTTGCTGTTTAAATGTCAAATCCTTGGAGTGAAAGGATTTCTTGAGGAAAGGGCACATAGGAACAATGTGACGCTTCAAAGAAAGCTGAAATGAAATTCAGAAATTACTTTAAAGTACTGTTAAAGCTTTGATTTAATTAATTTTGAATTGTAGATATTTACTTTAGTAATGAGATTGATAAGAGAAATCTGAGTCTTCCTTGAATTTGTAAAATATTATTTATTTCCTTCAACTTCTAAAATTGACATTTAATTTTGCAAATGCTATTCCACGAAACTCTTTGATTTGAGTGATAGAACATTTTGGTAAGTAATTCAAAAATCTCAGATTTTAAATCTTTTACGGAGTGTAAAAACTTTTGCTGCTAACAGTTTAGGCAGAGCTGCTTTCAAAATAGTTGGTTAGGAAATGAACGATTTTATATTTTATCGGGACTTCCTACTTCGCAATTAAAACTTTTTTGTTGTTATTTTTGGCCAGCAATTTTAATCAGTACTTCTCGATTTTTAGTCTGGATATAATATTAAATCTTTTAACTTAACGGCGACATACTGGTGGCTGAAAACTGATGGCTTAGAATCCTGACGAACGGGTTAGTCGTATGGGCTTTTTGCATGGTATTCATTATATATAACGTGAATATGACGTAGTTTTCTTAAAAATTCCTTCACGAAGGCATCTATCTCTGGAGGTTTAGAAGCTTTGTGTGTTTCCATAATCAAACAAATACTATTAAACAACAACTTCAGTTAACAGTCTCATACCTGTTACATATTAAGTGATTAGTCGAAGAAACATTTGAAATGTCGATAAATTAGAGTTTCTGTTTGCCCAGAAAGCCAGAGTTATTTATTGGCGATTTACCGCCGATCCATTTTCCTTTTTGGCTAATTATAACCTCCTAAGAAAGGAACAGATCTTAATAAACTATTAATATTTATTGTTTGATGTGATTTTTTCCTGGTTACAAACAAAGGGATACAACTTATAACAGAACCTATTTTAAAAACGTAGTAACACCATGCTGCAAAATCTCATTGAATTACCGGGATAGTTAAAAAACGTCACTATCTCATACTTATACTATCACTATCTCATACTCATACTTACACTTTACAAAATATCGGTTTATGTGAATACGCAACGCCTCGAGGGCTATCTGCCTAAGGGAAGCCTTCGTGAAGGACCGGAATGCAGCAAATTTAGACGTAAATAAACATTTCACTATTAATTAAACTTCACAACTTTATCAACGTAGTAAGTACAGTAAATATCCATACCTCACGTATCATTCTTCATTTTTGACTCGCAAGAAAGTTCTATATCGAAAACGTTGTTTATTCCTACGTTCATCATTTCCTGGATTGTGTTATGCTGTATTACTTGTACGAAAATTACTCTTTCGTATATTTTTTTTTGGGGGGGAGGGGAGAATGAAGCAAAATATGTGCGCCTTATTTGCATTGTCTTTTTTTTAATTATAAATCTGGCTACAGGCTACATAATAATGCTTTGCACATAGCTCGCAGCTCCCTGGTCGCATTATTAGCGTCGTTTGTAAACGTTTTCTCTTTGCAAGTTGAAATAACTTTACATCTGTTGAGCTCCAAAATTCAGTTTTATCAGTTTTTAATTTGAGTATAAAAAGAATGAGGTGGAAGAAGGTGAAGGACGTAAAAGTAGACAGAGATGACAGAGAGATTTCCGAAACGTTATAAAAAGTCGAAGAAAATTTTCGTTTTTTTTCGTCCAGAAGGGACGTTAGTTGCAAACAGTTTTTATCTCGAAACGGCATTTTTCGTTGAATCACTATACACAGCGCATGACTTTTAAAATTCTTGCCAACAAATATTATCGCCCTGTACCCTATTTAAAAAAATTAAATAATGAAGAATTTGCTTGAATGTATGCCTGTTTCTCGCATTGTGAAAAAACAACAGTTTGAAAATTGTGAAACCGTGAAAAAAAATCAGAATTTTATGTGGGGCAAGAGCCAAGAATGTGATATTTAATAACACAAAACATTAGTAATAAAAAGAGAAAAAGTTTTTAAAGCTATCTTAGAAAACTGAACATTGATAATAATGAACTGAGGAAAGACTATAAGAAAAGAAAATGTGCGAACTCTTAACGCTCCATCGGGAATTCTGAACGTATACTGCTATGCGGCTTTTAAAGTTTTGTAATTTTTCTGTTGAATTCCATATGGCGTACGTTCGAACAAAATGATGCTTCATAATAAAGCTAAAAAGGCAAAAAAGGGTTAGTAAAAGTGAATGCAACAGTACACTAATAGACTGCAAATTCAGCGAGAGCGTAAAAAATCTTAACAAACCCTTTGTGTGACCGTTAAAATCTGAAAACTTTCAGATTTTTTTATTTCTTAAGTATACAATTTTTTATTGGATTTCAAAAAAGCTGAGGCTCATGTAGGTATTTCTTTACAGCACATTTTTATAGAGAGTAAAGCCAGGTCCAGAACCACCGATTTTTCAACTAGACTGGCATTAGACGAATTCCTGCGTATGTAGAATTCATTTCATAGTGCAACACAAAATCAAAACATGTAGATATTGATAAACATAAAGCAAATTTGATTATGTTTTAACTTTCATCAGTTAATGAACTAAAGCCACAGTGTCTCCCGAAAATGCATGCATACCTTAATAATTCACTTAATTTTTATTCCTCTTAAGTGTGACTGATTGGAATCAAAGTATGAAGTTAGACTAACTACGGGCAAAAAATTATACCTAAGTGCTACTGGAAGTTTGAAAATGCAGTTAATATGTGCACTTAATTAGCAGGGAGTTCAGATCCACATAGGTAGCTTACCATTATTAGAATTAGAAGTAATTTGGAATTGGATGGACTATTTAGAATGTTCACAGAAATGTTATGGAGATTACCGACATCAAAGGGCAAACTCCAAAAAACTCCAAAGCGCATGAAATGAAAGCTGAGGGAAAACATATCGGCAGAGTTGAAGGAAATCTGTGAGGCAAGAAGGCTGTGAGAAAGGAATTTTTAAATCAGGTGTCTGTGTTATTCTGAGGTGTTGTCATCTGAAAATTTCATTTCTAAGTATAATTCACAAGCAGAGTGAAGATAATCTAGACGAAAAATGTAGTTTTGCGAGAAAAATTAGCAAGATGTAAAGAGAGTGTGCACACCTTCCAAGAAAAAGTAGTTGGAGTTGAATTTACAAATGAACATCTAAAACGAAATTATTCATTTTTATAGATCCTTTTAGACTTTGAAGATAATCACATATTAATGAATTCTTATTTTATGATCATTTAAAATATACATTCAATTTCGGGATATCCTGTATAACTGTCACGTAAGGTGTCTAAGAAAATATGTTACTTAATTATTCTTATTATGCACTACCTAAACGCTTTCTTCAAGTATGGGACAAATATGGTCATAAATGGCGCATCTGCTTACTTAGTTTCTTAAACGCGCGTTTGGATATTCTTCTTTAACACAACCCGTAAGACGAATGTCAAAATGACAAGTAGTAGAGTCACCCTTTTGCTATCACCTCCTCTCTTCTTTTATCGCCTCCTCCACAAGCACAAAATGAAAAATCACCCGGATTTGCTTCTGAAAAAGAGTCCAGATTGAATAAAAATCGACCTTTTCTCTTCTCTGCCCCTCAACGTTGCTTCGACAGCATCTTGGAAGGAATGTATTCTTTGGACTCGAGAGAAGATGCAGGGTGGGATTTTCACTCCCCTCGTGGTCCTTCGTACCCGAAGAACGGCAGTCACGCGACGGTCCACGCGGCTTGACGATTTATTGGACGACATGACAGCAGCTATTAAGATATCCGGGATTATAAAAATTGTGGCAGAGATCGAAGCTCATTAAGGAGAGGACCATTCTCAAACGGAGGGTTAATTAAAGAGAGAATACAGACTCCGAAGCCGACATCTTGACATATATTGCTTCAGGACTTTCGTGGACAAATAGACTGATGCGTTTTGGATCGCTGTCGATACAATTAACTCACTTATGTCGATAACTACTGTAAATATAGTGCTTTCTTTCAGACAAAGAGATAATTTTGTCTCAATCTCAAGCAATTTAGCTGTGCGGCGTCTTTTAATTGCGACAATTATTTTGCTTTTCCTGTTAAGCGTACAGAGGTTTACTTTTGATGAGATAAATTCAATTATTCTTAGTTTTTTTTAGTTCAATTAATTCAATACATTCCCTTTATTGAATATGTTTAAGCATTCTGTATATGTATCGCAATTTCTTTTTTACAAGAGTGTAATCTTCAGTTTGGGTCATTTATTTTAGTTTAATGGATATACAAAGTAATAATCTTACATATTTTAAGCATAGAATTTTGTTTGAATTTACTTTGCCTCCAAAAGCCCAAGTCTTACCTAGAAATATGTTTATAATATTTTTAGAATAATATTATCCATTCTGATTTCACTTTAAAAATGAGGCAAATTTCGTACTGAAAAAGGCTTCCAGAGCTAGAATGTTTTCAACGAAATAAAACGAATGGATAATTTTTAAAGATATTCTTCAATGCTTTCGCAAAATTTAACATTGCCTAATTGTTTTCATTTATGAATAAAATATTTAATGTTTATGAAAGCATATTATTTAAAAATATTTCTAACTATTGCTAAAATAATAAATGCTTGCACTAAAAACTGAATGGAAATATGCATTTATCTCTACATATAATAAAACAAAGAGTCTGTGTGTGTGTGTGTCTTTCGTTCGTGTTGCGAGTAAGCTAATAGACCCAGAGCCACGAAATTTGGTACATAGGTGTATCTACACAAGAGCCAGTGCACCTCGAAGGGATGTTTTCGAAATTCGAATTAGATTTTTTTTATTTTATGTTTTGTGACCAAATCGCGTCATTTTGAGACATAATGGGCTACAGGAAAGCGAGATTTCACTCTATACATTTCATTTTTACATCGTCGTGAAGCGTAGACACTTAGCTATTTTACGAACTTAAAATAAATTTCGTATTTCAATAAATCGATTAAATACGAATTTATTTAGGAAGGTGAGCTTAACACCTTTTCGGCGGAATTTTTTAAAAAAAACTTATTTTAAAAAATGTGCTGTTTATTTTCCTTTGATTTTTGGACACGTTGAACTTTAATCCTTTCGACTCCTTTTAAAAAAAGAATTTTGGAAAAATAATAATATTTTGTATTTTTTTAAAATTTTTTAAATGAAGCTTCCGAATACACTTCTCACATCTCAGATATTTTAAAATGTAGTTTTGGCAACAATTTTCCTTTCTTATTGTTGTTGATAGATTTTTGATGAAATTGCATCATTTTGAATAGTTTCATTCTTTTAAAAATTTCGGTTTGGCAACAATTTTTCATCGTATTTCTTATGTTACTGTTTTTAAGAGACTGAAAAGTTTAAGAAATTAAAAAGTTGTTTCTTTTTGCAACGGTAAATTGTTTAATTACTTTATTAGGATAATTAACATTTGTATCAAGGGATATTGCTTATTTCATTGTAATATTATGTTTTAATTATATATAATTTTAATTATAAAAAAGTTTTGCATGATATTTTTTAATCTGTTTAAGTTCTTAATCTGTTTATACCATTTGAGTTCTTAAGATTTTGCAAAGGGAAGTTGGTTAATTTATTTATTAGGATAAGTAATATTTGTATTAAGGGATACTGCATATTTCATTGTCATTTTTTATATATATAATACATTTTTATTGATTTCTTTTTTGATAAAGTTGTTCTACAGAGTAAAATTCTGCACGAAATGTTTTGTTTTTTGAGTTTCTTTCATGTTAGTTTTTGCTAATTTCACTGTTGGTAAGATATTGAAAAGTTTTGCATGATTTTTTTGCATGAGCCAATGCACCTCGAAGCAAGTTTTTCGAAATTCTAATTAGATTTTTTTTTTAATTTTATGTTTTCTGACGAAATTGCGTCATTTTAAGACACAATGGGCTATAGCAAAGCGAGATCTCTATTGAACAATTTAAGAAATTGAAAGATTGTTTCTTTTTGCAAAGGTAAATTGTTTAATTAATTTATAGATCTATATTTAAAAGGACGAGTCTTTCTGTGTGTGTAGGTGTCTTTCGTTCGTACTGCGCGTAAGCTAATAGGCCCAGGCCTATGAAATCTGGTACACAGAATGAATCTAGACAAGAGCCAGTGCACATCGATTTTTCAAAATTCGAATGAGTTTTTTTTTTATGAAATAGTATCAAATTGATGATTTTCTCTCATTATATGAACAACAATGGCACGCAGCCATTGTTGCTGATATCAGCACTATTGCCACCCGGAAAAATGAGGGCGATAATTCTGTGCAGTTTTTAAATTTAATGTTTCTCTTGGATACTGGACGTTTGTTTAGAGAAGGCAGCAGGAAGTTGGTTAATTTATTTATTAGGATAATTAATATTTGTATTAAGGGATATTGCTTATTTCATTGCATGCTTTTTATATGTAATGCATTTTTAACTTAATTTTTTTTCCGTTGTTGTTTGTTTCTTTTTCGATAAAATTGTTCTGCAGAGTAAAATTCTGTGCAGTTTCCAAATTTAATGTTTGGTGTTCTCTTTAGGTATTTTCCCGGTACATTTAAAAGCCAGACGAAGGCTGGCCGCGCAGCGGCTAGTTAAAAATATTTTTAATGTATATAATGTTTCTGTACCTCTATAATTTCACAAAATATACACTAACGAAACATTACATTTAGCCTTAACAATAAGAATCTAAACTCAAGCATCTTTGCTATTTAGGCAAAAGTAATTTTATCCAACCATAAAAGTAACTGAAAGCGTTTCCCACGTTTTTAATTGAAAATTATTAGTCAGGTGCCCTTAAACATTCTACGAAAGGCAACACATACTGAAACACTAGTTTCGTCAAAGTAACGGATCATTTCAAATAAAAGCTGACATGACCAAAAACTAAAACACCTAACCATTTTATGACTTTGTTCCTTACAATATAAGTTAGCGGCAGAAATAAGATGTGGCAGCTGGAGCCACATTTCCCAGTTCTATACTCCAAAACTTTGAAATTTGCCGATATTCATCTGACAAGTAGTTTCTGCTGTAACGTGTATTGAAAGTAGATTTTCTGAGGAGAAAGTCTTTAAAGAAACATCAAAGACAAACTCAAAAATACTGTAAAGTCAATATCTCTACATTCGCTCAAGTACGAATTCAGGTTCCTTTATAAATGGTAGGAAACATTTCGTTGATAATTCATACATAAATAACGAGTTCGCGATCCTGGGAAAATAACGTTCATAGAAAATTTATAGCAAGATTAATATGTGCTTTTTTATTAGTGAATTGTGTGAACAGAAACTTATTTGGAATGCACCCTTCGTTTTGTCATAATTTCAAGGAATTGTATTTTTATATCACTCGTTAACAGATTTAGTTCCTCTTACACTATGCACGATATATTATGTTTAAAAATGAGACACGGATACGAAATAGTGTATCTTCGTGATAATTTTCTACGTGAAATTTAGATCTTTCAAAATTTAACCATTATTCTTAGATTATTTTCTACGAAGTCGCTCTAATCATCTCATAACTGGAAAGCATATTATATGAAATAATTTTCAAACAGTTATAAGGTAGCATACCTTCGTGGTGTAGTGGTTAGCACGCTCGGCGCGTATTCGAGAGTTCCGTGGTTCGGGTCCCGTCGAAGGCATTGCTCATTTTTCACATTTGCTTCAAAAATCCAATGTCTTTACAGTGGCGCCCGAACTGAAAAAAGGTGATAGATGATGTTTGTCCGTAACCAGGATTTAGCTACTGGGTCTCCTAATACCCAATCGCCCTTTAAAAGGGGGGTATATAAGGTATTTCTCTCCCCTTCTTAGCATACTTTCGTGATGTAGTGGTCAGCACGCTCAGCGCGTATTCAATAGGTCCGTGGTTCGGGTTCCGGCGAAGGCATTGTTCATTTTTCCCATCTTCTGCTTTAAAAAAATGCCTAATGTCTCTACAAAGTAAACATTTATATGAATAGTTAAATCCTCCTTAAAGTATTAAATAAATACAAATCAAAAATATATTCATGAGTTACAAGAAAAATTTAGAAATCTCGGAGAATTAATGTGGAGATTACAATGTTAAGTGAAAATTCCCATTGGAATGAAGCTTCAGATGAAGCAAGAAAGATTGCGTTACATAAAGAAAACATAGAAGTCTGATGTCGATAGATTGCCTGAAATATCAAATTAAAACAGAAATAATAAAAAAAACTGATAAACGCGGTGAAAATCTCGCGAAAAACATCTATTGTACACAGAGATTTTCTTTGAACGTGAAACTGGTTAAGCATACCGTTGCGAGCTGCGAAAGATTTCAGAAATTGAAAGTAAAAACTGAAGAGTTTGAAAGTGAGTTGTTTTTATATAACTCGTAAAGTAACCATTTCGTAATATATTTTCTACCTTTATTATGTGCATATTGCAATTATTTTGAATCTTTTCCCTTATGTAGAGATGATCTTCATTATCATATATATATAATTCCTTAACTTCTGTAGTGATGCTGTAAAACATTTTTCTTTAAGACTGCGGAACTATACTAGCTCTATATTTAACAGTTCACAGTTTAACATAATTTGAATTTAACGTACAAACCTTTCGGTCGATTAAGCTCAGGTGATTAAGTTGGAATATAGTTCTTTTTTTTAATACGCTTAAATCTGGGTTGTTAATTACATGTATGATTGCAATTTTATTTGATTAAAAATGCATAATGTTTGTTGTTTTACAAATCCTAGAAGTAAGGTTAAAAATACCTATTTAAAGCCTTAAATAAAATTAATTGTTATGTTTGAAAGTCGTGAATACGTTTTCCAAAATTTTTCATAGATGATTAGAGACGTGTATATATATATATATACGAATATATATATATATATACGTATATATATATTTCATGATTCGTTAAAAATTCTGGTAACCTCTTAGACTTCTTTCTTTTAGCAATTGAGACATATTGCTGACATGTAAGTTTTCGGAAGAGTATGTTTGATTTTTTTCAACAGTTTCATTGATTTCATTTTAATATTTTTTCCCTTATTTACAAGATTCGTTCCAGAAATTACAATTTTTAATTTTCCTTTGGCAAAAAACATTTTTCAAATTCACAAAAAGTTGATACTTTTCTTTACATAACTAAGCCAGCCTTAATATTATATATACGTTGACTGGGCAATTTATTTTTCAATTTTGAAGTTAAATTGATTCATTAGTTGTGTAAACAGAATTTTGTTTTAATATTGGCTTGAATTTAGTGAGTTTTTAGCCTTTTTAGGCTCATTCAGATTTTTTACTTTTTTGTATTTGTATATAAATGTTTGCTCTATAAAGAACTGAATTTTTAAAGACTTTTAAACAAATTTTTTTTTGTAAGAAAGTTGGATAAATAAAAAGAGGCATGGAGTCTCAAGGGATTCAGAGGAACGAAATGTGTTTTCGATACTCATTAATCAACTTGGTTTAAGGTTTCAAAACACTTTTCTCTTGACAAGTTTTGTTTGAAGCGTTAAACAAAAGAGATTAAAACTTATTAATTTTGGTTTTGTTGTGTACAAAATTCCTGTAATTTATATGCTTTTACTCCTCGAACTGAACATTTTTTGATTTCTATTTTGTAATTTTCTTTCATTTGCGTTCCACCATTATTATAATGTAACCTGGAGAAATTAGGTTGGACCTTCAGAATTTGTAATACGGAATTTTATTCTTTTTCGTTCCTTATATATATATATATATGTATGTATATGCGTCGGATGCGTGATGGCAGAAGAATCCTGCAGACATTGAATACTTTGTAGATAACCCAACATACAGTTTTATGTTTCTTGATGAATAATTTCCTTAGATATATTTTCTTTTTTTCACATCACTATACGTGCGAGAAGCACCCCACAGTTATATAAAACACATTTTTAAATGATAGAGGAAAGTTGCAGAGTGGTAAACAGATGCTAGTTAGACGAGGGAAGGCAGAAAAAAGAGACTGCGCATTAAGAAGCTGGGGTGTTTATGAGCTCAGCTTATTTGTATTCGTTTTAAATGGTGATTGGATGAAAGCCTACGGCATTATAGATGACTATGATTATAATGATTATATTATAGATGACTGCAGAAGAATTTAATGACGTATGCAGTACAGATTGTTTGATGGGGATGTAGGCAAATAAAATCGGGAATTAAAAAGGTTATTGCGAATTAAGTTAGTAATTTTCTTATACGTGTATATATCGATCTGCAAATAAAACTGTGAATATACGTGCATATATATATATTTAATTTTCTAAGTACTTTCCCAAAGTCTGATGAATTAATTAACCTAAAGATTTTGACTCGTACAATTTAATTTAACGTAAATAGTTTTCGGATATTGTGTACTTATTAAATTTGAAATATAACAAATATTAAATGAGCTTAATAATAATTTAAATAATTCTCAACTCTCTTTAATTATTGAGAGCTTACTTTATTCAAAAAATAGCTAATGTAAATATACAAGTAGCACACGAAAAAGGGGATTTCAGATTTTGTTTCCTTAAATGCTGATCTCAGTTCCGTACATCAGTTATAAAGGCAATGATAAACATATGAAAAGCTCTATGAATACAGTTTTGATAATTTGATAGGAAAGACTTTTCTAAAAAAATCTAACTCTTTATCTGATGCATATATACAAGGAATAAAAACAATTAATAAAATGTTCGTTTTGCTTATATTCCTGAAAGGAAAAAAAACTCATTAAAGAAGATTTTATATTTTTTTAACCAAATTTCGCAAAGATAATTTAAAAATATTTAAATAAAATAAAATTTGCCTTTTACCAGAATTTGTATTTAATTTGTTGAGCTTAGGACAGTTTACTGGCCAAAAAAACAGTCATTATATTTCTCTACACAAGCACGTTCAGAGTCCATTCTTTACTTTGGGCATAAATGTATTTTTGCTAATGCCATAGAAGCATATTTGGCTAATCTGCTTTCCTCTCCTAACAACAGTTTCTGTTAGGATGGCGTCATTACTGCAAGAGTAGACATCTAAACTAGAGCGAAAGCTTTTATTACATTTTATGTTTTAACAAAATACAACGATATTCATGCATGTTGATTTAGACGCAAGTTCATATTCGTCTCAGAATTAGAAATTCCTCAAGCTCTACCGTATTATGAGGCTGATTTTGATGCAAATTTTATGCAACACGTGTGCTGAAGCTCATAAAGTAGTTGCTTCTCATTTCTGAGAACCATACTTTGGATGCAGTGGATAAATTTCCCCTAACGGAAAGATGTAGATTAAAACACTCCAGCATATCTCTAATTTCGCAGTGCTTTCTTGGATATACATCAACTTGCCTTCCCCTCGCCATTATTACGACATTAATGTCTTTTTAAATACATAAG
Organism: Stegodyphus mimosarum; assembly: GCA_000611955.2. Classification (NCBI taxonomy): domain Eukaryota; kingdom Metazoa; phylum Arthropoda; class Arachnida; order Araneae; family Eresidae; genus Stegodyphus; species Stegodyphus mimosarum. Next base: position 136,279 of record KK122250.1, read on the forward strand.
AAATTATGCTGATAAACACAGCCTTACGTACTTCAAAAAATGAATGCGACAGATTTCAGAACTTAATAATTCTAATAACAAAGAATGATTTTATATCCATAGCGTTAGTTTTTTTCTGCCATTTTGACTGAAATGTGCACATTCATTGTCAAATAAAAATGTTTGTCAGGTAAGCATGATATACGGAAAGAGTAATAATACGTACTAAAATGGTTATAATTAATTGCTCAAATGACTGCACATTTTGTGTTTATGAAGTTCTCAATAAATAGTATTACCACACTCTATTTTATGAAAGATTTTCGTTGCAACAAAAGTTTTTTTTTAAATTATTAAATTTTCTCAAATTATTGTTACATTTTGTACGCTTTCTTGATATCGTTACGTGTATACGTGTTCGTAACGGATTGAATGCACAAGGACTCGATGATAGGTTGATAAAATTTCTTTTCCTAAGAGAAACACTTCACAATTCTGGAAGTTTTCACAAAATTATTTGTACAGTATCAGTATGACAGAGTATAATCCGTCGCTATCACTTCAGACTACTAAGAACGTTAATCACGAAGTAATATTAAAATGCCAGAATGTAAGCTCGCAGAGTGATCGCTCAAAATTCTCACTTACCGCCCGCGGAGAAATTTCTACTACTATATGTTTCTCGTAATTGCTTCAAGGCATATACAGTTACAGTTACATAAGACGCCATACAATTACAGTTACATAAGAATCCGGCCAGTTACAATGGTATAGGTATAGTACAAAATGTCGACAAATGGTCTCCACGTTTAAAGACGTTTGGCAATTTCTCGTAAATATAAAGCAGTAAAAATAAGTCGCAAAATTTATTGCCAATTAGTCGTCAAACTATGTCTCTGATTTGGTGATATAGCCATACTTCAATTTTAAATGGAATTACCACTCTAACTATATTTTTCTGCTTCACAATGCTTCACATTTCTGAGGTCTTTCATGTGACATTATAGAAGATATTCTAAGATTTACGTATAATTCAACTAAAATTATTTACGTACACATAAAATTTGCAACAACATTAACTATTATCAGGTTATGAAAATGAAAACAGATCAAACACATAAAATATTAAATTTGGTACGAGCAATCTCTAATACGAGCTTCATTTATTTACAGCTTAATTAATGAACAGAGCACGATACGTGCGGTTGGACAAGCGAATATAGGTCGCAGATCACTGTAGAATTAACCAAAAAATGTACAGTCATAAAATGGGCTATATTCGATTTCGAGAATAATCTGATGTATATTAGCTTGTTAGAGAGTGTTGTCAAACTCTGCCCCACTCTAATAATTAATTTTACATTTTACATCATACTATTTTCTTCCCACTACATGAACATCGACTGAAAATTGTCAGTATTCAGTTTCCCTCTACATGTTTTCTTTTGCTGTTTTCCTCAAAAATAATTTTAATAGGCCTCAATATTCCAGAGAAAGGTCTTCCATGTAGACATTCTACTAAAGTAGACAAATTTGGCTTCCATATTCTAGACAAGATTAAGTTTAAACAATGATGGAACAAAGAAAGTATGTATGTAGTTATGTAGATTAAAGTCATTCAGTTTGCTAACACATTTTCAAATTTAATTTTTTAAATCAGAGTAGATTAGAACAAAAGCGCATACTTGATCTAATTTCCATTAAAAGCGGCTACCCAAATTCAGGTTTCTGAATATGATAAAATCAGCATACAAATTCCCTGAAATAATATATTAAATGAAGACGGAAGAAAGTTTGTTGCTGAGGCCAGCATCGATAAATCTGGATCGATATTGATGACAAAGATCATAGCAAAGTAAAGCAAACCAATTTTCTGTATCGTCTTCGAAAAGTCCCAAAAACGCTGAATCGTAGATGTTCGAAACAGCCACCCCTCCTCACCTTCTGAGTAACATCGTCAGCGACAGCAGCGAAAGTATGAGCTGAAAGAAGAAAATCCACCTTAATCCTATTCTACTCAGCGTATATCACCTAATAATGGAACGTAATGACCAAAGCTTATAAATCGCCATTACGCCATTTCCTTAGAGGCAATGCATTCTAATCTCGATTGCATTCTAAAACAAAATAATCGCTTGGTGTTCGACCGTTACCAAGCCATAATGCACTTCTTCGCTTTAAATATATAATCATTAAAATATATAAACGATGTTGAAATCATATGGTTTTAATTCAATATGCTAAAAAAAACTCCTAACCTTTAAATTAAAATTTTTAGTTATCGAAATACTTTCGCTGATATGTGACTAAAGCTGAAGCGGCTGAAAATAGCGAATTTTAAACCCAAATTTTCAAGTGAATTGAGAGCAATCATTCTTATATATGTCATTTCTGTATTATCGGTTCCACTGGTCTCTAAAATTTTATTAATATCCTTATGAAATTCGCATGCTTGTGCTCCATGATTTTATTTGTATTCATATTATGATATTATAATAGCTGAAAAATTAGTATTTTTCTTTGTAATACCTATGACTAAAGCTGTGTAATTTAGAAATTTTTTATGTATTTTATTTATAGCTTAATAGTTGATAAAATGGGAAAAAATTAAAGAAATAAAGTCATTAACTAAAACATAGAAAACATCATTCTTTGAATCAACAAAGTATGCATGTGTGATCTAATTTTTATAAGAACATCGGATCTGTCCAAAATTATACTCTTAATTCATTTAACTTTTTGTCTGACTTTGAAATCTCATTTTATCATCTCTTGCAATCAGAGAGCTGGCTAACAGTGATTTCTCATCATTGGTATCAACTTACATTGCCAAAAATCCATAAATTTCAGAAAAACTATCAATTTTGGAAATAATTTAAAACCTCAAAAATAAAATCTTCATTTCAAAGATTTTTTAAAAATTTATCCTATAACGTAAAAAATTAAACCCTGCGATGATTAGTCTGATCATTAACCATTAACAAGCATACACGAAAAAAATGCAGCACTAAATTTTAACAGTATTTCCATATCGAATTTTGAAACCATTATGGCGAATATTTTAATGCTACTACAAACAAGTGTATGTAAAAGATTTCAAGAAATTTAAATAAATAAACAGGTGTCAAAATTTATTTTAAGATTTTATTGAAACAAGTGAACAAACAAACAAAACACGGACATACGAAGCAAAAATCGTATAATAGATTAAGGCAAAGTACTTTCGTACTTTTTGCAGTTTATTTAAGGTAAGCACCTTCCATCAAATTATATTATCTGTAATTTCATAACGCAATTTAATTTAAGATTCTTAGCTGGAACTAAAATTCTACCGAAACCAAAGCTTCTAATAAAGCTATTTGAAATTCAATAATTAATTTCTCACAACACTGATAATCATAATAATACTAAAGACATTTATACTATGTAATTAATTCTTAACGATATGCAGTAGTTAGGAAGTTACACTGATTAGATTAATGAAGTCCAGGAGGAACTAAGACATTAGGTCCGATGTATTAAAAAGAGTAAGTGGAAGCAAAGCCTTAATTCCTTTCAGACTATTTCTTCATTGACGCAGTTTGTAAGTAAGAGCAGCTAAGTTATCATAGCAAAACATAGATAGTCTGAACACTAAACTGGAAATTTCTGTTGCTTTTTGGTGCTACTGTAAATTTTGAACATGCAAACAACAATCTAGTACATTTGTAGAGATATTAGGTTTTTTAGAAGCCGGAGAGATGGAAAATGAGCAACGCCTTCGCCGGGAATCGAACCACGGACCTCTCGGTTACGCGTCGAGCATGCAGACCACTACACCACGAAGGCATGCGAAGAAGGCGGGAGAAATACCTTATATACTCCCCCTTTTAAAGGGCGATTGGTGTTTTGGGGAAATTTCTGTTGCTTTTTGGTGCTACTGTAAATTTTGAACATGCAAACAACAATCTAGTACCTTTGTAGAGATATTAGGTTTTTTAGAAGCCGGAGAGAGGAAAAATGAGCAACGCCTTCGCCGGGAATCGAACCACGGACCTCTCGGTTACGCGTCGAGCATGCAGACCACTACACCACGAAGGCATGCGAAGAAGGCGGGAGAAATACCTTATACATTCTTCAACCTTCAACGTAAAATAGAAATACGTTTTTTAAATTTCTGTTTAATTTTATTTTAAAATCTGAAAGGTTTCAGATTTTAAAGGTCATCCAAAATTTCAGATTTTAGCGGATCTTTCAGATTTTAACGTGTTGAATTTGTTACGCTCTCCCTGATTTCGCAGTCTATACCAGTCTGCTGTTACACTTCCTCCTACTAACCCCATTCTTTTGTCTGTTTAGCTTTATTATTAAACATCATTTTCTTCGCACTTACACCATATACAATCCCAAAGCAAAATTACAAAATATTTAAAAGCAGCATAGCAGTATACGTTTAGAATTCCCAATGAAGCTTTAAGTGTTGGCATAAATATTTTTCTGTATTTTCCCATCTGTTTTCAGTTCATCATATCAATGTTCAGTTTTCTTACTAAATGGCTTTAAAAACCTTTTTTCTTTGTCTTTTATTATTTACGTTTTGCGTTATTAAATTTTGCGTTCTTGGCGCTTAGATCACATAAAATTCGATTCCACAACAAAATCACAAAATATTTAAAAGCAGCATATCTGTAGCATTTCAGATAAACATAATGTTTCTTTCCGTATATAATGTTTCTTTCCGTTTCTTGCTACTGCTCGTTTTGAAATCGTCGAGTTTGTTAATTAAAAATTCGTTAAAAGTTTACAAAATATGAAGTAGATAATAAAACATATTCAAAATTCGGGCTTTCAGGTGTCCATTTTCGGGTGGAATCCTACGCTATTCAAAATCTGATAGTTCTAGCTACTGTTGTTGTTTTCGCAGTGTGAGAAATACTTATACACTCATGAGGATGCTTCATTATTTAACTGCCTTCAATACAATACAGGGCGATCTTATTTGGTGGAAACAATTTGAAAAGTGAAATGCCGTTTATAGTGAACCAAAGCAAAATACCAAAACGGAATTAACAGCCCTTCTGAGGAAACTGACGCTTTGGACCACATATACTCCCCCTTTTAAATAAATACCTCATATAAGGTATTTATTTTAAATACCATTTAATACCTTATATATGCCTTGTATAAAGTATTACCCTTTAATACTTTAGATACTCTTCCTTTTAAAGGGTGACTGGGGATTAGGGGACCCAATCGCTAATTCCTGGTGGTGAAGAATCATGATACACCACCTTTTAGTTCGGGCGCCACTGTAGAGTCTTCAGGAATTTTGAAGTCGGAAACATGAAAAATGCCCTCGCCAGGACTCAGACCTGGACTTTTCGAATAGGCGCCGAATGTGCTACCGTTACACCACGAAGGAATGCAGACAGGAGGGAGAAAATACTTTACAACTCCTAAACATTGCAAGGGTATTTTCTTCAAAGATTTTAGATATAACCCTGTTTGCTTAAAAATGAGCATCAAAAAGGCTTAAGATTAAGCATTAGAGCAAATGAGAAATAAAAATTAAAATAATCGAATAAACTTTAAACAGACGTATAATTGCATTTAAATTATCAGAGAAGACAAAGGGTATTAAAAAGAACTCTATTCTGAAATTATTTAATTTTCGGCAAATTTAGGGAATAAAATCAAAATAAGATTAAAAAAAGTAAAATCTTCAAGAACGCAAATAATGTAAAAATAATTGTTTCGAAGAATGCAGAAATTTGTAGAAAGAATTCAAAAAGGATAACCGTTTATAGTAGCACTGCCTTTTCTTTCGCATTCTGTTAAGCGGAAAGAGTAATATACTACGCCTTTAAGCAAATAGAAAGTGATTTTATTTAATTTTATTAATAAATGTCAGTTTTGCATTTTGTTTTACGAGAATAAAATAGTTTAATTTTTTTTATCTGTATAATCCTTCCAAACCCTTCCAAAATCTAGTGTAAAATTAAGCAAAAACCGAGAATAGCTTAAAAAATTCCATCAAGTTAAAAGGAATCAAGTACGAAGCTCCTTTCCTTTCGAGGAACCAGAACATTTTACAGCAGACTACTTTTGCTCTGGGAGAGTAGAGATTTCGTTCTATTTTTCCATGAAGAAGGGTAACTTTCTGTTCGACTCCCGCAAAACTGATAAAATTTTCTATAAATGTGCCATAAAAATAATTTTTGCCTAATTTTATGAAATCATTTTTGACATAAAATTTCCTAAAGGAAGAATAAATTCCAGCGTGTGCGTTTCATAAGCACTCTCTTTGCCTGGAGAGCAAAGGTAAGATAGTTATGCGATTTTCTTTTAATCATATAGCCTCTAGTCTCATTTAGTACCAATACTTCATTTTTTGGAGTATCAGATTATTTGAACATTAGACCATTTCTAATTTGTTACCTTATACAGTGTTAGATATACACGCCTCTAGTTCCTTAATAATTGCCAATGATGTTTCTGCACATTTTTAAAATAATCGATGAAAATTCCATTCCAAGCTTCATCAATCACTCTAATTGTAAACTAATTTTCAAAAGTTGACATATAGCGATGAAAATTTCAATAATATCGGCATTTTCATAAATCGTTCTCGTTAAAATGCAATTAGTTTATTAAAAATATTTAATAATTATTTTTATTTGAGTTCGGATTATGAGTATTTACTTGGGCAAAGATGCTTCATTTTAATGATTATTGAGACTACTTGACGAGTCTTTGGAAAAATATCGGATAAAAATGCCCGAAATCGAAAAAACGTGTTCAAAAATAAGTACAAAATATTGGAGCGTCCATTACGTTCGGTCCACGATGATAGTTATTTTATTTTGATTAAAATATAGGACGAACTGTTTGAAAAAATTTGAATAAACATTATACTGTTATGAAAATTACATAAATTTCCAAATATTAGCCTAATAAATATGCAATTGTAAAGGAAATGTCATTGTAAAAACGCTATATTTATTGTTAGTTCTGGGTTTCAGAATCATTCATTTAGAGTAAAAAACAACTGCTCAAAGATTTTTGATGCAGTAAATACAAAATATGACGAAGGGTGTTGCATATGTTACCAGTAATGTATGAAAAATAGACATTCTATACAATGTCAAGGCAATATATAGAATGCCAGTTGATTTCGAGCAAATAATGAAATTCTCGCAAATAATAAGCATTATTTTAATATTATATATACTTTCCCTAGCCACTATATGTGACGCCTAGGCATTAGATAGAAGGACAAATAATGTTTAGACAAGCATTAAAAGAGAGTCGCTGCTAAGGTTGTTAATGAAAGACCTGAAGCAGAACTCGATAGCACTAACGCCGTCTTTAGCAGGATAAATGAGTTTATTTTTACTTTTCAATAATATTTCATCATACAGATAGCAACCAATAAGCCCGTAGTTCCTTCTTAGTGGTCCTCTCAATCTTTTCCCAACTAACTTCTGGTAAGTAGTTTCGGTTAGGAGGACACTGCTTTCCGCAGCACTGTCTCACATAGTTTATCGTAGGAACGTCGTTGCATGTCAACAGGTCATGATTTCTTCTCAAACACGATCCCTTGTTGTTTCTTTCTTCGTAGTAGAGTATATAGGATGAAGTAGCATACTTTGCCACTTCCGAACAAAGACTGAATGTAAACTAAGTGGCATGTCTCGACGCTCAGATGTCATTTTTCATCTGGCTTGAGCATCCAGACATATGCCTTGCTATGTGACGTCTGAAACACCATTAGCGGGAAGTATTTTATACTTTCTCTGTTTATCTTTTGGCTTTACATAGAATGTCTAGGACATCTGTGAAATATTAATTGTTTATACTTTGCGTCCACCTTTCGTCATACTACGCGGTGCGCCCTTAAAGTAACGGGACAATTTTTTATGAATAAGAAAAACTAACCTTCAAACAAATTTATCTCCTTCAAACTGATCATCAGAGGAATATACACAATTTTCTTCAGATAATTTAAAGAGTGTTTTAGGGGTTGGAACTAACCGTTTGCAAAATGCACATGATATTTGATTTAATAGCCAAGACATTTTCAAATCTTTGTCCTTTCCAGGCCATTTCAAGCTTCTGAAAAAGGAAAAATTTAAGTTGGCGATAAGTCTATCGGGAGAATATGGTGGTTGATTTATTACTTTAATTGAATGCTTACCAAAATTTTGTTCCACAGACCTAGCATTATTGTGTAATAGAAACGATTGCCCAGAGAAAAGTTTCATCCTAACTCTCTTTATTCTGTTTCCTGATTCAAAAAGCGCTTTCTTGTAAAATTACGGATTACTTAATTGATTTTCATGGAGAAAGTCATGGTAAATAAGTTCTTTGTAATTCAAAAATGCAATCAGCATCACCTTAGTCTTTGATTTCGACATCTTTCAGTCTTTGATTTGTGACGCTTCTATCAAATTTTACCAAAGGAAAGGTTTTCTCCATATTTTTCGCATTCGTTGAAGTTGAAAGGCGCTCTATCTTTAGTTCATCTGCAGCGCTTTCGCGCCCACATTCATATTAGTTTTTCCACTCTAGTATTCTTGAAACACGATGCATTAACATATATTGTTCGAATCATCTGTAATGTTTCAATAACAGATCTGTCTAATTTGTAAGAAAATTTAATATTATAACTTTCTTCCATCTTAAATTCCACCACAAATTCTTTTGTACGATGTCTGCTCATTCAATAAAAATGACTTTGATATGCCAACAACAAAATAACCACTTTAAACTTGCATCAACAAGAAAGAATTCGATGTCATGTTTTCTGAACACATATACTTTTTTCACTTTTTTATTTTATTGTTTGGTGTTTCGATTTGTCCGGTTGAGTATAATGTATGCGTATCTAGTATATATTTCCTAAGCGTTCTATACAAAACCCGCTTTCATATTTTGTCGATAACATATATGTCACCTAAAAGGAGACTTTTTAATATCGTTATATGTTGCAAAAAATACTGTTAATCTGTTTGTTAGTCTCGAAATTAAAACACTAATTGCTATAAAAATATAGACCTGTAGTCTTTCTAAATAGTTGTTTCTAATTTGAATAGGGAAAATAACTCATGGTTTGTGCTACAGAGCCAAAATATTATTTCATTTCAGATAGCTATTTCAGTTCCATGATGCCTACGGCAAGTTTTCAGGACGAGATTTTGATTACACTCTACGCTTTGAAATGGTTAGGCTAGCTTATGTAGTATGGGCTATCTTCATTGCAAGAGATGGTTTTATAGTTGTTTGTAATATGAGTAAAGAAACGAGAAAAATATAGCACGGAAAAAAAGACTTTTGACCAAACTCCAAAGCAATGAAGCTATCAAATATTTTGAAACGTTCAGCCAACTCAATGCTTGGCAAACTCGTTAGTCAAAAGAGCCAAAAATCGGCAGTATAACGATTAAGATTTCTTTTGAGAGCCAAATTTCACTTCAAGAAACATGTTTTTAGGAATCAGTTTAGACTATCTACGGATATTAAATAGCAACAAATATAATAATAATAAATGACTGACATATATCGTAACAATAATAATTAGTCCGAAGGGATTTGAATTCCGAAGGACTATTACTTTCGTTTTGAATTTCGTCACTTTTCAATTTACTGCTTATATTATTTATTTATTATTTTTTTTGACCTAGCTCTCTCTTCAAAAATCGTCTGCGTTGCACGGGAAAATAAAAAGGAATTTTAATTACAATTCTAAATAAATAGCTTAATAAATGTGAAATTCGTAACAATATTCTCTACAACTTTAACAAATTTTTCATGAACAAACTCAAAGATTTCAAAGCCAGCAATACCAACGTTGTGCAGAAAAACATTTTTATCTCCAGCGCGTGAGAGTGTGTACCGAAATTTCTAAAGATATGCTCAATTTAAAATTATTTTGCGATATTGCTGTTGAATTGAATTTTACGGTTTAAGTGCGAAGAACATGGTACTTAATAAATAAAGGTAACACACAAAATGTTAAATAAACGCCCCTTTGGACGTAATTAAAATCTGAAACCTTTCAGATTTTTTTACTAATAAAATTACTTTTATTATTAAAATACAAATATGACAAATCAATGGGAAATCAGGTTTCTATGTCGTTATTTTTAATTTCAAGTAGGATTCCATCCGCAAGGCGATTTCTCAATTTTCTTTTGATAAGATTTATAATTTAGAAAGATTGTTTGCATGAATTTGTAGAACCGAAGGGAAAACAACAGCAAATGATAGTTTTTTAACTCATCATATGAGTTGGGAATGCTGCATAATGCGCTGAATTTCGTCTTGTCTAGGTCCTTGAAAGCATTGTTGCTGTGAACTAAAGTCACAGTTATTTTTATTCAGGTTTTCTGTATCATCATTAAGGCGTTCAAATTTGGAGCTGCATAATTCTTTGTTTCTTATCTCCAGTAATTGCATTTGAAAAGCCCCAATATCAGTGTTAAAACGAAGAAAAATCCATTCTTTTATATTAGCACTGAGAGATTTCTTTAACAAAGACTAACATTTCTGTGCCTATTTCTGAATTCTTAAAAGTTCCGTAGAAAAGCTTCCCTTATATATAAAATTATTGTTTTGAAATAGCAAATGTTAATTACCGAAATATTTTCTAAGCTATGTCACGACAGGCTCGGCAAATTAACTAAAATTGCTGTTTCAAATTCTTGAGCAAAAAAGATAATTTGGTTTTGAAGAAAATGACAGTCAAAGCTTTTTAAGAAGAAATGGTTTAAATTATCAAAATAATAAATCGAAACATTTAAAAAAGTTTTCCCTTGAAAGCCCGCATACTTTATTACACGGTAGGAAATCTGCGTATTCACTTTCTTTTAACTAAGAAGTTTTTAGATTGGCGAGAGACAAATGTGTTGACCATCTTGATCATCACTTTCATAGCACTGCAAATTTCTTCTAGAAATGTCTGCTCAGAAAGCTCTTCTCGATGAATGATGTAAAAGTAAACAGGTATTTCATGATTAAATTTTCTCTCAAAAATAGAAAGAAAACCTCTTTTCACTTCGGTCATATTTTTTGCTGAATTTTTGCTGCTTTTGAATTTTAAACTGAAACAAGTTTACCGAGTATAATTTGATATTTCTCCATGCTTCAGTGGTAGCATTTGCAATATCTTCGACACTTGTCTAATCTTTCAGTTGCAATAATCCCAAAAGATATTAGGACCTGCAGAAGAAATAAATCGAACAAAAAGATAAACTTGCATTGTGTCATTTTTGTCACAAGATTCGTCAACAACTATTGATAAACCTGAAACCGAGTTAACCTGAACCAAGTCTTCGATTTGCTAATTGATTATATAGGGGGACATTTTAATTCAAATTTCTGTTCTGTCTTCTGCTGTTTTAGCAGACAGTAGTAAGTATTTAAATGTTTTGAGACTTTCTTCCTTGTTCTTAAAATCCAAGAATAGTTCTTCGGATGCATTTATAAAGCAACTTGTAATGTATTCACCTCTCTGTAAGTTTTGCCTCTGTTAGCAGTCTCTTGAATAACAATAAAATTTGCAATTAACATTGTTGGCAGATTGCAACAAATAATTAAATATAAAACTTGATTTATCTTGACTCTTCTGAAGCTCTTTAAGTGCTTCATTCCTCGTATCATCGGAGAGACTGTTACTCCTAAATGACGCATGTTTAATTGCAAAGATTTTGATTTCTCCACTTTGATTTCTCGTTATATGCCAGTTTTGCTTGAAAAATAAGACAGGTCAGAAAACCATTTGAGTTTTGTATGAAAGCCAATGAATAGGTCCATTAAACTTAAATTCGAGTTTTTCGCATTCCGTTTTCCTTTGCTTCTTCTTTGCAGCCATTTCAAATAGGGGGAACCTAAAAACATGTTTTGTTTCACAGCAATAAAACCAACAATACAAAATTATACGAACTTATTAAATATATGTCAAAAATATATACGAAATTTACACCTGGTTACAAAATACAAGCAGAACATGAGCTTCAAATAGCTTAATTAAGTTCGTCGCTAGCGTGAAACCTTTCGGCACGCCAGGCACTCACCACTGTACAGACTCACGGACAAGCTATGACTGACTCACTCTCCATCAACTCGGGCTTTAGACGTGCCCAACTACACTACGTCAAACTGACGCATAAAGCGCTCGCCTTCAAGTAGACGAAAGCGATTCGTGGCAAAGCCACAATCTTGTGGCTAAAGAACCGCATGCAAGAGCGAACCGCAGTGTTCCGACCACTAAGCCAGCTCATATTTGAATGATTTATAGACTCACAACTTAAATTTTACACACAAGGATTCAGAAAGCACATAAAATTCTAGATCTTAAACCCTTAGTTGGAAAGTAGGTTTTCAAACTGGGTCCATTTCGATTTGCTTACACCTTTCAGCAAAGATATGAAATGGTTAAAACATTTCATGGGTCTGTAGGAAGATAGTTGTTATTTAGGTTACGTGAAATATGTATATGTAATGATTTAGATGTTTTTGTGTAAAGATATTAACAGCCCTAGAAGCCGGTAGAGCATTTCATTTATTCCTCGATGAAACGATGCTTTTACAGAAGATAAACAACTCGGATGAATCACTCATAACCCAGCGTCAAACGCGCTTGTGCTTTAATGAATTTTTGCATTTTTAGCTCCTGAATAAAGAAAGTGCAGTCGCCGGTAAGCAAGTTCGCCTAGAGAAGAGAGAGAAAGAATACGAAGGGGCCAAAGACCAAACTTGCTTTAGAATGATTTAGTGTTAGTTAAGCTTCATTTCGATTGTTTAAGTTTCGACTTGAAAATTTGGAATTATTTTTAGTTGAAGGGGTATGTAAATGCTGCGTCATTAGCATTATGCAAGAATCATATGCCGTATTAATTTTGAAATGACGCAGTTTAGAGCCATTCAATATAAGCAGTTACTATTTTTAAGACAGAAGGCGGAAATAACCAAATTTAAAAAGGGACTATTACAAATTAAAGTTAGAATTTTGATTTACACATTTTTTATCTAACATAATATATATATAATTTAAATA
>KK122250.1:149309-165833 GCA_000611955.2 Stegodyphus mimosarum
TCTCAGCAAATGTACTTAAAATATATAAATATATAAAATTTAGCTTAAAAATATATATGTGTAACATTTTAATGCGTAGATGAAGGAATCCGGTACTTTTTAGCAGCTTGTGGCCGTACATAGGGCTGAGTAGAAAGGCATGATGACTCATTTAACACAACTGAGCAATCTTTATTTTCACGTATATCAAATCATCTGAGATCGCCAGTTTTTTTAAAGAAGCCATCGTATTATGTTATACATTACATATTCTCCCCCCCGTTCAAAAGAAAGGTTGGGAGAGCATAGTGGAATGAAAAGCATTAGCAACGCAAAGAAAGTTTAGCATATAAGGAAAGCTACGAGCCTACAGGTTTTCCTATGTCCTGTCATGATTCTTACCTTTCTCATATATAGAATACAAAATACTTAACAGATAATTTACAAGTATTACAACAGCAATATAATTTGCAAACAAGCTAAATAAATTAACACAAATATAAATTTTAAAGTTCTGAAGTTTTATAAATGTCCGATGTCATTTGAATGAAATTCTTTTTTGTAAAGTTCTTGGCGAAAACAGTTCCCCAAAGTAAATGGTGAAATGTTTTCACAAAGTAAGCGTTCAATAAAAAGTCTTTGAAATTTTTGTTGATGAAAATATTTCCATTATAATTCAGAATGAGCTGCCAACTTGCATGTAGTAATATAATACTCAGTTTATGATTAATTGAATAAATTCTCTTTATTGCGGATACACATATTTAATACAGCAGAAAATCAATATAAAAACATAATAATATAATGTAATGCTAAATAAAACAATAAAATTTTGTCAATTATTTGGCATGTCTCTCTAACAAAATCAGCGTACCATCTTGCTGATGGCTGGGGGATGCTTAACTATAATATATCAGAAAACCTCCGTTCCTCAGTATAAGGTAAGGTTTTTGACATTGTACAATTGTCAAAGTTTTCTGTTTTTCTTTCAAAACTCTTTCGTATTAATTAATAAAAATACAACATTATATAAAATTAAGATTGAATTTTAAGACAAGCAACTCTATAATCAAATTAAAGTCTTTTAAATTTTGCAAAAATATGATTGAATATTAACCAATAAGAAGAAGGAAAGGAAAAATTTTGTTTTAAAATTATGTTAAAAATGTATGACTTTTTAGTATCTCCATAATTATACTTCAGGCAAGGTATTTTCAAATATAACAATTTTATATTCATTATTCATAAACACAACAAATTTCAAACTTTTCACTATTGTTAAGACATTTAAAATTTACTTATTCTTTTCAAAACCTGAAGACCAAAGAACTTTCTCTAAATACTAACATATCCATCATATTAGCTTATCGAATTGAAAGAATTGATGTTTATCTTTCAACAGTGTTCAAAAGAACGTGAAATTGTTAATTACTGTAGAAAAGGTCTTCGTTCCTTGGATAGAGGCAACTAGCCTTTTTTAAACGGTTTTGTCATTCCATTATAAAAATTAAAAACATAGTCTATTTTATGAAAAAGTAAAAATACTTAGATTAAAAAAATGTATTTTTTCATAAGGTGAGAACCTTTAACGTTTGTCATTAAAACATTAAAGAAATTCCTACAATTTAATATTTTAAGCAATAATTTCAATCTTAAAATACAGCAAAAATTCAACAATATAAATTCTAAACAATAGCACAAAAATATGAATCGTATTAGGAACCTTCCCTAAGTAAAATCTTCAAATTCTATTTTTTTTTATCAAATGCAGTACTTTTTTTAAAATTCAAATATACGAAACTACATTTTAAATAAATCATAGAATGCTTTAATTATTAACTTTCATCTTGAAATGATTTAAGAAAAATATTACCATCAATAAATCATAAAATAATACAATTACTTATAATGCAAAGTTAGTTTAAAACATAATTTACTCAATTTTGAACTTAATTAGTACTTCAACATCACATTTCATGATGATATTCCAATCTTTGAATGAGAGCACTGAAATTTCTGAAGAATTTGCAGCAGAAGCACTAAACATGCAAAAGAGCACAAAAACATGCTTTCGTATTTCACATTTCACTGATAAAGGCTGTTGAACTTCAAAGCACTTTGGATGTTTAATTTATTTTTATGCGATGATCGGAAATGCATAATCATTGCAAATATTTGAAGTGAACAAGAACATTGTATTTTACTACATCAATGACCTTGATTCGAAACACCTTTTTCTTCTCTTAGATTTTTGAACTTGCAGATCCTCGATGATTTTCGAAGCATTTTTGAATACGTCATTAAATCACTTTTATTTTTTTTTGACACCAGAAATGAATTTGTTGATGCACTGGAGTCTGAGGCAGCAGACTTAAAAAATCATTGAGGAACGTTTTACCAGATTGATCCTGTCATATATATATATAGTTTAGTTCAGAAAGCAATAAATGAAAAACATAGTAATGAAATCCATTGAAGTCGCGCAATTATTGTGAATTGTAAATTAAAATCAGAAACTGAAAACAATTCAATTTCTGGTTTATACTAATTTGAAAAAATAAGTTGGTTTATATGCATGTCGGTCGAAAAAAATTATATCTTGATGATTGTTTTACTTAAAATTTAAGTCACGTATTAAAACTCGAATCTTATTTTAAAATTTTTTTCTTATTTAACAATTCATATCGATATAAATCGGAAACGTTGGATCCTTTTGGAAAAAGACTGTTTTAAACCATTGCATTTATACTTAAAATCTCCTGACATAAAGGATATTTTCGGGAAGTTTGAATTAAAAAACTTACATATGTTTGTTACGCGTTATTACGTTTGTTAAAAAGTGTTATCAGATCGAATCTGCAGTGAAATCAAGATTTTCCATACTTGAATCATTTCCTTAATAGCATTCGCAATTTTAGGAATTAATAGTGATTTAAAAGATAATTTAAAGGATAAAGGAGACTTTTGAAGGTTGGCTATAAGCGGGGAGGTGTGGTCGTGATTGCTTAATGCGTATAGGGCAGACATGCTATCAGTGAACAGTTTGGCATTTCCTAGGCTGTTGTTAATAACATATTGGGTGGCGCTCGTAATGGCCACCACCTCGGCCTGAAAAACGCTATTGTAGGAGCTCAGGAACCCTTTCCATTCGTGTGCCACCCTACCATCCTGTACGTGGAGAAAGGCGCTTCCAACCCCATTATCGTATTTTGACCCGTCACTGTAGAACACTGTTCTGGTATGCCGTGTGTTTGATCTTGAGCTGCGTTGTGTTCTTACTGACGTTTTCCTTAGTCTCACAATCCACTGCCAAACCTCCTTTCTGTAGGTTCCTGATGATCGTTACCTTCACTCCAAGTTTGGGGAGCGGGAATCGTTCATTCAAAGCCGCTTTAAATTATGTGTTTTAGTTTCCTCTGCTGGGTATATTAGTAGGGTATGCTTTGTAGTGGAGTTTACTGCTTGAGCGTATGTCTGTGATCGCGCAACTCTAGTTGCTGACAGCGGTGCGACTGGAGCTGGTGGTATTTTTTGCACTTCTTGTACGGTGTTGGTTCCTACGTCTAGGGCTGGTGGTATTTCTTGTACTTCCTGTACAGTGTTGGTCCCTACGTCTACAGTTAGTAGCTGCGTAGTGTTATTTGAGCCTCTAAGAGCTAGTAGCTAGTGTCCTGAGAGCCTCAAGAATATCTAGAAATTGTGCACGTAAGTCAGATGGTAGCAGGAAGTGCTCCGTGTTTCGAGTGCTCCGTGCAATTATGCTAAGTCTCTTTGTTTTCTCTACGAGAGTGTATATTTTGTCAGCATAGCTTCGAGACTCGCTTTCTAATAGGTTCGTTGTAACAAGTTCTGGAATTGCAAGAGATGTGTCGCCGTCATTCATGATGTGTTCACTAAAGTGGAGAATCTGATGCTGTTCAATAACAATTATAATACGATTGCAACTGTAATTGCTATATCGCTTGCATTATGCACTATAATCGTTATGCATCTATTCACTATGCACACAGGTCGTTAGGGGTGTCAGTTAATAGTAAACACACTATGGTCTATAAACACTGTGCACATGTATTCACTAAACACTGTGCACGAACGATGCACTATTACCACTGTGCGCTATGCACCATATTCATTATACATTTATTCACTATGCACTTAGGTCATTAAGATTGACGACTTAAATATACGCACTATGTCCTGTAACTGCTATACACTATGCACTATAATCACTATGCACTATATTTGCTATGCGTTACAATATGTGTAATGCACTATTTTCACTATACGCAATATACACAATGCATCAATTCACTGATCATAAAATTTCACTAATTCACTAAATTCAGTTATTTAAAAACAAACAATATATAAATAAATAAATATGCATGATAGATAACTCTGAATTTGAGGTAAAATTTTGTTACAAGAGATAATAATAATTTAACTAAAAATTTAATTAAATGTTCAATTAAATTTAATACAATAGATAATAAGTAATAATAATAATAATAATAAATAAAAATACAGTAAAAATTGTTACAATAATCAAAACTGATAGTAAATGTGCGAGAATAGTTACTATTAATTAATTAATTCTGGAGAATAAGGGGTGAGGTTCTACTATGGACGCAGTTCTGTTCTTCATCTATTTTTAAATCCAATTAGCAGTGGCGATCATTAAAAGGCTGATGCACATCACAGCGTATCACTATAACATTAACGCAACACAATGCACACAATTGAATATCGTAGTACACATTTGATCGCAAAAAACGCACGGTAGAAGTTACAACACCTAGTCCTAGGATGATAAGTAGCAACACGCTTAATAATCATCCGAAAAATCCAGTCAAACCCAAAAAATCTTCGCACTTCGTGCACATTCTTTGGTTTTGGAAATTCTGTTATGGTTTTTATTTTTCTAGAGCCCGATCTGATACCATTTTCATTTATAATAAAACCCAAGAACTCTACTTCTCTTTTCCCAAATTCACATTTAGATAATTTTAAGGTTAAATTTGCTTTTCTTAGGCATTCTAATACTTCCTTTAATTTGAAAATCATCTCTTAACAAGATTTTGCTGGAATAAGTATATCATCCATAAAACACAAGACCTTAGTGTTCAACAAGGGACCTAGGATATACGACATTAGACGCTGAAACTCAGCTAGTGCATTTACTAACCCAAATGTCATCCTTTCGAACTGTTATCTTTCATCTGGAGTAATGAACGCTGTTGTCAGTTTCGCTTGTTCACTTAACGGTATCTGCAAATAGTCATAGGCTAAATCCAGAGTAGTGAAAATGTTACATCCTCCTAAACATTCTAAAAAATTCGTCAACTTGATGCTAACACACTAAGCCTCTTCTTGGGCAGTGACTGAAACAGTAGAATCAAAACTTAAAATTGGAGATATTCACAAGTAGTCGAATTAAACTACAGGGCTCAATCAATCCTGTATCCTACAGCGCCTAGATGAGTCTAGTGGCAACGCGATAATAGTTACTAAGTAAGCCATGTCTAACCAACAATAAATGCTAAGCCGAAGCTTGAGTTAAACCCACGCACAGAGATTTTCCAGACACTCTCTAACTTTCCCATAGTGGAATTAAACTACAGGACTCATACAATCCTGTATCCTACAGCGCGTAGATGAGTCTAGTGGCAGCACGATAATAGCTATTAAGCCACATCTAACCATCAATAAATGCTAAGCCAAAGCTTGCGTTACAGCCACACGCAGAGATTTCCCAAACTCTCTTAATTTCCCTACTAGAACATCGATATTTAAACGTTTTCTCCCACTGGTAAAATTTGCATTCCTTACGCGCGCTACGAAATTTAAATATTCTGCCACTGACAATTAAGGGAATGAAGGCTTATAAGAAAATAACTTAAAATTAAATTTAACTGGTTATTTAAAATAAATATAAATCGCTAAAACATGAAACAACTAGAAAGAAATGTATAATTTTATCTTTTACATTTATCTACAAGAAAAAAATATTCGTAAGCTAAAAAATTATAATCACATCTCGAAGGTTTTCATCCTTCACAAATCTATGATGCCTAAATAAATGAATGTATGTCTCAAAGTACATTTCTATATTATTAGCATGTTTGTCACCATAACTTAACAAACTCATATTGAATTCTTGCCTAATACTAGAATTCCAGATACACATGTATTCAAAAACATTTTCAAACGCTCTGAAATAGCCTGCACAAAATGCCATCAATCGCAAACATTCAAAATAAGTCAGCACTATACTACATTTTTCTTGTCACCTAAAACTTTCCGACAAAGGAAAAAGACTACAAAACTATGTCATCAGCATAGTAGACGGACAGCAAACAGAACGACAGCTTTCTTTATATTCTCTGAAGAATAAACATTTTGATCGCTTTCTGAAATCTGAAACTCGCTTCTGGTAAAGTAAATATCTCATTAAATTTAAAGGTACGCTGAAGCTTTCCCAGTACACAAATAAGAAACGAGAGGCTTCGCTAAGCTTAATTGCAACACGAAACTAAATCCTTGTTATACGAACCATTCGCTTACTTGCGACAAAAATACGCATTGTTGTTATTTTTTTAAATTTTCGTGTTGAATTTTATTTTCAAAAACGAACTTAGGTTCCAGTGCTCAATATTTACAATAAGCTTAAGCTAATCTTCAATTTTAGGATGGAGAATAGAATTCTGTTTTTTTCTTTTCCTGTCGAAGAAGGCGACAAAATATTGCTTTAATTCTACATTTCGCTACGTAGAATTTTTAGATATATTTTTCTTACTAAGTTTTCTAAAAGAGTTTTGTAGCTTACTTTATTTATAAAATGCGAACAGAAAATTAATTTCTGAGATTATTATGTATAATAATTTAAATATTTTACTTTATATTTTTACGTTTTATCGTGCATCATCGCTACATATTGAAAGATTTTTTCTAATGTTAGTATGGGATATTTTTAAACGGATCGTCTTGCAACTAAAGCACTGTTTCATGCATTGTTTAAAAAATTGCCGAAAGAGCAGCTGTAATATGAATACTGAAAGTAAACTGTAATATGAAATGTAATATTTCATTTTTAAAATCTATTTATCTTTAATCGAACTTTTAGAATCCTTTTGATTTCTGCTGCGAAATAGTCCTCTTATTAATTTTGTCATATGCTTGCCTTACAAAATTTAGTTACGTAAGTTTCGGTAACTCTCATTTGAAATTTCTTATTAAAAATAACAGTTAAGTAAAAAATTATTTTTCTAATATAATATTATTTTGTGATTCACTCTTAGTTTTATGGAGATTAACAATTACTTAATTTAATTTCCTAAAGCGCATGACAGCTGTCGAAGACGAGGAGTCCCTTTGTGGAAGAATCTTTAAAGATCTTTGACTTGTATTTACTTTAATAATGGTGGAGACCAAAAAACCGAACGAAGTCAGTCCACACGCTGCAATTCGAATGCGAATTGAACAGCTGTTGTTCAATAGTGTATTCCATTATCCGATGGTGGGCATGGAATTACTGATTTTGAAGCTCATTTTTGCTCAAATGTCGAGAATTAAATATGAAAACACTTTTGAAGTCAGTTGTCTCTTTGTGTCTGTGCATCTTTATCTAAAAGACCCGCATTACATTCTATAAATTCGTAAGAAAGAAATTTCATTGTAAATATATAAGGTATATCTCCCACATTCATAGCGTGCCTTCGTGGTGTAGTGGTCAGCACACTGAGCCGGTATTTTAGAGGTCCGTGGTTCGATTCCCGGCGAAGGCCTTGCATATTTTTCATGACTCCTGCTTCGAAATAACCTAATGTCTCTACAAATATATCGGGAGATCTGCAAACGAAATATCTTAATGATATGCATCTTTAATAGCGTAAGTTATAAAACTATACGGAAAAAGAATGAACATATATGTATATGACTAAATAATTCTTTAATATCTTTTTTTTGTTCTGCATTAAGTCAACACAATCGGTTCTGACTACCGTACTGGAAAGCAACATCAAATCATTACGTTAATCGATCTAGAACGAAAAAGCATTATATTTATGAGTGAACAAAATTATTCATACAAATGTAATTTCAGTGTATTCTTTAAACCTCTTTTAGCTCTTCTTTAATTAATAGACTATTCGTGTGTTGCGTTAAAAAAGTAAGACATTTATTTTTTAAGTACTTAAAAACTCATTCAGTTGTTATTAGTTCAAACGCTCTTTGAAATTATATAATGGTTGACATTCGTCATAGAAGCATAGTCATATAATTCTAAGAAATGTTTGGGTACATTATTTTAAAAACCACATAATGATTATATCTTTAGTAATCAATAATATCAATACTACTAAAAAGTAAAAGTAAAAATTTGAAGGGTTTCAGATTTGAACGGTCGCTCAAAACGGTTTGTTAAGGGTTTTTTTACACTTTTGCCGAGCTCGCAGTTTACATATCTGCTGTTACACTTACTTCTGCTAACCGATTTTTTTTCTTTTTTAACTTTATCTTTAAACATCATTTTCTTCGCACTTATTCCATATACAACTCAACAGCAAAACTGCAAAAATTTTAAAAGCAGCGTAGCAGTATACGTTTAGAATTCCCGATGCAGTTTTAAGTCCTGGCATACAGTTTTTGGATTTTTTTAAGCATTTTCTCGGTTCACCATATCAGTGTTCAGTTTTTTTGTTTTGCTAACATGTCTTTAAAATTTTTTTTTACATTTTATTACTAACGTTTTGTGTGTTTTCTTTATTTATTAAGTATCACGTTCTTGGCACTTACGTCACATAAAATTCCATTCAAAAGCAAAATCGCAAAATATTTAAAAACAGCATATCTTTATAATTTCCCATAGATATTTTTTCGCTTTGCAGATAAAAAATTTTTTCCGTAATCTGTTGCTACTGCCCGCTTTAAAATCGTTCAGTTTGTTAATTAAAAATTCTTTAAAATTTTACAAAATATGAAATAGGTAATAAAACAAATTCGAAATTCAAAATTCGGACTTCGAAGTGCAAAATTTAGGTCCCCATACTCGGGTGCATGTCGAATCAAAATTTGATGGCTGCAAGTACTGTTGTTTTTTCACAGTGCGAGATAGTGCTTTACTTTAAATATAATACAAGACGAGATTTTTGGTGGCTACAATTTGAAAAGTAATACACCGTTTATAGTGATTCAACGCAAAAATACTATTTTAAGATTAATATCTCATTCGGGACTAACGTCCCTTTGGGTTAAACAGTACTCGTTAAAAACGCATAGGAAATGTTCAGAATTAAAATGAACTTCAAATGTAATCACTCTTTTGAATGGCTGATTCTAAACCCCAAGGATATGTAATTTTTCTGCTCTTTAAGCTATGTGGAAGAGCTTTTACAATCGTATAGCTAAAGTAAATTTATAGCCTGAAATAAATGAAGATATAGAGTTTTTTTTTAAAAAAACCTTCGGTTCAAATATAGGTGCATTATAAACAGCAAAATATAAATAAGGTATATAAAAAGCTTACCTTCTGCATTCAGATTTTAGTTATTGTTACATAGAGAAACTGAGTAAATTATGGAATCCTAAACAGAAAAGGTAAGGAAATAATTGTGTCATTTGGTGTCATGCCGTACCTGTAAGACAAACAGTCAAGGAAGTTTCACGTATTTAAATCCTATAAGGGCCTGCTACCTTACTCTACATTTTATTCAAAATTACTCTACTTACGTTCTTAAAAGTTTTTAGTTTAATTAAAACAGTCTTCATTTTTTTTATCTTAGGGATTCTCACCATTCTTACCTGTATATCCGGTTTGTTGGCATTGTTACGACGTCAGCAGTGAAGTAATACTAGAAGTAAGTACACCAAATACTGACGCTCCCCACCTTACGAAAGTGTTAAGTTCTAAACAACTATACGTGCCGCCCATCCGGGATAGTGGTTAGTGACTCTGACTACCGTACCAAAGGACACGGAGAAAACATGACTGTTTGTAAATATATAGCATCTGTGCGCATAGGAACACTCAAAATATGCGGCGAGCCAAAAGTTCTGTCGAGAGGTTAGTGATAGGGGAAGAGGAGTGGGAGACCCTTGGACCCGTCCTCTCGGGGTTCCCTCTGTACGTATATTGCGCAATTCATGAAAACAGCATATTGTATGTGCATATATAGTATGTGAACTGCATTTAATTGCACATTATACAAGTATACGTGTCATTCCAAAGAGTGTAACGATTAGGTTTTATGTATCAATACGTAATTAATTGTATACAATATGTGTATATTGCATGCGTATATTACACGTATGCTGCGAATTGCATGTATACAGTGGGTGTTTATTATAACTCTGTATTGTTGACTAAAAGCGCACATTGAACGGAAATTTCATTTGCACGTATTTGTATAGTACGAGTATTTAGTATGTGTTTTATATTTTATTGAAAGCTGTAGATTGTATGCATATCATTCTGTACAGCGTTATGATTAGGTTTTATGCATCAAGATGTATTTAACTGTATGTGTTATGTGTATATTGTATGCGCATGTTGCGAATTGCAATTATTTAGAGTATTGCATGTGTTTTGCATTTTAATTGCATATTGTTAACCAAAAGCTCCTATTGAACGTACATTGCAGCTGTACGTGCATATGTAGTATATAGTAAATGTACTGTATTCTATTCAAGCGTAATGTATATTATATGCATATAATTGTAAACAGAGAATCACATAGCGTTTAAGTATCAAAATTACATAGGATTCAATAATTAGAAACGTCGGAGCAAAAATTTATTTGGTATCCTATTAAAATCTTCAGAGCTCAATTAAACTCATTTAATAGTTTAATTCGATAAGTAATTGAATGCAAAAACGATTTGGTAATGATTGGGAAAAGTATGGGCGATTGTTGAGTCCAGATAAATTAATGCTTGTAGTGAATTGCAAACGTAGTAAAACGACTCTCATAGTGACTTGGAAACTCTCTGGATTAGAACTTGCTGGCTTCATAGTAACTTAACTATATTCGATTCAATTCTGACAGTAAATTGTCACAAAGGTAACCTCAAAACCCTTTAGTTCGACTTATAAAATTAAGTTACAACTTTCAAAATGAATTAGCTGATTCATTGTTTGGAACATGTCTTAGTTTCTTTTTCTAACAGCGCAACAAGTGACCACTGATTAAGTAGATTTATCTACTTAATCTCTCCGACTCTGCCGACATCTGTCGATTTGGGTGTGAAGGCAGGTCGTTAGTGGGTTTTTCACCAAATAGGCATCATTTCGTTCGGTTTTCGCCTTAGGCCGGAAATCTCCTCGGTGACCTTACGGGGTACTCTGTTACAAAATTGGAGGCTGAACTGAGCAGAGTCATACTGCCACCTGCATGGTGCCCAAGGCTCTTGCCAGCGACTTCATTCTTTGCCACGATGAATTACGCGGCTTTCTCTGATTCAGACAAGGTAGATTAGCAACAATAACAACAACCACAACTATTCGTATCATGAATTCGCTCGTAAAATGTTATCAGTTTCGCTACGTGTGTATCCTGACGATGTTACTAAGAGGAAAGCTATAAATGCTTTTAAAGAAATAATTTAAATTACTAAAACTATTAAATAATGCATTTTAAATTTTGATTACAGTACATTATAAGCAAAAATATATAAATAAATAAAGATTTTTGTTGCTATACATGTCGGACATCCGTTAATAGACTGAGAGTGAAGTTTGTAGATCTTTATGTGGGTGGGAGTGAGTAAATGTTTGACTGTCCTTCTGAACACTCATTGACAGTTAAAGAGAACATTTGTGATAAGGAAGCTGTATGATAGTTGTTATGAGTTTTTATACTAGATGCCCCAGCAAGATGTCTCAAATGTCTGCCTTAAGAAAATATATCTAAATTCGTCTGAGTAGGTTCCTTTTCCTTTTGTCGTAAATAAATAAAATGATAGCATTATATGGAATCGAGCACAGTAGATTTAACTTAGTTAAAATTAAGAAAAAGTGAATTTAATCTTGTATGATAAAGACATAAGAATCACTTTAAGTAAAACGAGACTTCCTCAAAATAGCAGTTCACAGGAGTCAAAATAGCAGTTCGAGTTGTTGGACTAGATCGTGTGTGACGAATGAGTAGATACGATGCTTTAAAATAAAACCTTGTCTCGTTATTACTCGAAATATATATCATAAATAGGTTTTGAGATTAAATACATTTTCCAAATATGAATATAATTACAGAATAAAAGTTCGTATTTCTGTTAACACAAAATTACGAAATAAGTGGACTTTCCCTTTGAATAGTGACTAGAAAGATCGGCAGAATTATATGAACAGTAATTGAAATTGTTTAGAATTTTAGAAAAAAGACGTTTTGACCGGCTAAAGTAATCACGAAATATGGTTTTATGAATTTGCTTTTAAACACAACATAATTTTGGTTGATTCTATATAAGCTAAAATAAAAACTGTACTTAAATTCTAACGTTCAAAATTTCGAAGTTTCTGTTTCAAATGTTTCAAAAAAGTCTCTTTTATAAACTAATGTACTTAATAAATCTTTTTCTCTTCTGAAACATTAAACATAGGCTGCGGAATTTAAAGATCTACCGAAAAGCAATAAATAGTCTTCAAATAAAATACGGTTATCGATAGAAACAATCAGGAAACATTTTTCATCGATACACAGGAGAAATATTGCTGGATCAGCTTATTGTTTTCCCAGACCGATTGTTCTATATCAAATAAATCAACTCAATGCAACGGCGAGAGAAGAAAACAAAGTACTGAATTCTATAAAAAGAAAGTACATTCTATAAAAAGAAAGAGCGAGATGAAGAAGGGAAAAAACGGCGAGAATTCAAAGAAAATCAGAAAAGTCCTTATCAAGAAAACGTAATCCATCAACTCCATTGTTTCCTTGATCCCCAACAATCTGATTTCCGAACCACTGTAAAGAATATGAGAAGACTAGAGGATAGACATATGGGTAAATGAGAATGGTGTGGATGACTTCATAAGAATCCATGAAGCTTTCAAATCGAATGCTGCTGTACTGTCAGTTACGTTTAAGACAGGGAAGATATGGTGGAAAGGCTCATATAAGTAAATTGTAATGCTTACAAATTTACAAGCTCTTCATCAGTTTCAGTGTAAGGTTTAGGAAACGTAATGAAAGATCTGGCTTTACCTTGTATTTCTATAATTGTGAGACAAGTTGTAGATTTACTGAAAATTAAGTTTTTTAAAAAGATTTTAGGTTATTACGAGATAAAATTAATATCTACTAGAAACTCAAATTATTTTTTTGTCAAATACCTTTAAGTACTAGAAACTTGGAATGGTATATTTGAGCATATATCTGTTAAAATAAATTGACTTACATTTACTTCAATCATAGAAGGAAACATTAGCCATCCCCGATACAGTTGGAAATTAAGCAATAAACTTGCACAGAAAATAAAATCTGAAATGTATCATCAATATCTCGCATCAGTATTAACACGGTGTTTTCGCTGAGAAATTATAAAAACGCAGTACTGCAAGGGAAAATAATCAAAAATCAATATAGGTTTCAAATGGTGGATGTTTGGATCTCTCTTTTAGAAATAAATGTAAGAAACAACTTAGAATAGTCTATATAGAGGTTTTTAACTTATTTTCCAATTTCTTACGTTATAATGTTGTCAGTAATAAAAGTTTCCTGTACCGAAGTATAGATATGGGATTCCTCTTCAGAGGCATTTGTCAATATGTGGGGAAAGTGTTTGTGTCACATATAGGATAAAAGTTGCATAAAAATACAGGTGGTAAAGATGGTGAATACTATGTTACCGTGTGAATAATATCTGTTTATGCATTATATCTGTTTATGTATTATCTTAACAGTTCCCCATTTCAAAACGGTTTTTTGAAAATCTTAGAAAGAGAAAAGTAAATATAAGTATGCTTAGAGTACGCTTCTTTAATTCAGATACACTTTACTTTTATCTCTTTCATATATCATGATTGGAAGGAATGAATGTTCTTAAATCTTCTCAACTTTCTAGACACAATAATAAGAAAAAATTTCAAGAAAGCTATCTTTTCCATTACGCAGAACTCGTCTCATGTTTTACTGATTAAATCAAATAAACTTAAGATTTACTGGTTCGAATATTATATGAATGGCGTTACCGATTGAAATACATTGCAGAATTTCCATTTGAAGATTAATTCCTTACAGATTTTGTTTCAAATTCTACTAATTGACTTTACACTGATTTACTGGCTGTAATACACTGCAAAATCTCCATTTTCACATATCGTCCTTAGAGATTTTGTTTCACGAACTACCAAGGCGGAGAGCATAACAAATAAAGCTGCTCTGCGTATGTAAATTGCTGTGCTTAATTTAAGCAGAATATGAGTGCTAGGAAATTAATAAATAACCCTTTTGTTATATATGTGAACTTTTGTTTAACGAAACGAAAGATCAGATATTCTGCAAAGAATAAAAATTTGATGTGATAATTAACTTTAAAGCATTAATAATAATTTAACATGTCTGTTTAAAATAAAGCTCGAACTTCTGTTTAAAATAAAGGTAGTCATCTGGGATAGCAGCAAACTTTCCATTTTCTTGCTGATGTTAATTATATGCCATTTCCAAAAGGAGTTTTTATTTAAAGGTTGACGCAGAAAATATGCTTGCTATAGGACCAATAGTACATCTAACATTGTGAATGTATAATTTTTATACAAATAATCACACACTTAAAATAAAGAATGGAATCATGCAATATGAAAAAGGAAAGAGAGAAGAATAGGTTTAAATGTTTTGGATAGTCAACTACTCAGAACTAGCGAAACATTCTTGTTGATAAATGTGTAATATATAATATCATTTATTCTAAACAAATACTTTAAAGACATCATTAGTAAATAAATGAAATCTTGCAAATATTCACAAACATCAGACATTTCACAGAATGGGCAAATGCCTGAGGACATTAAATACGTGAGCAAGTAATAGAACAGTATTAAAGTATATGAATGCAGTCACAAAGCTTTCTCAAGATACGTAGGTAGGTATTTTACGTTTATATTAATCAAATATTTACTACCAGCTGCTCCTAAGAATTTAATTACTCTCGAACGCAAGATTACGCATAAGAAATTCAAAAGATAGCCTCCTAAGGAATTCATTAAATCTCAAACGCCGAAAGGGGAAAAGGACTTCCAATGGAATGTTTTAATTGGCATCTTCAGAAATATTTATACACTCGCTGACACGCCTCAGCGTGCACAGAAAACTATCCAAATCTAAGCAAACGAAATTCTTTAATCAAGAATATTCGTTCACGATTATCCTCCTTCAAAGGAATTTTCCTTTCCTTATTTGCTCATAACTGCCCATTAAAGAAGGTATGCAGGCTCATTAATAATTGACTTAACATGTCTTCGCTAAATTGTCGAAATGAATGCTAAATCACGAGCACTTTTCTTTTCCTTTTCGATGCTAAGTTCAGGAAGAATCATAAATATTCTACGAAACTTCTAGTTTACATGAATTTTTTTTAATTTTTCGTCTTTAAAATCAGGTAAATTCATCTCAGCAAACTGTTTAAGTTCTAGGTAAAATCTAATTAGTGGTTGCGATTTGTGGTTGTAAATATTAAAACTTAAAAATTCCCTATTTTCGAGTGCTTAATTTACGTTTCATCAGTTTGTGGTTACGAACTGCAGTTAATTAGACATCTGAGTTTTCCTTGCTCGAGAATGTATTTAAAAACATGTTTTTGTAAATTATATATAATTGAAAAGGAGAAGGGTGTTTTGGGAAAGCGTCTTTCATTTACTTATATCAAGCAAATTTTGCCCTTTTTATACATTGATAGATGTTCATGCAATAAGAAAATTAGTCATTGGTATTTTGCTTACTGCATTTGAACTTGTCGTCTCTCTGTATTCTGTTCTCTTAAAGTTCTAATATTTCAAGTTCTTTAGTATTACTAAATAAAAATTTACGTAATAGTAATAAAGTTGGGATACTTTTAAGTGTCCAATGACTAATTGTATTGGTTATTAAGTCTTCAAAAGGCTAATAAAATGCTCCTATACATATACAATTGCCTGAAATATAGAGATGAGTCTGCATCTTTCATTTTAAAATAAAAGATTCATAGATTAATCTGAAAGAGAAACATATATCCCACTTTCAGAGAGAGAGAAGAAACGTTGTCTTTTGCGTAATATACACTGGTGTGCAAAAATTAAGGACGAGACGGTTTTTTCAATATAACTTTGTACAAAAGTTTTCTAAATCAACACATTTAATACCGTAAGATCCCCAATACGTAAGGACATGAGTAATGTAAGCAACACTTATTAAAAGAGAAATCAGAGGGATAAAAAGAAGCTTTATTGAAAAAGTAGCATGGAGCGCAATGCGACTGAAGGCCGAAACATCCCTGTGATGGGTGTCCAGCAAGAAACATCCGGTCTTTAATAGGGGATATGATCTCCCCTGACTGCTAGGCAGGTTTCACAGCGTCTGC